>JAGFPH010000616.1:191860-212564 GCA_018207615.1 Philaenus spumarius | reverse complement strand
TAGCGACAGAATTCCAACCGCCTTCTTTAAACAAGCGTACTATACAAGTTATTGACCTCACTGAGCTGGTGTTCTTTAGCAGGTGAAGTGGGTGTAGAAAATAGTATGCAATGTAGATGAGATGAGTGAATAGGACATCGTGAGGCCAAATCGACCTGTATTGTTCGTCCTAGTTTCGGATTGATTTAATTATCATTTATATCTGTTATAGTACCGTTATCAGTATCAGAAATGGCAACACGCGCTATTAATATTTGAAGTAGACAAAATGGTATTTATTCATGCCCTAATGAACATTTCTAAAACATACTTATCATTTTTAGAGGGATATTTCTGAATTCCAAAAGGAAACGCTGTTCTTCCTTAATCGGTGTAAATGTTTAACGAATTGTACAAACTACCTTAAAAACTAATAGTGTAGGAGAGAATCGTAATCTTGGTCTTTGAGATGCAAGACCAGTACTCTTTCAAGCTCGATAGAGTCAGCAGAATTTTTAGATTGGAAAGATTAAGGTAGTAATAGCTGTTTTACTTCAAAAGTGAAAAGTAACACGTAAAAGTGTGCATTGAGAATAAGTCGATTTGTTTTAATTAATTAAAAGTTCAGCGGACATTTTCACTAAAAATTCTATTTTTACTACCCACAAACATACAAAGTTTTGGTCAAGCTAATATCTACGAAAATACAAAAATTAGAAAAATCTGATTTTTAAGAAGTAGGCCGAAGATACAATACCCTATCCCGAAAACTCGAGTATGCATTAATTGTCTTCTTCAACTTGCGTAAAACAAGCGAAAACATACACTTCGTACTATAACATGTTTCAGAGACCGTTCTTAAACTTAAAAAGTTGTGAAACCACTTAAATATTCTTCTTAAAAGTTTTGTGCATTTGTTGAATACCTCATAATTGGAAATCGTCAGCAACTCATTTTAATAAAAGGGTTAATTGAGTAAACATGTAATATTTTTAATGCATTTTTGGGAGTTTTCAAACAATAATTTCCATATTTTAAGATCAGAAGTACAAAATATAAAGCCTTCGTAATCATTTAAAGTTATTTCCCTGATTATTCATTTATAAATAGAATCCGAAACAAAGTTACGAATGCATATTTAGACGATTTTGCGGCTTGCGAATCAACCCAGCTGTGTGGCTACTAGCCAACCTACAAAAGTCGTCTCGGGCACTCGCTGTAGCACCTTCTATTATAGTTGAGGACAACCTAACTCTGAACCAAAAGGTTAGGTAAGAAAAGGTTAGGGTTTTCCGCCCACCCGACCCTAATTAGTGACGCTTGGCTGCACTCAATGAGAACAAGTACTAGGTACCTAATACCAAAAAGTCAGTTAAATTATTGAACAAAATTATTAAAAACCATTATCATATTACGTTTTGTATTTAAATTTCGATTGTTTTTATACTAAATTTGATGTAAATCGGACAATTTTGACCAACTTGTACCGCCAAACTAGTTTTTATTTTTAAAACTAACTTTGAATGAACAGTGAAACTAAAATACAATTCATATTAAAACATGAGCATATGGAGGGACATAAAATGCTCTATGTATGATTGTAATAATTTTTTATTGCTTCATAACCATACATAAAATAAATTTCAAACCTAAATAACATAAAAACCGTATATTTTAACGAAAAAAATGTCGACACCTTTTTTGTAGTCCTTTTGATTCCCTATCGGATGGTGTAACTGTAAAAACAATCGGATGAAGGATAATAGTTAAGTTGTGTGTAATAATTGGTTTGTTCAACAGCCGCTATTTTGAAACGCATGATTGGATTTAATTGCTTTTTTTAAGATATATCATTGTTAGGTTAAACTTCATGCCAAGTTTGAACTTATTCAGTCAAACCGTTCTCTAGATTTAAATTATTTTGTACAAAAAACAAAATGATGGATATCTGGAAAACAAAGCTCTTTCAGTCCTATGTTTATATAAACTTTTTTCTTATTTTTGCCCATAGAATTATTCCCCGAAGTTTGATCCCGTAATTACTGGACACCCTGTACATTCCTTAAATATAACTATGGTAAGTACAAATAAAACATGATATACGACAGTCTAATTCTCGCTCAAGTACATTAACTTTTTTGTCGCTATGTATTATTTTGTATTTATTGTATGTTAAATTAAGTTACATAGTATATTAATTATGTTTTCAAATTTTCCTTGAAACCGGCGATTTGTTCTGGTTATCAAGCAATACAAAATTATTACAATCATACATAGAGTATTTCTTGTCCCTCGATATGCTCACGTTTTTATTTGAATTGTATTTTAGTTCCACTGTTGATTCAAAGTTAGTTTTAAAAAGAAAATCTAGTTTGGCGGTAGGCCTACAAGTTGGTTAAAATTGTCCGATTTACATAAAATTTAGTATAAAAATAATTACAATAATATTACGACTTTCCGTCACAATAGTCTAATTTTTCTTTCTATTTCTACGGCCGTTTCGGTTATTCAACCATCCTCAGGATTGCTGGGTAGTTCCCGTTGTCAATATTAAAATGAACGCACTAGAAGAGTTTGAAATATATAAACAGACTAAAAATGATATTAGTTCATTGTTGCACGAGAAACTAAAATTTGGCTTTAATATAATCTATGACACAATAATATCTAGTTTAGATAAGAATCCCTCCCACCTACCTCCGATACAGGTTAGACAAACTGTACAGTACGCATCTTGACAGTAGGCCTACTACACGGGACAGAAAAAGATGCACAATAAAAGTTATGTGTTGAGTGTTGTGTTTTATGTATGTGTATATCTTTTTATGTATTTTAAATATTGACAACGGGAACTACCCAGCAATCCTGAGGAGTGTTGAATAACCGAAACGGCCGTAGAAATAGAAAGAAAAATTAGACTATTGTGACGGTAAGTCGTAATATTATTGTAATAAAATCAATAGTAGGAATGGCGAAAACAAATATGTATAAAAATAATCGAAATTTAAATACAAAACGTAATATGATAATGGTTTTTAATAATTTTGGTTAGTAATTTAACTGACTTTTTGGTATTAGGTACCTAGTACTTGTTCTCATTGAGTGCAGCCAAGCGTCACTAATTAGGATTGGTGGGCGGAAGATAATAACCTTTTCTTACCTAACCTTTTGGTTCAGAGTTAGGTTGTCCGCAACTATAGTATTGGATGGTGCTGCTGGTAGAGGACGATAGGTGGGCAGACGCTGAGACTTATGTTTTTAATCCAGCACTGTCCGTCCGTCAAACTTCTGCTTGCTCTACAACAAGGCTACTTGGCTGTTTTACTCGGACTAATTTTATTAAAATACACTGTACACTCGGAGTTTTTCACAAGGTGAAGAACAGTAGCAACAACTAAGTATTTTAAAGGAGTTTCATAGCATTACGGCCAAACTATAGTAAAATAATTGTTTTTCCCAATCGCTCTTACTCAAAATGGCGGCTTAAAACTAATTATTTCGTCAAACAGTGAACGTTTACAAACAGAACATATTTACATGAACAAGGCTGGACGTGAAAATTACTAAACTAGATTTTAGTAAAATACGTTGCATATATTCCTTTAACTTTATTTGAGAAAGGGACATTTATGACAGTTAGGCTAGTTTTACTATGTTGTTACTAAGATCCCGTGAAAAATCGAGTGCAGATTAATTTGATACACATAAGAACAAATATAACTTAATGGGTTATAGAACTAATGTATGCGATGGTATATGACTTGTTTTAAGGTTAGAAGTCGTTGAACGTGCATGCACAAATGGCTTTTATAGTTTGTTTTTCAGAGAACCACTTATTCCTGCAAACAACAAACTATATCTAACTGGGTATATGATAGAGGGATTTTCAAAATAGTAAATGTACAGAGCTCACATTTAAACGTTTTACTCAAAGACCTGAAATTGACATCGGAACAAAGATCATACATATCAATCATAGTTCTACTTAATTAACGATTTTAACTCCAAATATTTTAATACAGTCATTTAGGCAACACTATATTATTGTTCAATGAAAAATTTACTTAAGTTTGCATCAGCAGTATAGAAATATATTTTTAAATTAACAGAAGCTCAAACTTTAAAAAATTCTATTAAAATAGCAATAATAGGCCTACACACCAATATCCCAAGATAGTGATAGTTTGAAATATAGTTTTAAGTGTTTTTGAATAAGTTGTTTTTAGGCTGTCAAGAATGAAGTAGACAAACAAGATTATACATACATTTCGATTTCGAACTTCAAATCTTTTCATATAGCATATGATAGCCTACATTAGTTTTATAACTTACTAGCTGGCCAGAGCCGGCTTTGCAGATAGAAAAATTAAAGTTAAATAAATATAAAAAAAAAAAATATTATATTAATAAATATATTACACTATGTATTTCTTATGGGGATTTTTAGTAACCTTGATCCCCCAAACCTCCCTAAAATAACGAATTTTTGAAAACATTTCTTACCGATCACCTAGGGTCCTAGAGGAAGCTACATACCAAATACCATTCCAATCCGTTATGTGGTTTTTTTTAGCAACTGTGACCCCCCAAACCTCCTAAAATGTCGAATTTTTTTAAAACCCTTTCTTAGCGAGCACCTATGGCCCTAGAGGAAGCTACATACCAAGTTTCATTTCAATCCGTTCAGTAGTTTTAGAGAAATCGTGATTTAGTAACTTTGACCCCGGCAAACCCCCCTAAAATTTTGAATTTTTAAAAAAAACCTTTCTTAGTGAGCACCTATGGTGCTAGAGGAAGGTACATACCAAATTTCGTTCCAATCCGTTCAGTGGTTTTTGAGAAATCGTGATCAGTGAGTCAGTGGATTTGGCTTTATATATATAGAAGAAAGATAGATTAGCCTACAAAAACAACAAACATTTAGACACTGTGCGAAGTTTGTTTTATTGAAGTTATAAACGTAACCCCGAGTATAAACTAGGCTAAGCTTTGAGTATTACAGATGATGAGCGAAATCAGCTGATATCTGAAGTGGGGTTTGGAATCACTGAATCACTCGCTTTTATAGGAGTCGATTCTATCTAGATTTAGGTCTAAAATACGTTAAACTCGAGGTAACTTGTGTCGAAGAAGATTCATTTACGACAGTTAGGCTATGTGTTAATGACAACCCTTCTAGCAGAGAATATACACACGGTATTGCATAGTAAACTTAACTAGGCAAAATATAAAGATTGGAAACTACGAGCAGAGGATCGTCTGCCTAAAACAGTTGTCTTTTATGTACAAAGAGCTGCCGTGTGTGAATGAATGTTTGCGAACAATATTTAGACAATTCACGTTGCCGACCAGTAACCAGGCCTACATGATCGCTGGGCCACAACAGCCAAGGTAGCCACGGTTTTAACTCAAGAAAGTAGATTCATTCCAGCGTAACCAACTGACAACTCGCAGATGTACATAACCGTGGAATGTACGAGAAAACTATAACTATGTTTAACATGAACAACTTGGTTTAGTATAATTAGATGATAAGAATATCGCAATGCGAGACTATAACCGTGAAATGTGTTGTTGGTTCTTACAGTACAGTTTAGATTTTTCTCTAATTTTTTGTTTTCCTTACTTTTAAAGTAGCCCAATCCTATAGCATCATCTGTTCGTCTGTCTGTCACTGTAACGGTAAAATTTATTACTTATAGGTATCAAGCTGAAAATAGACGTAATTCTTAAACATGACGACACGTATATGTATATTCAAAATTAAACTAAAGACATATTTGACTTTACATTTTCTGGTCAAAATTTTGTTGCGTAGTGAAACTGCCCCGATAGAAAGGGTCACCTCGCAAGACTAGAAATGCTGAAATTCCCCAGAGCGTCCTGTCCTCTCCTGTCAGTGACTGCAGTCTTCTAAAACCAAACCATCCTAACCTAACCTAACCTATCTGGCCGGGCGTTCGGGGCAATTTCAGCATTTCTGGTCTGGCGAGGCAACCCTTCTTGATCCTCTTTAATGAGCGGGGCAGTTTCATCGTTTCAAATGTACCTAAAATATCAGGGTAGTTTCATCGTCCCCAAATTTTGTCTGTGAAGTCAATTATGATATGGTCGTGTGGATTATCAGAAAGCCCAGCCCCGTAAATTATAGTTTTTTTTTTTCAATAGGGCCTACTGTTACCAAATTTGTTGTTTTGTAAAACAGAATTGTAACTTTAAATAGCATCGCTGAATTGAAAAAATTGCATGAAGTATTTACTTTTACATACTCTTGTTACAGTATTTACCAGTGTGTAAACATATATATATTATGTACTAGTCATATTCCTATAGGTCGTGTTACCCTAACTTGAGACATCCAAAACTGACCTGCAGGGTTTATATTGTTTTGTTGTACTCGTTGGAACCTATTTATATTTGAAGCAAAGCAATTTGGGGGTCTAAACGTTGGGGCGAAGCTAGGAAACGTACACAATTAACATTTTTATACATACTTTTATACTAGGTTTAAGGCTAAAATAAAACAAAAATTATTTGAATATTTAAATAAAAATAAATACGTTACAAAAAGCGTATATAAAAAACACGGAAATTTACAATAAAGACAAAATCCTAAACCAACACAAATTTAAAAAAAAACTTTACAAAGACAATATTTACCGAAGTAAAAGTATAAACTACTCATAAACAACATTGACCCTCACATTCAAACATCATACAATTTAAATAAACACATTAAGAGAGATGGATTGATTAAATCCTTTATTACAGACTAAGTTAGGCAAATCGCGTTCTATTTTCCACTTAAGCCATACACAATTGACATTTTTATAAATATTTTTACCTAAACCAATACAAAAATTTATTTGACAAATTAAAAAAGTGCTTAAGAAAGGCAAAAAACTTGCATAAAAATTCAACACTTATAGAGGCGTAATTCAAACAAATTTTCAAAAATCATGAACCAACAGTCATTAAAAAAATCATTTATTTAGATTAAATAACGTTACAACATTTTAAAAATTAGGAATTAAAACATTTGTATTAAAATAAAAGAAAGAACTACCTACATAACTAAATTCACGCTCACATTCATCTATATATATATATAAAAGTCAAATCCACTGACTCACTGATCACGATTTCTCAAAAACTACTGAACGGATTGGAACGAAATGTGTTATGTAGCTTCCTCTAGGGCCATATCTGTTCACTAAGAAAGGTTTTAAAAAAAATTCGAAATCTAAGAGAGGGGGGGGGGTAAAGTTACTAAATCACGATTTCTCCAAAACCACAGAACGAATTGGAACGAAATTTGGTATGTAGCTTCCTCTAGGGCAATAGGTGTTCTCTAAGAAAGGGTTTCAATAAATTCGAAAGTTTAGGGGAGGTTAGGGGTGTCAAAGTTACTAAAAATCCCCATATGAAATACATAGTGTAATATATTTATTAATATAATACATACATTTAACTTTGATTTGTCTGTACGTGCAAAGCCGGATAGGGCCAGCTAGTAGGTCTACATCATATAATTTAAATAAAGTAAAGAAATCAGTCCACTTACATACCATTCATGAAATGACACTTTTGCAAATTGAGCATGGCTGTCAATAGTTTTAAGGGAATCTGATAACGAACTCCACAAGCGACATGCCAATACGATAAAGACTATACTCACAATTCTGTGCTTGGGAATGACTTTTTGGAGGCAAAAAATACCTAATTGCCGAGTAATTCGGCACTACGGTTTGAAGGACAGCGTGCAATGTGGTGGAAATATGAAAAGATCTAACTTCATAAAGTTTTAAAGGATAATAGTTTGTGATATGGACTAACATGATCATCTCGTTTTGAACAAAATGTTGTGCAACTATTTTGACCGCTTTAGAGTTTATTAGCCAATTACATGGTCACGTCACTGATTTCACAGTAAGCAAAGTAAGGCATAATTAATGACTTGACTTAATATGAGATAGAGAGAGGAGGAGAAAGACAGTTTTGGGATATAAATATAAATTATTTTAATATCCAATTTTCTATAGACTGCAGTTTAAAGTACAAAAATTAATCAAACATAATCTGGTCAAGATAAACCACTACTTTGGTATAACACATTTTTTTAAATTCAATTGAAAATGGCTGAAACTTAAAAACAAAAGAATAGCAGAAACTGAATAGGCTAATAAAACAACTGTGCCAAACTTTCTACAGCTAGTAGCAAAGATGAAAATTAATTAAGTTCTATCTTTAACATCATCAAGGTCATTCTGTACAATTACTTATAAAGCTTGGAGCGGTTGCGTAGACATGATCGTAATGAGCAATGCCTAATGAATCTAATGTACGCCGTGCCAATAATAATAACCAATTTTACCTTCTCTCAATCGATTTTGTAAATGTCTTCTTTCAGATACTAATTTATTATTACTACCAGTTTAACTGAATATAAATACGGTGCTACTCTCGATAGCTAGATTCGTCCTACGAGGTTCCAACATTCAGACGGGGGTGAGCTATTGCCTTTACCCTCTAAGCTACACCGCTTCCCCAGTTCTGTTGCAAACATGAAACACCACACGTAATTTAATTTATAAAATTGTTATTTTTAAGTCTAAATAAGTTAAAAAATAATAATAAAAAATTATTTAACTATTATCAAGCAAAAGAAAGTTTTTGTCAAATGTTTGACCCTGGTTCGCGTACGATATTGTATGAAATCCACAATAGTTAAACTTGTTTCGAGTCATTTTCGTAGATCTTTGCAGCCCCGACATCTCTTCAACTTACTCATTGACTTTATTTCTTAATGGTTTAGTGGTCGTAAAAGATTGATACAAATCTAGAATTTTTTTAAACTTTTTTTACTTTACCGTTGACTTCAACTACCATTTCTTATAAAATAACAGCTGTAAACCCGGACATGAACCTACTTATAATATCTTTTAATCTCTGTACTTATAAATAATGACCTACGTATATTACATTATTCAACATTCTGTGTTTACTAATACTCGTACAACCTTCATCACGTGCGATCGTTAAAGTATTGTATACACTTACCCACAACTGGTATTATAATGGATTGGGAGAGAGTGGTGGGGGTAGCGGTGCCCTTAGCATGGACAGTTTTTGAAACACAGTAGCATTACAGCCCTTTTGCAAGAAACGCTTGGGGAACTAGGCTAACAAAAATTGCAAAATATGTTTTGTATTAAAATTATGTACGTTATTTTGTTTTTGTTTTTTTTTTCATTAATGACATTGAATTGATGCAAAGTGTTTAAACGATAGTAAAACCGGTCTAATTGTGTCAATCATTAATCAATAATTCTTATTTTTATTAATTTTCTAAGCAATTAAATTTACTAAAACAGTTTTGAGTTCTTTTTTTTTTAATTTGGCGAACAAACTTTTATTGTTCTTGCATTCCGCCACAGGTAAGAGGGCGGAAGTAAAGCAAACAGTAGTTGACTTTAAAGCTGACATGATAGAATAGAAAGGAATAGAATAGACTTTATTTTGGGCGGAGTTAGGACCAGCAGGTCCTCTCTTACACTTAACCCGTATGACAAGTCAGTCATATAGCTACTATATGACTAGTTATCTGTTCTTTGACTGTCGTTTATTTTGCAACGTTTTACAAAGTTATTTAAGTAAAACCCCAGTGTATAGTAGAGTGTGTTGGAAATAACTGTGGAACTTTTGTCTTTATGAGTCTTCCCATTGTTTAATTTGTGAGCATTAATTATTGAATGCTCGTGTTTTCAGGCGATGTTGACCACTAAGGTTTTGCGAATTTAAAATAAATAATAATAAACAAAAATCATTCTAAAGAGTATGACTTCAATTTGGTTCGGACATAGTGAAATTTGTAAATAATTTAAAAATAAGTTTAGGCCTGTAAAACATTATATTTGTTCTTTTAAATTATCCTGCTATTTAAAATAAATAGAGAATTGTTTGTGTTAATGTAATAATTATTAGCTGTTTTACACTTTCAGCCAATTATTGGTTTTTTAATTTGTAAATTAGGTTTGTAGAACTGTAGTGGACAAGTTATACCGGTTTGTATCATTCACTATATTCTATGATTTAGATTTTTAACATTAGATATTAGATATTTAGGCCAGTCGGATTTGTGAACAGGCTTTAAGAGTCTGCAAGACACTTCATCTTTGATTGCGGGATGCTGGAGCACAGACGGAGAGAGCTCTTTGGAATCCAGCAACCATGGTGCAAAGAAGACATGTACATGGTGGAGAAAATTCTGGACCTCACAAGGGGTAAAGGTTTCCCCTAAGCTAAGCTAAAATCGGCAACATAGAAGACACAATGTTGACAATGAGACCTAAGGTTGACGTTCAAGGAATCGTACTTCATAGAGGAGTCCACCCTCAAATTAATCTAATCCAACTCCCCTTTATAAAAAAAGAAACAATAAAATATGAACTTGGAGAAAGTCTGAGGGTTAGCGTGCGAAGCACTCACTGGTCTGAATAGGTTCTTTTTATTTTTGTACGGTTGATAAAAACCGGGATGTATGTGATTCATACAGATTTACTTTCTTGCCTCTTCCACAAATACATACCAAGTTTTGTTCCGTCAGACACATTTCATGAGCTCAATATTAATAATATTAGCCTAAGCAACGCATACTATTTGAATCCAAGAAATATATGTTGTTGTTTCCTCCAACTCCAGTATGAGTAAAGTGAATTGAACAAACATTACAACAAACTAGTGTTCTGAACAATTTTCTGACGGCCAGTGTTTCCTTTTTACAACTTTTCACCCTAAACGTTACTATTCCAAGAATCGCAAAATCGTCCTCCTATTACAAGGCGCGCCGACCTTTACAAACCCTCATCCCTTATATTTATGATAGCTCCCGTAACACGTCCGATATAATAAAATACAACTCTGCCAAGGGGTTGTAAATCTCGTCAAATGTTAGTGTTGACAGTTTGTCCATGGGTTGGGCTCAAGGACAGCAGAACTCGAGTAGGGAAAATATGGTCAATCCTAAGTAACGGTCTATATGAGAAAAAAATTCAGCAAGAAATTAAGTCAGTCTATGCTAAGGGTAGTTTAATAAGGTAACCATAACGGTATGTAAAGGTGTAACGGGTCAGTTTGTGGAGCACTTGTAAATACGTCAAACTACAGTTAGATGCGGAACACATTTTTTGTAGTGAACCAACTTAAAAGGTATTTGTTTATAAAAGACTAGGGGCTCTGCCCTTGCTCTCTTAGTCCTGCGGTGACTCACGGCGAAGCAAATGGAAACAGATTACAGTATTGTATTATCTGATATTTTCATTGAAATGAAGATTGATTAGGACAAAGGCACTTGGATAATGGTGATGGGGTGCGGTAACCTAGAGCGTGACGCATACTCAATAGGGCCAGGATTTTTGTGAATTACAGATTTGTTTTATATAGTAGAGCGATACAAACCTAACCTAAAATCGCTATTTATTGATTAAATAAATTACCAATTCTAAATTTGCCAATTTGGTTGCTATGATAATAAATGTAAATTCTTTCAATAAACATGTTTTAGTTCAGTGTAGGATTAACGTAAAATTATGTCATGTTTTATAACCAAATCAGCCGTTTTTTTTTTTTTAATTATGTAGCAACAGATGTTTGAATTGAATTATACAGAAAGCTTTTTTCGTTGATTTTAATTTTTGTTTTCTTTTATTTTGTTAACCTAACCTAAATAAACGGTACCAGGAACTGGCACATACTTTCTCCCAGACATATTTAAATTACTAAACAGATTCATTGTGACTTCATAATTGTAGGTGGGGTAGGAGAGGTGATATTAAAGTAGGAGATTAACTAATAAATATTATTATTATTAGCTAGAGAGAAAATTATTCCTTCGATTTCGAACAAATTTGCACAAAACACGTCTATTAGGCCTGTATAGATGCACGAAAAAAGGTTTTGAAAAATTTTGGAAAACAACCCCCTTTTTGGCCAAAAAACCCCCAAAAATCAGTTATTATTATTATTAGATAAACAAGAATTTTTAAAAAGATACGGGTTTCTGCATATGGTAGGGTACATTAAGGGCTACAAATAAGTCAAATTTGATCAAAATCGTTAGAGCCGTTTTTTTATAAAAAAATAATAACTTATTTTTTGTTTGGGGGATTTTTGGCCAAAAAGGGGGTTTTTTTTCAACATTTTTCAAAACCCTTTTTCGTGCATCTATATAGGCCTAATTGACATGTTTGGTGTAAATTTGTTCGAAATAGATAGAATAGTTTTTGCTCTAGCTTTGTATACATACAGACATACGACATACATACAGAAATACAGACATACAGACAGACATTTTGTAAAAACCCTTTTTTTGGGCTCAGGGGGTCCCAAAACGGACATTTTCACAAAAAATCTCAACATTGATTTTTTTTTACCACTATATTTGCTCTATACTATAGTATAGTGAGAAAGTAAAAACATATTTGTGAAGCGTAACAAACAACTAATTCTAAATATGCTAAAATAGAATAAGAAGGAACTGGGTCCTGGAGCACGATACCAATGAATACTTAAATGTCAGTATTCATTGACGATACGTTGCAAGACTTCCACGTCCTGGTGGGGATGCGGAATACTACCCCCCGGAAAACTACCCCCCAGGTGAAACGTGACGTCACGAAATCTGCCAACTAACCAATATGGGAGCCGTGTCCGCGACTGGAATACCCCCCCCCCCCCCCCTAGCAAAAGCGGTTCGCCGGAATACTATCCCCCGGAAAACTACCCCCCCCAAGCAGGTTCCTACAATTATACTGTTACCGGAAACATACTGTGACTAAACAGTTTACAAAATGACGTAGGAACCTGCTTGGGGGGGTAGTTTTCCGGGGGGTAATATTCCGTCACTGCGGCAGTAGAAACTACATTATTTATTACGCGCCCAGTGTAGTTGTCAAAATAAACACAAAGCTAGAGATTGAAGTTAAATAAAATATATGATTGAAAATTGGCAAATAATCACTGAGCACTGCGTCAAAAAAGAATCAAGGTATAACAATTCTGCACACTTAATTTTAAATGCCTTTTATCATTCTAGTAGAATGTGCTGAGGATGGCAGCACTATTTTATTTCCTAAGAAATAAACGGTACAAGGAACTGGCACATGCTTTCTCACAAACATATTTAAATTATTAAACAGATTCATTGTGACTTCATAATTGTAGGTGGGGTAGGAGAAGTGATATTAAAGTAGGAGATTAACTAATACATATTTATTATTAGGAAGAGAGAAAATTATTTAATCGATTTCGAACAAATTTGCACTAAACACGTCTATTAGACCTGTATAGATGCACGAAAAAAGGTTTTGAAAAACAAGTCCTTTTATGACCAAAAAACCCCAAAAATTCAGTTATTATTATTAGCTAAACGAGAATTTTTAGAAAGTTGCGGTTTTTTGATAGGCCTATAGTAGAGTACAATAAAGACTACAAATAAGTCACATTTTATCAAAATTGTTAGAGCTGGTTTTTTATAAAAAAATTAATAACAGATTTTTTTGGTTTTTTTGCCAAAAAGGGGGTTGTTTTTCAACATTTTTTAAAACCGTTTTTCTTTCATCTATACAGGCCTACTTGACATGTCTGGTGCAAATTTGTTTGAAATCGATCGAATAGTTTTCGCTCTAGCTTTGTATACATACAGACAGATATTTTGTAAAAACCACTTTTTTGGACTCAGGGGGTTCCAAAACGGATATTTCCAAAAAAATCTCAACATCGATATTTTTGCGATCACTATACTTTCTACTATAGTATAGTGAGAAAGTAAAAGCATCTGCAAACATAACTTATCAGCTGAGGGTTGTAAAGTAAATTTACTCCGTAATGGCGTATTCTATTTCTAAAAGTCTTAAATATATGAAAACAAAAATATAATTTACAAAATTTAATGTAATTAGACATAAACAGAAAATAAAACAATTTAAGCTTAAACTCAATTCATAACTTAATTAACTGGGGAAATACTAGTCAAATTAAACGCCGGTTTTCAATGACATAGGACTGCGCATGCTCACGTAAATAAACACGATTGCCAGACTCCGCTATTCCTTAACATCACTTAATAAAGTACATACATAACAAAACAGAAACACACATAATTTTAACTTTATAAAATTCTATAATACATAAATACTAAATTTTACAGTACTTTATATCAAACTACAAACTATAGATATTTGATAATCATTGATGTTCAAGATTCGATACATTGAATGAATCAATCCGATGTGTATAACAATTGTCCAAATGTATTCGTTTCATCGATGTATTTTGAATCGATGAAAATTTTTAAAAAGCCCGAAGTTTTAAGGTTCGGCTCTCTAAATTCAAAACGAAGTTGGCAACCAACTTCAGTGTTAAAATGACCTAACCATAAATGCAATTTTAAGCATATTTTTGTGTTATTTTCGTCAAAAAACGAAAGCTTTATTTTTCCTTCAAGTAAAATAGATTGTGGGTGTTGATTGCTAAGGTTTTTTTGCAATATCTCTTTTTGAAACTGAGTAAAAAATTAATAAAGTTTACTATTTATATCATACGTTTATGAAAACAATAAAAGGCTTTTTGAAAGTGTATTCAGCAATCAACATCCGCATATATAACAGTACTTCAAAATCAAACCAAATTTTTAAATTTATTCCCCGAATTAACGGGGAAAAATGACTTACTCTGTAGCATTGCTCTTATGGGAATCAGTTTCAATATGGCAGACAGGGTATCCTCCCCGTAACTTACAGTATCTAGTCACTGTAGGTTTCCACTTTGTAAACAAGTTATTAACAAGAATTAAGTTGTTTTGTATAACAGAAACTCAAGCATAAAAAAATAGCCTGAAGTTCTAACTTTTAGTCTTTAGTCACAGTATGTTTCCACATTATAAACATATATAAGTTGGTAACATCAATTATTAAGTTATCTTGTATAATAGAAAATGTAAGCATTAAAAAATATCCTGTAGTTCTAACTTTCAGTCTTAAGTAGCATTCAACATTTAATAGGACTACTCTATTTCCCCAAAAAATATCATCTGCAAACATATCAGATGAGGTTCTTAAAGCAAATTTAGGCCTACTCCGAGTTTCGGGACACTTATCGGATTATGAATACTATTTATCCTGCAAATTTTAATAACATCTATAGGTAATTATAAAAACCAAATACCATTGACTCATCACAGTTTCTCCAAAACCACGAGGCCTACAAACATGAAATTCGGCACTAATGCTCTTTATAGGCTCTAGACGCGCACTAAGAAAGGGTTTCCGAAAATTCGAAATTTTAGGGGGAGTTTTGGGGGTCAAAGTTACTAAATCACGATTTATCAAAACCTACCGAACGGATTGGAATGCAATTTAGTAAGTAGCTTCCTCTAGGGCCATAGATGCTCGTTAAGAAAGGGTTAAAAAAAAAAAAATCGAAATTTTAGGGGTGTTTGGGGGGGTCAAAGTTACAAAATCACGATTTCTCTAAAACCATCGAACGGATTGGAATGAAATTTGGTATGTAGCTTCCCCTAGGGCCATAGGTGCTCGCTAAGAAAGTTTTTAAAAAAATTCGAAATTTTAGGGGAGGTTTGGGGGGTCAAAGTTACTACAAAAAACCATTGAACGGATTGGAATGAAATTTGGTATGTAGCTTCCTCTAGGGCCATAGATGCTCGCTAAGAAATGGTTTTAAAAAATTCGAAATTTTAGGGGAGGTTTGGGGGGTTGGTTAAAGTTACTAAAAATCCCCATAAGAAATAGGTACATAGTGTAATATATTTATTGATATAATATATTTTTTGTTAATATTCATTTAACTTTGATTTGTCTATCCGTGCAAAGCCGGGTCGGGCCAGCTAGTCATGTATAAGTCTAAGCACTGGTAAACGTATTTGTTCAATAAATATGAGAACATTCAATTTATACTAGTATTTTCATAAACAGTATAGGTACCTCGCGAAAAATCTAAAATCTGCAAAAATCCATATTACTTTACTACAGTAAACAAAACACCTTATATGGACATTTACCCTCATATACGATAAACATTTTCACCTTTACTTAAAAGAGTAAAAGTTTTATGGCAGGTTGGTGCAATACAAATTTCATCACCTTTATATTCTTGTTTGAAGTTTGGAAAACTATTTCGTAAAACAAGTAGTCACCAACTAAATACAGTACAATTTTAAAATAAATTTTGATTTGTGTTATTTTGTGTTGTAATTTTTGTTTAGCCTATTGTTGTATTAATGTTAGAGTATTTTTGGAACGAAGTTCCTTAACGCGGGTTGCAGTAAGAGTTAACTAATAGAAAATTCAATGCGTAACGAAAAAAGGTGTTATTAATTGGTTGCTAATGCAATGACAAATATAAAATACGAATAACGAAAAAAGCGTTAGGAAATTGGTTGCTATGCAAATGAATAAATACATTCAAGAAACATGTGTTTTGGTTCATCAATTTAAATTAAGAGATGATCGGTTCTGACCTGCGTAGTTCCGATAATATCGTCAAGCGCTGAAATTTTAGGTTAGGCCTAGAAAGTAAATTTACGTCTAGACCTAACCTAAAATTATTGTATGTATGTTGCCGTTTAGACAGGTAAACAAATAAATTAAAACATATACATAATAATTTTAGGTTAGGCTTAGTCTTAAAAATACTTTCTACTCTAACCTAACTTTCTAGGCCTAACCTGAAATTTCAACGCTTGGCGATATTATCTGAACTACGCCGGACGGAACCGATCGTCTCTTAATTTAAATTGGTGAACTAAAACACATGTTTCTTGAATGTATTTATTCATTGAAATAGAAACCAATTTTGTAACGCGTTTTTCGTTATTCGTATTTTATATTTGTATTTTGGCTATTTAGATTTCTTAATGATTCAAGATTGGTTGGCTACTTGGATTTCCCAATGATTCAAGATTGGTTGGCTACTTGATTCCCTAATGATTCAGGATTGGTTGGTTACATGGATTTTCCAATGATTCAAGATTGGTTCTTAATGGGCATTTAACTGTGTTTATCATCTTAGGTTTGATGTTATTATTAATTCTACACCTTTATTATAATAACATTAAACGTATGGAAACAGTAAGTATTTGTATACAAAACAATCTAATAATAAACGACAATTGAAAGATTAAAATTATGTGTGTATGTTGCCGTTAAGGCTGGTAAAAGAATTGAAGAAAAGGCGTGATGAACTTCGTTCCTGACGGGGGTCCCACGACCGCACACATTTACTTTTGTATCGATAATTCGGTTATGGTTTGAAACAAAGACAAAACAAAAATTAAGTTAAATATATAAGAACAAAATGAAAACACACTTTCTTTGTCAAAAAAGAATAAATATAGGCCTAAATGTTGTACATTTATGTAAAGTTACCGTAGTTTGAAATACGGTATGAGAAAAAATAAACAGTACTAAAATTGAAGCAGCTGTGGTTGGTATTTAGAACAGCTCTTGTTGTTGCCAGGCCTCGTTGCTTATTCATATTTGTTTGTTTGTCTTAGTTAACGATATAATGGTTCTTACCAATCCATAGAACGTTTTATTTTAAAGCAATAATATCGCTCTAACCATACAGATAGTTCTGGTTATCCTAGTTTGATTCAAACTGATGTATAGCTTCAAGAACGATTTGACAGCCGTCAAGTAATGACGTAATGATAACTGTTGCTTACATGTTCCATCGAACGATCAGTGTTTTGACTCGGCGTAAAGTGTGTGTAGACCGCCCAAAAAATGTCACTACAGTCACTACAAATGAAAATCACGGTAGATCTCTTTAGCTAGTCTTGCAGTTTACGTAAAGAAGCCTTCGCCAGACATCTTTGAAAATTAACGTCGGTAGTATATCTTTCAGAAACTTAAACTATATTTTTTTTACCTTGGTGGATTCCCGTCATAATAAAATTGGTCCCTTTAAATAAATAAATGACAAAACTCACGGCGTAGTTTAATGCGCCTCAACGTCTACATTGATTTATTTAGGAACGTCAGAGTTCCAAGAAAATATTCCAACAAACAAACAACACGTTTTCTTGTCCTGACGGTGTCGCAGGAGCAATTATGAGCGAGTAACAGTAAGGTGAGCTGTATCAGGACGAGGCATGTGGGTCCTTCAAGATGATAACGAGAATGCTGTTTCTGTAAACCAGGTACGTTACTGAGGAAATATACTTCAACCTGCATGAGATCTAAAGCATTTTAGATTGGTCGTTCTACCAATCTGGCTTTTAGTTCCCAGTGGTTCCAAAATGATGGCGTCACCAGTCACACCACTGTAGCCACTATTGGTTTGGCTTCTACCTGATTTTCCGAGAAATAAACTTTTCATACCAATCCCAACTCCCGCCTGACACTTAAGTGTGGTAAATAAATTGGGGAATCTTCCGACATGAGCATCCTTAACATTGCGGAGTTTAGTGAAGACAACGCACCAAGATCTTCATCAACGCTAAGAGAGTTGTCTAAAACCACAGATAAAAAAACTATTAGTTCTAATAGTTCTTTTATCTCTGCTAAAACTCAATAGAGATCATATAGAACATGTGTGCCTTAGACACTACAGTTTTAAACCTCCTTTTTCTTTGTACATTTGTCTAAAAAAACATTTAAAACTATTAAAGTTGTAGTACAGTTTATTTCAGCGCATACTGTATTTAAAATAAAGTATATTTTGGTATACCTGTTATCCGTTGCATTAAAAATGTGTATACAATTCTGAACTTAATATCGTATCAATTTCCAAAGTTAAAAAATTGCGATTAGCCGGAATATTATAAGTTTATTATTAACCTGTTTCGTAATTTTTACTTGAGAATGAAGTAATCAAAGTTCTACGAGCATTTTATAAAACACCAAAGTGCACAAAGCGTGCACACATACCTACCTATACTTTCGCTTACTCATTTGATGTTACAAACAGTAATAGATTGCAGAATCTACAAATGACTCTGAAACTATAATCAAAATTGATTCTTGGAAATATGGAAACACCGTGTCGCTCGAACTGTCTTTATTAGCAAACTGTTTTAATTGCATCGAGACAAAAAACCCGAAACATAAACCTAGGCTGTAATTTTAAAACATTACCTCTGTCACGCTATATGATACTGTCACCCGAGGGGACGAAACTTTGAAATTCTTCTTGGAAGCTGAAACCATACACGACTTTCTAAACATCCTTCGTACTGAGGGTGTAATTTATCTGCTCATGAGCCGTTTGGGTCATTTGGTCAAGGGCGGCGCCGGCAGGGAGTACAAGTGTGAAGGACGGGAGGATCTTTGTTACATGTGGAGAGAAAGTGAAACATGTCTCATCTGTTCCAGTAGATTATGGATCCGGGGTGTTTTGACAAGTTTAAAAATACAGTGTGTCAAAAAAAGTATAGGAACGGTTGGATTTCTCCGCTTCTAGCAAAAATTGAAAAGTGTTCGATCTCTCATTTTTAAGGAATGTCTATTTTGTATAACTTTGTGGTTTTATAATTGTGAAAACACCAACCATTTTTCCAATATGGAGGCCAACTTGAAAATTGTAAATGAAACTCCTATTTTGTATTAGGTTTTTTTTTTAAATTTTAACATATTTTTAAAAATATAAACTTAAATTTGTTTGTGCAAATTGGACTTGAAATTTGGATTTTTGTATGTGTGAAAGGCTTGAACTACTTGGGTGTAGCAGATAAAACTATAACTCCCATTTAGAAAATGCTTGAAATTACATGTTTTGTGAAGTCATACCAGAAAACTACAATTTCTGCAAACAATTCTGCTTTAATTTCCTACATTTTTTTTAATTTTCGCCCATAGTCTTAAATTGGTCAGAAGAACATAATTCTATTAAGTGTATTTTTTATTGTTTGTTATTTTACAAACTATTTTAAAATGAAAGCTCATTTTTCTAACTTTGTTAGAAGCCAGGTAATACATCCGTTACTTTTTTTTAACACCTATATATTATATATATCTTTTATTGTATTAAAAATGCAGTCAAACTAATTTTATCTTTAATTAAATTTTATAAGGATTAACGAAATTATAATTTGTATTTACTTACCTCTCTATTGTATAAATAAATTAAACGACACAAATGCCTGTCATTCAAGCAAAAAAAAATCTGTACCTACTGCACATGCGTCACGATTTAGGCCAGCGCTTAACATCTTACCCCATCCAAGTATCTTGTAAAGAACAAAAAAAAAAAAATGCGTTTCATTAGATTCTAACAAGTTTTGAAACGTATTAAAGGAGACCTATTTCAAAAACAGGGCTACTACACTGCATATAAAACGGTTACAATTTACGTAACACCCTAAATATAAACAATAACTACATCTACAAACTCAAAAGTACGGAGATTTATGATCTATTATGCTCTGATTGTACGAAATATATATATATAGGACAAACAAGCAGGTTTAAAAAACAAAATATTAAAGAGCATGTGCGTCACAGTCGGCTAACCCAGCAAAAGACGAGTCCAAATTTACAGAAAACCTAATATAGGGTAACCAAAAATTCTTCGCCATCAAAAAATCACTGAACACATTACATCACTTTAAAAATAGATAACTAATAAACTCATTAGAACAGTTACAAGTATACCAACATTTAAAATAAATAGCAGTTAAAATTATTGTAGAAAAACTACAATTCTACTC
>JAGFPH010000616.1:173376-184387 GCA_018207615.1 Philaenus spumarius | reverse complement strand
AATATAGTTTTAATTTTTAATTGATTCATTTCTCGCTATCATTTCTGATTTGTTCACTTCCAACACTATTTATTGTGTTTGCCATTTCAGTATAAGCATGTCCAACCCGTCAACAATTTCTCACACTCGTCCACATGTTGTCACCCACCGATGTTACGCATTGTCAAAGGATGGTATAAATAAACAAAACGTTTAAATCCACCGTGAACATCCCCACAAACATGTCTTAAATACAAATATCTTGACATATTTATCTTCGAGACCTTGGGAGGAGAAAAAGTGTGGATAATTCTTAAATAGGATTACACGCAGACAGTGGGGGTCCAAGCGGACCTTGTAACTCAATAAGGGTTTGAAATATGAAGTAAAAAATAATAAAAAAATATGTCGGTCAGATGGAAAGTGGGTCAAGCAGGGTGACCACAAAGGCGTTCTAGTGTTGAGGCAGAGGACCGCAGCGACCCAAGTATTGTTTTGCGCTACGGGAAGGGGGGTATGTGGACGCAGCGTTGTCAAAACAGAACAATAAAGGACTAGGTCGTTTGGAAAACAAAAACATATGTTCTACTAGCAGGTACCCGCTGCTTCGCTCGCAGTAATGGATGAAAGAAATATTGGTAAATATTGAGCAAGCCATTGCCATTACTATTACAAGCTTTAGAAAACAATTCAGATCCGAGTTCCCTGGCCCCAAAACATATACTGTATTTAGTTTCGTCCAGATCTTTGCTTCCCATTTAGGCCTACATACATAATCACCTATGGGCCAGTAAGCACTAAAAATCACGTTTTCACCAGTTTGTTAACCGTGATTGCTGAACAAAAGTGAAAATTAAAAATCAGGGTTTGAGGCTCATTTCACATCTATGTGTATAGTTTACCTACAGTAAAAAATATTTGACCCTTCAGACGATATAATCGAAATCCAATTCTTTTTTGGGTCACAAGTTTCTAGTCTACCTTCATAGCAAGTGTACGACTTATTATATACTAGTGGACCCAGCAATGCTTCGCTATTGCTTGATTTAATTTAAAGAGTAGTAAAGTTATTCCATTTCATTACATTAACTTAAGTAATCGAATTGCAAAATGGTTTTTATGCCAACATAAGAATATAGGCTTACTACACAATTTAGATTTATAGTTTGTAAACCTTTATAGATAATACAGTAAATCTTTTGTTTGCTTTTACCTAATCTAAAAAAAAAAACTAATAGTTGTTAAGAATTGTAAAAACCTGATCCTAATTAACCCAATTGGTTGCAAATAAACGGGTTTTGGTTCATTTTAAGCCTAAAATTATGTTAAGTTTTTGATCCAACTCAGCTGTTTTATATATATTATGTAACAACCAATGTTTGAATTGAATTAAAATATAGTAATCATTCTTAGTAGATTTTTGTTTTTGGTTGTTTTAAGTTGGTCAACCTAACCTAAAAATACTGTTGGTTTTGAAGAATAAATGCTCAGTGAAGTTGCTATGGCAATGAATATAAACAAACATATTTTACTAAGCATTTTATTAGAGCAGCTGTTTCGTAAGTTATTGCCTTGAGTTTATAGAAAATGGATGTTCAATTTTTAGACAATTTTCCGGGAAACTTTTCAAATTTTTATTTTCATAAAAACCTTATTCGGACTATTTTTTTTTAAAGCAAAAAATAGCCAAATTGGTCCAGCCGTTTTTAAATGATGCGCATACAAACGAACATCATTTCGTTTGTATTAAATAGATTACACATTTGAATCAACTGTTGTAGGCTATCTGTTATTTTACTTTATTGGTTGCTATGGTAATCAATAATGGTTGGTATGGTACGTTCAAATAACATGGCCGTGTTAGTTCATCAGTCTAGGCCTAACCTAAAATTATTTTGTATTTAATTTTATTTATGTGTTTTTCCTATATTTTAATAGATATTCTGCTATTCGGGGCGGAGACAAATCCAACAAATCGAAGATTATAAAAATTGGTTCAGCCGTTCTTAAGTTATAAGTGGTGTAACAAACCCGAATTTGTTTTATATTATAGATTTTTAAGGTACGGTAGTTTAGACGTAAACAGTTGTTTGTCTTCTTTCCTATAAATAACGTAAGTGTAATTATGTATCATAACAAATTTCATAATCGTGTTCCAGGAGGAGTTACGAATTATGGCATGCCCTGGAACACTTTGTATTAAGATTCGCCAGAAACTAAATAACTAACGAAAGTCAATATTATTGTAATTAAGGTAATTTATTGAAACATCACTGTGATATAAGTATTTAGGTATAGAAGACTTTTAACATTTTTATTTTACTTTTTTTCTATTTTATATTAGCAGGTCTCCGCGGCTTCGCTCGGTGCTACATAGCACTTGCAGGAATTATTATTTATTTTAAAAGAAAGTTATTCCATTTCACTCCCTAGATTCAAAATGTAAATGGGTTTTCTCTCTTTAGATCACCCAAGAATAATAAGTACCAAATTTTAGCTTTCTAGCTTGTAAGCATAAAAATAATCAAAATACCAAGACTCTATAATTTTTTATAAATACATAACAAAATGTGTAAAATTCAGTTCTCCATTCTTACGGTAGTTAAACGAGAATTGTTTTTGGGGTAGTTACTCCATTTAAACCTGTTAAGTGTAACCAATCGAAATATTTTTTTCTGAGTTAGCTCCCTCTTGTGCTAAAATCACTGTGCCAAATTTGGTCTCAAACCGTCAAACGGTCTGGGGCGTTCACAGCCAACAAACATATACATTGGACCATATACCCAGGCTTTTTCCTTTATATAAGATAGATCGTAATTAAATTTAAAACTTTGAACTGCCTGTGCAAGAGAAAGTCTCATGTCTTGGTGGAAACTGAGTAAATGTCAGTACTAAATACTTCAGTACGAATACTTTTTAAAACACTAAAACTATGTTTATCAATGTGTGGAGTAATGAAGGGATATTTATTTATTTAAAATATACTGTGGCGAAGCAGGTGCCGGAAACAGCGCAGCCTTGCAAGGCCGTCCTGCCGGAAGTTGAAGCAACACATTCTCTTGTAAGTTGCAACATCTCAAGTCCACAGCCTGACTAATTATACATCTCGTCCTGCTGGTAGTACATTACGTAGTACGACTCGTGTATAGACACTGTGGTACTGCAGCACAAACAATGTCCACTTGATATTGTCGATAACATTTTAATACAATGAGCCCCTTTTAAATTCTTTATTTATACTTGTACAATATATACTCTTCCTGTCCGCCAAATTGAATCTGATTCCTATAAGAGCAATGCTACAGAATAAGTCTTTTTTTCGTTAATTCGTGGAATAAATTTAAAAATTTGGTTTCATTTTGAAGTACTGTCATATGCGGATGTTGATTGCTGAATACATTTTCAAAAACCGTTTTATTGTTTTCATAAACGTATGTATAAATAGGAAAAAAATAGCAAACTTTATTAATTTTTTACTCAGTTGCAAAAAGAGATATTGCTAAACACCTGAGCAATCAACACCCACAATCTATTTTACTTTAAGAAACAAAATACAACTTTAGTTTTTTGACAAAAACATCACAAAAATATGCTTAATAGTGAAGGTATGTTTTGGTTATTTAACATTGAAATTAATACCCAACTTCGCCGTTTTGAATGTAGGAAGCCGAGCCTTTTAAGATTAATTTAAATAGCCATCCTCCAGTTTATGAAACATTTTTGCATGGAACTGTGCTCATTGCAGTTCCAGATGTGTGATGTTTGGCTGTCACGCACATGCGCACATAGGAAGCTGCACGCAAGACAGCGAGGGAGAGAGAACACTGTAGCACCCGCAGTGCCTACCCAGGCGTGCTAGTGAACAATTTACGCCAATTAATTTTAAGTAATTGTTCGCGACACGTTTTGGAACTTTATTCCATCATCAGTTCAAGTTATTAACTACCTAAATATTGAAGGTATATGATGAAGGAATAAACAAATAAGTAAATTACTTGTTTAGTGCTTAACTTATGGGAGTAAATGAGAACTTCGAAATCTAACTGCAGGCCATGTAGAAAAGTATTGTTATAATATGTGTTCATTTTTTGTAATAATTTTAATTTAACATTGTCACCTAAGGGGATCAGGTATTGCCTATATTGTCCATTTGAAAAACAACTTTATAAGTACAATTAAAAAGGAATAAGTTTAGAAAGCTTAAACTTAGTGCAAACTTATTTTATCATACATTTTTTAACAATTTGTATCTAATTGTTTATTTTTTTTTAAATTACCGCTTCTTACTGAGTTTTTTTAAACGTTATAATTTATTTTTAAATATTACAAATTTTTTTACTCTTAATACATTTTTATCAAAAAAAAGTAGGTTAATAATGTAGTTTACATACTGATTTATAACAGTAAACAAAATCAGAATAATAGTTCAAACGGTTTACTATAAAAATGTACCTGCGTATCAGAAAATTTAATTTTTTGGTAGAGATAAAACATGCAAGAAGTCCTGACGATCACACTAAATCATGTCTCATCGATGGGGGATGTAGAGCAACCATATATCATAAAAACCCCCATGAGGCTGCGTGATGATTAGTAGAGTTATAGAGTCTCTTACGAAACAAACCACGCACAGATTTATTATAATATATATATATATTGATTTAGAAGACACAAAAATCGAAAAATAAAAACAAATTTATTCTATCAATGTAAAGTTTAAACCTTCTTCTTTCCAACGGTATACTTAAAATTGTCTACGATATCGGTAAGTATTTTTAATTTGTTTAAAAAGAATTTATGCTTAAGCTTAATTTCCTTATAATAAATCATGATTATTAGCTTATGTGTTAGTTTTTCGCCGTTTTCCGAAACTTCAGTTTTTCCAAGTTTAGGTTCACTTTTCTCAGAAACCAATTAAGGTAAAGAGCTGATTTTTTTGTCGCTATTTTTGACCCTAATGTAAGCAAGTAGAACCTATAAGAACTATAGTTTTGTTGGGGGGGGGGGGGGGGGTAAAACTACTTTTTAACAAATCTTTAAATAAGGTTTAATAAAAAAATGTATTGTCAAGAAACTATTCAGTAAGACAAATATTTTTGGTTCAGTAAAATCACCAAAAGACACAGTTTCAACGAAAAACTCATGAAGATTTCTGGTCCTGGTTTCTGAAAAAAGTGTACTTTCATAAGCATGTTGAAAGATAGGGCTCAGAGCTCCCCTTGGAAGTTATAATGTTGAATTATTAAGCGAAATTAAATTATCTATAATTTTTTTTAAATTTCAATAAATTTTAATGACAAGTTTTTATTTATAAACTTTGAGCTTGACGAGCAAGAAGGAATTATTTTAAAATAATAATAACAATACACTAATTCTCACACAAATTTGTTTAATGATCAAACGCATTTCAACGACAAAGTCTTCATCCTCAGTGATACATGAGCTACATCTAAATAGTAAAGTTTTTAGTTGTAGTTCATGTATCACTGAGGATGACGACTTTGTCGTTGAAACGCGTTTGATCATTAAACGTATTTGTGTGAGAATTAGTGTATTGTTATTATTATTTTAAGACAAGTTTTTACTTTAATCTGTGATTTACTTACACTAAAATACCAAAGAGCTAATTGTTTGATTTTTTTTATGTCGACGTTTGTTGTAAGTTGGGAAGCAGGAATAGGTTTTGCTTTACATCTGTATTTAATTATAGCTATGAGGTCAGCACACAAAAGAGTTCCGTTTACCTGAGCCACTGTAGGTGGACATTGGTCATGAGGGAGGGGTGGGTGGAGATATCAACTGTGGGCGTATAGAGTCTCTTCCGACACGCACTACATTTTGAAAAGTCGTCAGTTTAATTTCATCTCTGCGTGCATCTAGCTTAAAAGTTACTATACAAAATAATGCTGTTTGAACGAATAAGTTCAGGAAAGAAGTAGTTGTAAATGTCTGCATGGTTTTTTTATATCCTGTAAATGTTATATCTTGGTATTACGGTCTCTAATTTTATAAAATTCTGTTTTAAAATAGCAACTAATGACCTAAATAAATAAACCACATAATTTGTTAAATGTTTGGTTTTAAAATAATGTTAAAAAATGTAATGTGAAAAGATTTTTGCCTCAGATTGCAAAACAGATAGTCAAAATTAATGACTTCCTAAGTCTACAACATCCAAATACCACACCGCTGGAACTGTGAAGCGCACAGTTCCATATAAAGGTTTGTGTAGAAATATCTTTTTCATAAATTGGGGGATGGCTACTAACATTAAGCTTAAGGATAATATATTGTAGGCTACAAGTATAAAGAAAGAATTAAAGGGAAAATAACTCATTATATAAATGTTATGGATAATTTGAAGTTGAAATCTTAACTAGCAACGATTTGCCATAATATTTACTATTTGGTATTGAAATCAAGCAAATCCAATCTAATTGAAATGTATTTGCTTCAAAGCTAACCTCAAAGTTATTCGTCCATCTCTCAACAACTCCACTACAAATAGGTCATCAATCGCATAAACTACAACTAACATTCCATTTCATCGATACAATCTCGACAACGAAGATTGAAATCCTTAACTTTAAAAACTGTCAGATAAAATCATCTTTCTTGGTTATTATAATTAGCGTTTTAATTATGACATGAACAGCTGAGCTCATGTCCGCCATTGTTGGTTGAAATAAGTAGAGCATGATGGGTAAAGCGCACGTGACCATGTCTCTGCCAATCAACGTTCAGAAAGAGAAAGCTAGTTTGATTCATGGAATGCTTTTTGTTCGATGTTTTGCATTTTATCAAAGCTAGGTAAAGACAACAATTATATTGTTAGAACAGAATAAAATGCTCGTAAGGAATATCTTCGAGTTAGTACGGCATAAAACCTAAATGGCTATGAAATTAGATGAATTCTGTCTTGCGTCGTTACTCACGCACGCGTGTTAAATACTTGGAAATGCTCACAGGCGTGTAGTAGATACACGTACATTTCTAGAAATACAAGTACTAACCTATTTTACTATTTGTAATTCAAAGTGCCTAGGCATTCCACAGTGCGTGTTTGTTTTACGCACAATCAGGTCTAAGTATTTAAAATACACGGCTTTAAAATTACATTCTTTATTCATAACATTAGGCCTATATATAACATTATTCTAGTTAACAAATAGAAAAATTTAATGCGTAACAAAAAAAAGTTTTATTAATTGGTTGCTATGGCAATGACAAATATGAAATACGAATAAGGAAAAAGCTTTACCAAATTGGTTGCTATGAATCTAAATTCATTCAAGAAACATGTGTTTGATTAATAAATTTAAATTAAGTGACGATCGGTTCCGTCCGGCGTAGTTCAGGTATTTCGTCAAGCTCTGAAGTTTTAAGTTAATCCTAGAAAGTAATTTTAAATCTAGGCCTAACCTAAAATGATTGTATGTACGATGCCGTTAAGATAGGTAAAATAAATTAAACATACACACAATAATTTTAGGTTAGGCCTAGACGGATGAACCGACATTTTATGTTTATTGAATGTATTTACAATGAATGGACATTTATACCTTGCGCAAAGATTCGTGGCGGCTGAAAGTTTAGGACGGTCGGGGAGGATCCCTACCTCTAATTAGCCCTCGCTAGGTAGCTCTGGGTTTTGGCCATGAGTCACCTACTGGACTCAAGGCACAGTCGGTAAATTTTTTTGCATTTCGCCATAAAGTGTAAAAATAACGTCATTTTTGTAATCTGCATCAAATAACAAGAACATTAAGTCCAAACACGATATAATTGCGATGCTATTAAGTATTCACTTTGTTTTAAAATAAGACAGTTTACAGAACAAGATATATTTTTACTTTCTCCACCCTATACGTAGTATATGGAGAAAGTATTGTTTTCGTAAAAACGTTCGAATTTGAATTTTCAGTTGAATTATCTGTTTTGGTGCTCCCAGAACCCCAAAAAATTTTTTAGTGCAATTATCTGTGTTGGTGCTCCCTGAACCCAGAAATATTTTTAGTGGAATTTTTTGTTTTGGTGCTCCCTGAACCCAAAAAAGTGTTTTTAACGTGGTGTCTGTCTGTCAGTGTGTCAGTATGTATACACGACCAGAGGGGACACTATTGGTCCGATTTTCATGAAATTTGGTATGTAGGTACTAAACCCTAATATCTCCAGGCGTTTTTTTCATTTATTGGAATTTAAAATTTTTAAGGGTAATTTACCCCTAAAAACCAATAAAAAACGACAAAAATGCAAATTTCTCAAAAACGGCTCTAACGATTTTGATCAAATTTTCAGTATTTATAGTGCTTAAGATGCCAAACAAAATGACACCATCCGCTTTTATCAAAACTTCGGCGTTTCATAATTATGGGGAAATGTTAAAAAATAAACAAGTTTATGTTGTCAATCTAGCATCACGGCAACGGCCGCAAGGGATAGCACAACGGTAGAGAAGACGGCCAGTAATTCAAAGGTCGCGCGATCGAATCCCGCCTGGGACAATAACTTTTTTATACGATTGACGTAGGTAGAATATTATTTTTTTGTTTTGTTCTAAAAAGTAGTAAATAAAATGATTAAAAACAACATTATTTTGACTACAGTAAGTTGGGAGAAAGTTTGTGTCAGTTAACTGATACCGTTTATTAATATACGTAATAGCATCGCAATTATATCGTGTTTGGACTTAATGTGCTTGTTATTTGATGCAGATTACAAAAATTACGTTATTTTTACACTTTATTGGGAAATGCAAAAAATTTTACCCTCTGTGCCTTGAGCTCAGTAGGTCATTCATGACCAAAACCCGGAGCGGCCGAGCGAGGGTTAATTAGGGGTAGGGACACCTCCCCGACCGTCCTAAGCTCTCAGCCGCCATGAATCTTTGCGCAAAGTATAACTGTGTTTACCATCTTAGCTTTGATGTTATAATTAATTCTACACCTTTATTATAATAACAATAAACGTATGGAAACAGTAAATATTTGTATACAAAACAATATAATAATAAACGACAGTTGAAAGATGAAAATTATGTGTGTATGTTGTCGTTAAGGCTGGTAAAAGAATTAAAGAAAAGGCGTGATGAAATTCGTTCCTTTCGGGGGTTCTACGACCGCACACATTTACTTTTTTTGTAAAAGAATAGTGACCACACATTATGTTCAATTCAGAGCATTTAACATATTAATAGCAGGGCTTCGCACGCAGATATGAATAAATGAATGAAAGTAATATCGGGTAAATATTGATTCGGTTATTTTTCTATTTATAGATTTAAAGCATTGCTGCTTTAAAAGTACACTCCTCATGTCCATCTACGGAATAAATCAACAACTGAAATATTTAGTAATTGTGTAAGGTAACTGTTCACATCATGAGAGGCATAGAGTAATACAAGAGCTATTCTAGTTATTGCCAGATTTAAACAAATAAAATCATTCAGTGAAGCTTTGAACATTTTAACATTCGCAAATTTATAAATTTTTAACAGTTCTGTGTTGTACGAAATGTAAAACCAGTTGTAATACAGTTTGCATTGTCACTATTGTAGAATATAGTTTTGTTAATATAATCACTTAGTTTAGTTAATGACCTTAACGCCAACAATCTCTGTCCTAGCAGGCTACCGGTTTTAGCATTATATCGTCAACTTCAGGTCCGGGACATTATTATTCTTATTAACTTTGGACGTCACCAAAGAAATACATTTAATTTATTTACTAGCTGCTGCTGCGCTCGCGTATGTAAATAAATAAACGAAAGAAATAACCATTCCCATTTAGGCCTACATCATCAGCTATGAGCCAGTAAGCTCAACACCACGATTTCCGCTAATTTGAGGAGAATTTTACGTCTATGAGTACTTTCTACGGATAGTAAAATGTTTTCAACCTTAGACGCAAATAATAGAATTGAAAATGTGTTTTCTCTCCTATACATAACCTAAGAGTAATATGTGCCATGTTCGAGGTTTCTAGCTTCATAGGCCGTTTCCTGTCCTAGAACGTTCGACAACGTTCTTAAACGTTACGGAAAAGGAAATCTCTTTGATGTTGAAGAACCGTCTGGAACATTCTGGAACATTAACCAACATTATCCAACATTCTTGAACATACCGGAACTTTCTGGAATACTCTTGAAGATTCTGGAAGATTCTAGGACATTCAGGAACATTTTGGCCAGTTTCGGCAACTTCGTCACTCGATTTCCAACTGCTTCACCGACTTCCCAGAAGAAATTCATTGGTGCGATGCTCTCCTTTGACACCCGTATATATCTCCAACCCAACTACTGTAGTTCCAAACTGAAACGTTCTTCATGCATGGAGATGAAGGGCTACCATACCATATGTACCCCATGGTTCTGCGAGTGTGGGTTTCGGAGTTGTAGTTGCGTTCATGGACAAACTACGTTTACTATATATACATACATATATATTTATTTGTTATCCTAAGGTTCCACAGTGCGTGCTTGTTTTACGCACAATTAGGCTTGAGTATTTACAAGATACGGCTTTAAATTTTCATAATCTCTTTTTTTAATTTACATACTCTGTAAAATGGCAGTGAACACACATTGTGACCAATTCACAGCACTTAAAATCTTATTAAGATAGGCCCAAGGCCCTAGCCAGGGGGGGGGGTTAGGGGTCAACCCCTCCCGAAATCCCAAAATTTATTAGTAAAAATTAATACTAGGTTTAAAAAGTGCAAATTAAATTATAAAATAGACAACGAAACAGAGCATCCAGCAACATATTTTACATCATTGTGCATTGCACGCATACTGATATTTAGATTTGCTTGATTAAACTACAACGTACAATACACATGGATGCAGTAGGTTACAGCCTTACTCTCTTGTAAGCTTGATCTGATCTATTAAATCAGAAAACTATTAAGGTTTAACAAAAATACTTTACTATAGGCTAACAAAACGCCCAATGCATTGTGTATTGAAAATACTCCCAATACGGGGTTGGCGTGCGAAGCACCTAATGCATTGTATATTGAAAATAAGCTCACAT
>JAGFPH010000616.1:161815-173276 GCA_018207615.1 Philaenus spumarius | reverse complement strand
CCCCCCCCCCCCCCCCGGCTACGGCCTTGGATAGGCCTATATATAGGCTAAGAGATAAAATCAAATAATCTTTGAAAACCCAACATGTTGGCCTACAGTTGAATATTTGGCTACGACGCCTTACAATAAAATCTTTATGTACTTACAGAATGTCTTTTTTAAATAATCCAACATTGGTACCTTGTAAACTATAACCCTGACAGCAAACTTTCAATGGGAACATTCCCTGGTTTTTTAAGCCGCTGAAAAATATGTAGTTAAAATGTTAGTAAATGGCTTCCTTTTTTAATATGGAGACGATCTTTAAAATTTTTCATGGAACACTATATTTCATGAGAATTTTGGACTTTACAAGTCATTGTAAGACTTATAGTTTATGGTGATTTTTTGATACGACTAACTGTTGAAAATGTAAATACAGTTTTTAAAACTCTCTAACTGAATGGAATGTCTTTTTGTATGTAAAAGTTTTGAACCAATGAAAACGCTCAGGAATAAAATATTGTTTAGACAAACAAAAAAACACATTTAAAAAATCAACAAATACTTTTGATTTTAAAGAATGGAGTATAAATTAAAAATGTATCCTCTTTTTGGAAAATTGCGATAATTTTTCCAAATTTCCCAAATTGGATTTTATTGCTCACATTAATTAAAGTGAAGCCCCCAATTTAGACTTTGCTGTAAAATTAAAAATGTCTATGAAGAAAATGTGGCACATATAAAAAGGTCACCTAGTGACATATATATCTGTATATACAAGCGGATTTGTCCTGACTGACTCACGTAGAGCAAAAACTACAAAAAACAACAATTCAAAGGTATATTCTTATGTGCCCATAGACCCACACTAAGAAAACGTTTTGCAAAATTTTAATTCGAAAGAGTAAAAATAGTGAACATTCTGAGGTTCACTGCCAGCTCTATAACAGGTAAAACAGCTGTTCGGATCAAAAGCTTAGCAACACATGTTTGTTTACATTCATTACCATACCAACCAACTTAATAAATTTAGTATCAGTTTCATATTCGTCACAATCAACACCCTTTTTTTAGGTTAGATTAACTAATTAAAAGCAAACATCATTAAAATGCTTACTGTATTATAATTAAATTCAAACATCTGTTGTTACATATTACTAGGAGAGACCGCTGGGTGTGAGAACACTAGATGGAACCTTCTAAAAACATAAGTTATGTTTTATTTATAATAAAGGTGTAGGATTAATAATAACCTCAAAACTAAGATGGTAAATGTTAAATGTTCAAATCAAATTATGTCGTACATTTTATATCAACAGTTATAATAAAGGTTAAAAGAACCATTATGGCTCAGGTGTACTTAATCAAAAACCTAACCAACAAGTTACTCACTATGAATTATCGTGTGTTATCAATAAATAGGAATACTATATGCCTTATTTATTTTTAATTAGGATGTAACATAGTTTTTACTTATTTTAAATTCCTTTACGCAAGTTTTTATTCATAACGCAAGTTTTTATTGGTCTGTTTGTGTTGAAACTTGTGTTGGTTCAGTATTATAGGCCTAACTTAAAATATAATTTGGTACTAAAAGCTGGACATCGGAATAAACTGTTTTATCTGTTATTTTAATCATTTGGTTGGTATGGTAAAGAATGTAAATACATTGAAGAAGTTGTTTCATCAGTTTAGGCCTAACCTAAAATTATGTTTAATTTATTTTACCTGACTTAACGGCAACATACACACATGATTTAGGCCATATGTTTTTGTGCACATCTTTGAATGATATAAGTTTCATCTTTCAATTGTGTTTTTTTAGTTTTTCATAATGTTGCTTATTTATTGGTATTAGGCTACAGCTGTTAGACGCTATGTGTTTTAAGTCCAACTTGATCCTGGGAATTTGTTCGTTGAAAGATACTGGTCACTAATGATTTTCTCTAAGCCAGCTGATTCCTTTTGCTACACTTGTCTGTTCTTAGGGAAATTTAAAATGATGATAACATATGTTTTAAAAAGTTCTTTTATTACATTCTAAATGAAATTATTTCAAAAATGTAAGTAAATTGTGCAAATATAGAATTATTGATCTTTCATTTAAAACAAACCGCGTGTAAAACGGTTCAGTGGAAACCTCAAGTGAACTCTTCAAAGAAGTGCAAAGTAGAAATTTTACCCCATGTTAAATTGCCATAAGAAAACTTTTAATCTTGTTTTTTAAATAGTTACTGACCGGATACGAAAATCTAAGGTAAAATGTGCAAATATAGGGGTTATTATTCCCTTTTATTTGTCGCTACCCGCTTGTAAATCGGTCCAGTGGAATTCTCACACGTTCTTCCGGAAGATTTTTAATTTTGTGTTTTAATATATAGGATAAAAAAAAAGTTGATTTGTAACAAAAACATGACATAATTTTAAACCAAAAATCATTTATTTACAACCAATTTGACAAATTTAGTGCATTATTCTTCATTACTAACAGTTTATTACTATTATTATTTGTTTTTATTTAGTAAAAGCAAACAAAAGGCTTACTGTATTGGTCAAACATACGGTGTTACATGTTATATTTATTCCTTTACTGTCTTGGTAGTATAAAAATTTGTTTAAAATGTTGATTATTGGTTATTTAAATATTACTGGTGAAATATTCGAATTGTTGGGAATGGTCGTGTCTATTTAGATTTCTGTCTTACATAAGCTACGTACACGTACAGGTCCCCGCTTAGTCGTAATTTCCGTGAAAACGTCAGAGTGTACAATAATCTTTTTGCATTGGCTTCGCCATGGGTCGCCACCGGGGTTGACGAGCGAATTGAGTAAAGGTAGAGCATCTAATATATAAAAATTAAAATAATTAAAAATGTTATTTTTTTCTCTTTCTGACATTGGTGGGTTTTTTTCTTCTTACTATTTAATGGGAATTACTGTATGGTAATGTTTAGTTGAAATGAGAGAATAATAATTGTAAAAATTCTAATCTTTCAGTGTTTTCTTTTTTTGTATAGCTAAAAAGTAATGACTTGTAATGGCAACCCCTCTGATGGTCTTTGAACCAAGAGTATTGTTTATATGTTAAAAACCTTTTATACATTAAAAAAAGACAAATTATTCTTATATATATATACCAATATGTAGTCCTTATTTAACTCTAAATACAGAGTAATAAATAAAAAGATCACAAATTGTGATATTTTAATTTTTCAATAATTGTCTGCTCCTATTTGTAAAATTATGTTATCCAGAAGTCAATGCTTAACCAGTAAAATTTACCAAATAGATTAAGCAGTTTCTTTTAGTGAAGCAGTTATGAGGAAACAATTCAGGTTTTATTATAGAGATCTAAGAGGTAGTTATTACCGGTTTACCAAATACCATTTACTTAAATGACGACCCCTGGAATATGTCATACTTGACAGATTGACGGAACTTAGATCATTCCATGTACAGGACGCCTAAAACTTAACGATACCTGGCTATTTCCGATCTTTCGTGTGTCTATATGTGCCCTTAATTACTCAAGCTAATGTCCGTTCCAGGAAGGAATTAAGGCCACCAATATGCACCGTTACAAGAAAGGACGGATCAGCCGAGCTGGTACTACACTGAATTCTTATACACGTTTATAAATAGTTGTAACACTTCGGAGAATTAGGCAATCAATGTTATCGAGTGCTTGGGAGACTTTAACAATAGGTATGACAGGTTCCCACATTGGAGAAAATAACGATTTTAATCTTTATTTTCGTTAAATAAATATAATTAAAACTTGTTTAACAGCATTCATATTGATTTAAACATAAGACAAATTAAACATAAATAAATCTACTATAGTTCATTCAAAGATGTTTTAGTTTAAAACGTTCTTCCCTCCCCCTCTGTGTAGCATATGCTCGCCAGACCAACTCAAATGTTTTAAAAGAAATTTACTTCAAAGAAAGGTGAATATTTTTTATAGGTGTATGAGAGACGACCTGATGCAAACACGCCCCACACGTCGTATAGTGATCCGATTATCGCGTTACGTTGCGACTTTGCTAGTAAAATAATTTGCGACAAAGACCAAATTTTAACCAAAGTTTTGTTAAACATTAATATTTAATTTAGCTAACTAAGTTGAAATGCCGAAGAAACTGTGTTGTTCTATCCTTAGACGGGCAAAATATTTAAACTAATTTAGAACTACGCTTAATATGCAGGAAGATTTTTTGAAAACTCACCACCTCCATTATTTAAAAATAGGAACGACATTTACAAATTCTGATCTCGGTGCAGTTATCCTATTTACCCCTAGACCTTAGATAACCTATTTACAAGATACCAGAAACCCCTCCTCTTCCTACCACTTCATCTCAAATTTTGTAGTGGATACAATATGTCTTGTAATACATCAAATTAAAACCCATTAAAAACAATGAATGTATGAGGTAAGAACATAAAAATCGGCAAATGAATTGCTCGTTACGCTAAACAGTTTTATTTAATATTTATTTGAAAGACGGAATGAGATATGCAAAACCTGATCTCTGAGTGGTTATTTACAGACAGAGGGGGAACTTTAGAAAACCTATTTACAAAATCCCTAACCTGCCCCCTCCCTCCTACCACTCCATCTCAAAAATGTATAATGAACATAAATGTCTCGTGAGACATCAAATTAAAGTAAAACATCATGAATTTCTATGGTAAGAAAATCAAAATCTGCTTACACATTTGGGATTTTGTAAGTTGTAAGTTAATGTTTCCCCTTACGGTGAATGACTGTTCCAGGATCAGATTTTTTTATAATAAAGGAGGTAAGTTTTAAAAATACAGTATTGGAATATTTTGTTTTTGTTTTGCTATTTCTTACTTACAATTCATATTTTTAAATTTATATTCCGTGCTAAATATTTCAATCTCTTTTTATAGTATTTTGTTGGTCTACTTATATATAATTACTTTACAACCCAAAAATTAAGTAGTATAGTCAAACTAAAATTAGAAATATTTTCCAATAAAATTTAAACAAATAAAAGTTTAAATAATCGAACAGTCATTTAAAATTAAACACTAAACTTTATATAAACGTAAAAACAGGATACAGTAGGCCTATTTACCATCTGTTATAAAGTAAATCTATTTATTTATTATATTCATTTGCGACTATATTTGCGCCTTTCCTAAAATTTGTATGACATGTTACATTGGAAGAAGCGACTGTTATTTCACATTAAATTTACATAACGTAAATACAATTAAACAATTTCTAAAACTATATTAACTCCATACGACAGTAGTTCATCCGATACTAAACACTTTCCGACACTAGTATTTGTCAATGGGTTGGGCTTTTTTCAAGCGTTGCAAGAGACTTTAACAGTTGGTATGACACGCTGCCAAGATGGGAAAGCAACAATTTTCTTTTACTTTTTATTTTTATCAGCTAATAAATATATTTAAACTAATTTAAGAACTGATTCAAAGCTATATTTTTATAAGTTTGAATACAACACCTCTTAACCTAGTTAAATCTACTACAGTTCGTACAAAAATATTTTAAAGTTTTTAAAACTAACACTTTCTTAAACAATAAAGTACTTAAAGTCACTGAGTTCGGCGTTTATGTCCGACTTAAGCGTTGCAAGGTTTACTCGTATAAAACTTGTATACCAAATAAGGCTAAACATATTATTATGATTAATTAAATATCTGAATAATAAATAACAAGAAAATTGGACACCCACCATTACTAAACAACTTCAAACAGAGAAAAAGATAAATGATGTTTGTTCACACGAGCAAACAGATAAAACTATTCGTTTGTTCACTCGGATATATTATTTAGATAATACAATATTGAAGCCAGTTTATTACGTTCATCAATTAACAACAACAACACTAATTATATTATATAAGTAAAAACTAAACACATTTCCGTTCTATGTAATTATTTTAGATCTGTTTGGAAATTATATTATTTGTTTGATTTAATTATGCATGTATATAATATAATCCCTGATTTCACAAAATCAAAATCATTATACTATTTGTAAGCTGCTTAGTAAATATTTCATAAATAAATAATTCGAGATAGAAATAAATTGCAATTAGTTATTACTGTTGACTGAAATCATAGTCATGGTTTGAAAACAGAAGCTAGTTAAAAAATAATGTTTAATAAACGGTCTCTTTTAAAGAATCGATTTAATTGATTTTTTTTTAATGGAAATACGTTTAGAATGTTTTAATTTAAAACGTAAAAACATGATGTGGAAGCTGTGTAATTTACTTCTACAAAAATTTCGAAACTAGAGTTGGTAAGAAATTTCATCAAAAGGGCAAACGCTGACCTCAGTAAAGTGCACGAAAACGTATAGTTGCCAAGGTGCGATGCACGGCATATTTATACTAAAACTCTGGCCAAAATAATTTAACGTAATTTAAGCCTATCATGTGGAAATGTATAAATAAACAATTATTTTAATAAAATAAATAGAAAAAAAACATTATTTTTCTGAAAATATTCTTAAATGTAATTATTAAATCATATGCAAAACCAATAGAAAATACCAAAATAAATACTATGAAATTTATACATGTCTTAAACAAAATTGGGGAAGGAAATGGAACTTTTGCTTTTAATGTCGTTTTAAGGAAAAGTTTAACTTAATTTTGATGAAATAATTATAACTTGGAACATGTAAAAAACACTTACATTTAAAATTATTAACAAGCAAATTTATTTATAGTTATACGGTTTACAATAACTACCGAAGATAGAGTTAGGGGCAACCCAGTTGGCAGAACGCTCTACTACTCATTCCGCCTGCCAATTGCATACTGTCCTGCATGAAGCCATCGTTTCACAACCACTGTTTCTGACTATTCTTATAAAATTGTCTTGTACGATATCTATTTATACCTAATTTATTCCCATGAATAGTTTATTCAACAACAATTATATTTACATAGTAGGATTTTAAAACTAGAAGCCGAAAGATAAGGAATGAGAAATGTGTTTTGTAACGCCGAGTTGTGATACTGTTTCCGCAAAAGGGCAGTAGTTGCCTTCTACCACCAACCGGGCTGCCTATTACTCTACTGGGTAGAACACAATTTTAGTGAAAAATTAAACACACAATTTTTAGTAAATACCGCACAATTTACTGAGCCTTGCCGTCCATGGTTTCGCCAGCTATGGCATTATCAGTGTGTGTTAAGCTGCCTTGTCAATGCCATCGCTGGCGAAACCATGGTAGGCAAGATTCAATAAATTTTGTAGAATTGCTAAAATTTGTGTTTGTTTTTTTTATTATTTACAGTTGTTTAAATAATAATGGAATATATTTCCATAAAACAATTAACATAGGATACTTCCCTAACTATTGTCCGTCTACAGTTTAGTTGATAGCATGGGCCTTATGGAGGCTTGCCGCGCTACTACCTGACCTAACTACATCGGCTCTTTTCACTACCACACTGAATTATTAATATCTTTGTCTCAATGTTTAATTCAAGATCCAAATTTCTTCATTTCAATAACGTACCTCATGTTTAAGTAAACCCATTATGAAATTTAAACTACAAAAAACTAACATTACATTAGTTTTATTCTAATGTGTAATGTTTGAATTCTAACTAATTGTTAAAATTGTTTTCTGAACGCAAATATATTCTCTTAAATAAAAAATAGACTCTCCAAATAATTACTACAGTACTATACATCTGAATTTAGGTCATGATAGATATCACAGCACCTGATGTTTTCAGTAAACTAAAGTTAGTGCTTATTTTTCTCAATCCTTAATTCATTTTGAATTTAAAGATTTTTAATAAAGGTTTAATATTGTTATTCAGTTATTGCTGTACAGTATTCAATCATTTACTTTCCTAAAAAAAAAACACAGATCTTCAATCAAAATAAATGTTAACAAAACTAGTTTTTCACTTTGTACTAATGATCATCATTAATACAAATTATTCTTGAAAATATAAATATCAACAACAAACAATAACAAAGGAAACATATACCTAATAACTAGTTTAAATGAGTTTTATGAGGTTGATGTTTTCATGCGGGCTACTAGCGTAAGATCTCCGTTTCAATAGCATGGACAATGCCTGCCCATGTTGTCAACTAAACTGTAAACGGACAATACAACGTACCTTTATTGAAAAGACGTCAACTTCTATTTCTTTTTCTGTCTTTCCCATGGGTGTAGGACATGACTTGTCTTCTATACGGAAGTGAACTATTCATGACAATAATTCCATGTTTCGAGTTTTTTTAATAAATGTTTCGTGATTGTGTTCTGTGTTTGTGTTAAATGTGCTATGTGTTTATTTTAAAGAAGTTCTAATGAACGTAATATATAATTTGATAACGATCTGAAAGAATAGATCGAAACCGGTCATCTGTGAAGGAAAGACAGAAAAAGGAATAGAAATTGACGTCTTTTCAATAAAGGTACGTCATTAAATCATTAATATATCATATTCCGGAGGCTAAACCACCTAAAATTAATAAAATACAAGTAGAAATAATTAAAATACGTACCTCCACTTTCCACTTCCATAACTATTATTTTACAAAAATTCATAAAACCCAACTAAAACTACTGCTGTAATTTGTACAACAAATGAAGTTACTAAGTAAAGTAAAAACAACAAGCGGATTAAACACTGCCGAGTTCTTATTGCTCGTGTAAAATGGATAAACAGAGGGATTATTATAGGAATAATAATGCACATCTGAATCGTTCTAACATGTCAGCTTCATGACGTGTATGTATAGCACATGCGCCTATTTGTCTGTTGTCTGTCTTGGGCTATTTGTCTAAAATATTGTTATTTTAATAAAGCCATACAAAATTTAGCTTCTATTAATTTACAAATAAAGGAATTTTAAATTTAACAATAATATAGTTTGATAAATAATTCTGTATTATATTTTAGGGAGGTGGGTGGGGGGTTAAAATAATTGATTTAAGTACTACGACTAAAATGTATGATCATTTGTTTTGTTTTCCAAAATTTGTGTAGCATAGTTAGGTAGGCCTACATAACTTTTGTTGTTTGAGAATAGTATTTTTTTAAATCTAAAAAAAACATATAGCATTTTATAGAAAACGATATGGTATAAAAACGAATAATACGGTTGGGGGATTCTTATGTAGAATATACTATTTATACATTAATATAATTATATTGCCCAATGGTGCGATTTTAAGTTATAGGTTTTCTAATGTGTATTAAGTTAATAAACAACCTGTCCGTGGATTTTTACGGGCTTACTAGTCCTAAAATATTTATAAGATGTAAGATTTCGTTTTTACAACATCCTACATCTGCTGATTGTTTGCTGTGGAAATGTCGGTAGACCCTTACACATTTCCAAAGTGGTTTCTTCAGGTGACTGGGCCTATCGTATCTGGTCAAATCAATCTTTATTGCCAGAACATCATAAACTGTTTAATATCTTGGGCGCAATTTAGTAGCAATACGTTACGATCAAGATAAGAAAAACCACGAAACAGCAGAAGAAAATTATAACAAATAAACATGGCCGATACTGATGTTATTAGATTTGTGAAGCAACAAAACAAATTTTTCTTAATCCCGGTCAATATTTATAATAAACACAAATATGTGGGTATGTTTGATCCAATTTGTATGTCCGCTATGCCCGCCCAGACCGTTTGACAGATTAGGATCAAATTTGGCACAGTGACTAATTATTAGATCAAGTGGAAGCTATAAGCGCAAACATTATTTATATTAGTTACATTTAAGGGGTTAAAATGTGTGATAATTGCCATAAAACAATACATTTTACTTTCTCACTATACTATAGTATAGAGAACGTATAGTAATCGCAAAAAAATCGTTGTTGAGATTTTTGTGGAAATATCCGTTTTGGGACCCCTGAGTCCAAAAAAGTGTTTTTTACAAAATGTCTGCCTGTATGTCTGTCTGTATGTAGGCCTATATAAAGCTAGAGAGAAAACTATTCGATTGACTTCAAACAAATTTGCACCAAACATGTCAATTAGGCCTGTGTAGATGCACGAAAAAAGGGTTTAAACTTTTTTGAAAAACAACCCTCTTTTGGCCAAAAGCCCCCATAAATAAGTTATTTTTTTAGGTAAAAAATGGCTCTAACAATTTTGATAAAATTGGCTTATTTGTAGCCCTTAATGTACCCTACCATATGCAAAATCGCATCTTTCTAAAAATTCTCGTTTAGCTAATAAAAATAGTAATAACTGGCTTTTGGTTGCTTTTTTGCCAAAAAGGAAGTTGTTTTACAAAAATGTTCAAAACCTTTTTTGAATTATACTTGCATCTATACAGGCCTAATTGACATGTTTGGTGCTAATTTGTTCGAAATCGATCGAATAGTTTTCTCTCTGGCTAATAATAATAATATTTATTAGTTACTCTCGTACTTTAATGTATCCCCTCACCTACTTTAATGCAGTTATGAAGTCACAGTGAATCTGTTTAATAATTTAAATATGTTTGTGAGAAAGTATGTGCCAGTTTCTGGTACCGTTTATTTACATTCCTGTGAGAATAGAAAACTGTAATTTTGCACATCTTTTTCTAATGTAATACACATACGAACTTCTTTATAGGCACGGTATGGAAAATAGGAGTGAATCCGACGAAAACTGAAACGTCCCCCCCCCCATTCTCTGACTTCAACCAGCAGTTGAAATTATAGAGTAGGTGAATTTTTTCTGCTCTCTCTGTCAAATGAGTCGCAAGCACTCTACACGCATGCGTAGTGCCTGCTGAGTGTATACGTAGAATTTTTTCTCGCCACTTGTAGCATGAGTTTAGCCTGATAGAGTTTTCGAGATGAGAAACAGAGAAGGGGAATCATTTCTCCTCCCTCCGTTGCATACGCATACGTGTACTGAGTAATACGTAGCATAGGGAACCAGTAGACGCTTGTGTATTATACTGAACATTAACTCAACACGATTTAATATTTATTTAGTTTTTGTTGAAGTATTATAGCTAATGCACGAAATTAGCTGTTATATGTTAAAATAGTTATTTATTGTTTTCAATTATATATATTTATTTTCGTTCTTCAAAAGAAACTACTCAGGCATACAAACAGCAAACTATAACTAACTGAGTCTATTCCGTTAGGTATTTTCAACATTTTAAATTTGCAAAGCCTATATTTTAGTATTTTACTTAAAAACCTGAAATACATTTTGGAAAACAAAACAAAAATCGCACACTTTAATTATAGGCCTACTTAAGCCAATGATTTTAATCCCACATATTTTAACTACAGTAAAACTTAGGCAACACTATATTATTGTTCAGTTTAAAATGAAAGTTTTCATCGTCAGTAGGCCTACATTTATAAATTAACATAAATTAAAAAATGTATGGTAAAGTAATAAAACAAATGTAATTGAGTGCTTAAGACCACACGGAAGAAGTGTGAACTATTTAACTAACACAA
>JAGFPH010000616.1:145330-161715 GCA_018207615.1 Philaenus spumarius | reverse complement strand
CTTTCTGTTTTCGTATTACTTTCTGTTTTCGTATTACTTTCTGTTTTTGGAACGAAGTTCCTTAACGCGGGTTGAGGTAGGAAATAACAAATAGAAAATGTAATGCGTAACGAAAAATGTGTTATTAATTGGTTGCTATGGCAATGACAAAAATATAAAATACGAGTAACGAAAAAGCGTTATCAAATTGGTTGCTATGGCATTGCATGTAAATATATTCAAGAAACGTGTGTTTTGGTTCAGATATTATCCGGTTCAAGAAACATCCGGCGTAGTTCAGATACTATCGTCATGCGCTCAAATACATTCACTAAACACAAAATGTAGGTTCATAACCTAAAATTGTTGTGTGTATATTTAATTTATTTTACCTGTCTTATTTTAAGTCTAGGCCTAATCTAAAATTATTGTATGTATGTTGCCGTTAAGACAGGTAAAATAAATTAAACATACACACAATAATTTTAGGTTAAGCTTACACTGATGAACCAACATTTTATGTTTATTTAATGTATTTACAAGAAGGCTTCCACTTCTGTTCAAAACGTGTTAAAATGCAAACTAAACTTGCGTTTTCAAAGTATGTATCTTTAACAAAATGGAAACAACAGTTACAAAGGAAAATGTATATTGCACATTAATAATCCGCTATTGATTTGATTTATGGAATGACGTTCCTTAACGCGGATTGCGGTAGGAGTTAACCAAATAGAAAATGTAACGGAAAAAAGTGTTATTAATTGGTTGTTACGGCAATGATAAATATAAAAATACGAGTAAGGAAAAAGCGTTTCCACATTGGTTGCTATGGCAATGAATGTAAATACATTCAAGAAACAAGTGTTTTGGTTCATCAATTTAAATTAAGAGACGATCGGTTCCGAATTAAATTTGCGAATGTTGAAATTTACAAAGCTTCACTGCATGCTTTTATTTGTTTAAATCTGGCAATAACTACAATAGCTTTTGTAACCCTCAGTGCCTCTCATGATGGTGAACCTTTCACAATTAGTCCATAATTCAGTTGCTGATTTTGTCCGTAGTTTGGACATGAGGAGTGTACTTTTAAAGCTAAATAGATTAAAATGTTTTTATTATCTAAATAGAAAAATAACCGAATCAATATTTACACGATAATACTTTCATTCATTTATTTATATCTGCGTGCGAAGCCCTGCTATTAAGATGTTAAATGCTCTGAATTAATTGACATAATGTGTGGTCACTATTCTTTTACAAAAAAAGTAAATGTTTGCTGTCGTAGAACCACCGTCAGGAACGAAGTTCATCACGCCTTTTCTTCAATTCTTTTACCAGCCTTAACGACAACATTCAGTCATAATTTTATTCTTTCAATTGCCGTTTATTATTACATTGTTTTTTTTACAAATATTTACTGTTTCCATACGTTTAATGTTATTATAATAAAGGTGTAGAATTAATTATTATAACATCAAAGCTAAGATGGTAAACACAGTTAAATGTCCATTCATTGTAAATACATTCAATAAACATAAAATGTTCGTTCATCAGTCTGGGCCTAACCTAAAATTATTGTGTGCAGGGCCTATATTTAATTCATTTTACCTGTCTTAACGGCAACAAACATACAATCATATTATGTTAGGCCTGTAAAGTAATTTTAAGTTTAGGCCTAACCTAAAATTATTGTATGTATGTTGCCGTTATAAAAAAGGTATAAGACAGGTAAAATAAATTAAATATACAAACAATAATTAGTTTTAGGTTAGGCCTAGACTGATGAACCAACATTTTATGTTTATTGAATGTATTTACAATGAATGGTCATTTAATTGTGTTTACTATCTTAGCTTTGATGTTATAATTAATTCTACACCTTTATTATTATAACATTAAACGTATGGAAACAGTAAATATTTATATAAAAAACAATCTAAAAATAGACGGCAATTGAAAGATTATAATTATGTATGTATGTTGCCAAAATACTTGAAGAAAAGGCTTAATGAACTTCGTTCCTGACGGGGGTCCCCACACTTAGGTACTTAGAGAGTGAAATATTTGTTTAGCTCTGATTATTGGAAATAACTGGTTAGCATATTTTGCAACTATGTCCAAATGCATTGTGTTCCTTTAACCGAACATACTTGACCGTGACTGTACAAAAAGTATGGAAGTAAGGAAGAAACATTCATTATTTCTATATAAGCGTATTATAAAAACAATGTTTAAACTTACTTTATAAGGAAGGGGAGAGATTTTCACCAGTGCAACAAGTGTGTTAACAATAACTCACTTGACAACCATACTGTATTTAGTCAATAACATATCAAGTTCTTAATCCTTGCGCAACCTAACAGCCAAAGTAAGAACTATAAACTGAGTAGACATATTTGATTGTAAAGGCATTTTGATAAAATATAATTTTAGACGATAGCCTACTTATTTTCCTGAAGGTTCTCACTTACTATCCACAGTATTAATGAAATACGGTGAGTCGATTAACAAACAAAAAACCCAACACATTAATAATATTTAAACATACTCACCAGAACCTTTGCGTATTGAAATTCTCTACTGCCAACTTTGCTTTCGCCAATCGCTTGACATGAAAGTACATAAATATTAATTAAAACAAACAAAATTGAATTCAACGATTCAATGGACTACAAGATTCACTTCAATCGAATGCGTTACCAGAAAAAAATTATTGCGGGGACATGAACATTTTTTCCTTGAAAAAATATTTAGATTTTCATATTCTGTTTAAATTTTGTAAATATTTTATAAATAATATACACTTCAGGTTTATCTTTTAAATTGTTTATTTAAAAAAAGCCAGGCTATGTATATATGCCTAAAAATTGCATTGTGAATAAGTAGGAGTTACAGTTACAAAAACACCATTTTCCTTATTGTAGGCCTATAGGTTTTTATGTTTATGCTTTATGTCAGTTTGAGTAATTAAAACAAAGGTACCGAAAGTTAAAGAGACTTAGTGCCTATATTGTCCAACGAAGTTTAGAGAGCTTAAATTATACCTTTTTTAACAATTTTTAGTTTTTTTTATGTCAAAACGTTTTGAGTTGTAATAAGAAAATGTGTATCCAACAAAAATAGGTTGAAATTGTAGTTTACAGTACAATTTACAACGGTAAAATAATCAGCTTGAGGTTTATTATAAAAGTGTCCCTGTGTATCAGAAAATGTGATTATTCAGTAGAACTAAAAACTGCAAACAAGTCCTGTCATCACACTTTCAATCAAAACATTCCAGCATCGTACTGAACAGTTTTTCTTCCTCCTTGTACATTCCAAAGGTACTTGTTGAAATCCAAAACTCTTATATTGTCGATTTGTTTTAGGGCTATTACTAATAATTCCAGCATTCCCATAGTTTCTGTAATACTTGCACTTTACTATGTAAGTGTACCACAGTTGAATGTTACAGTAGCATCTAACACTCCGATTTTCAATTTTTTTATCCCAACAAAGTTGTTTTTATTGAATCTTGTTGCGAAATTATTTTTATTCTTTAAGATAATGGCCTCAGGCACTGCATGTTTTAATTAAGGACATTTCTCACTTGAAATTAAGAACGTTTGGTATTTGCACCACTATAGTTCTCCTTTGGGGCAAACTTCTGTAGATGAACTTAAAAAAAAACTCAACCGATTTTAGTTTAGTTTTCTTTTTTTAATGAAGGTGCGAGGCACTAGATACATGTATTACGTATCAAAATATTTGGAAAGATGGGTAGAATAATAATACACAAAGTTTTGAATCTATGACATAGAGCCATAGTCCCTTCTCGAGACAGCAACAATACGAAGTTTTACAGGTAAAATTTCGTATTTCCCTTCGGAACATTTAGATTTTGTTTATTAAAAAATTGTTATGACATTTTAAACATCAACGTGTGCTCTATTCATCTATATTTTTGATTGGTCAGGTCTGTTATGAGCAAAGAGATATGCATTTTTATAAGCAACAGTGTTTGAGACTAGATATCTTCGGCGAATAACAGCTGATAGGTTGACAACGATTTACGATTACCAATATTGTAAAGAATTAATATTATATTGCAGTCTACTATAAGATTCATAAAGAAATTCTGTGGAAAGCTATATCAGTTAGGCCATCGACTGAAACAGATTTCGGAAGAGATTGTGTGTGTAAGCGTGGTAGCTTGTTTGTCCAGTTTGTTAATTGCAAAGTTACAAGTTTGTTTATTTAGTGCGCCTGTTTGTTGTTGTCTTATACTTATTATTATTATTGTAAATTAGTGGATTGTAGGAAATATTTCCCTCTATAATGTCATAAAGTTTACAGAAATTAATTTTGTATTTTAAATGTTCTAAACATTTTTTTTCTTAGCCATTTTTGAAAATAGCTTACTTTTACAATTTAAAAAAAAAAATATATTTTCCTTAGTGAAAACTGTATTTATAGTTTCATGTAATGAGACTTATTTGCTACCTTTTGTATTTTTTTTTTTTTTTTGATTTACAAACTTGTTTTGTATTTATCTAAAAGCATTACATAAAATATTGTTTCCGTTTGGAACTCAAAAACAAAATTGAGAACATTTTCCATAGAATATTTGTCTAAGTAGCAATGCTCTCTGTACATTTCTAAACAAGCAAATATAAAATAATGTATTATTTACTTAAATGGAATACAGTCTGTAGATTTATAAATGATGATATGCGCAAGTAGTAAAAAAATACCCTTCCAGTTGAATGGGTTTCCCATATCATATGGAGGGTTAAAATAAATTATTTACTGAAATTACTGGTACATTGTATAGCAGATAATATATGGTACAACTCATTTAATAAGTTTTATTAGTTGCGTTTCAATACATTTGTTTAACAACTTATTTCTTGACACCAAAGACCTGAACAAAATTTTATGGAAAGTCAAAGGTCATCAAGCATGCGATTCAATAAATTCTTAAATAATCATGCATTACGTTAAATTCAAAGTAAGATTTGTTATTGTTTGTTGAACTCAAAGCACACAAATACCTAGAATTAAAAAAAAATCTTTATAGTTGTACCAAATTAAAAATGATGTATTCAACTTAAATACAGGACTTTTCTATCACTTCTTGAATATTAGCTTAGATAAACCTATTTTTGAACAAAAGCTATTGATCTCTATCTCGAAAAACATTATTTTATGGTGGATATTTAAAACTTGATATAACTTGACACAAAAAATGCAACGCTATACCTTTGATTATGGTCTATAATAATCAAAGGCTGTACATAATAGTACAAGAAACACACGTAGTCAGCGGAGCAGAATACTCTGTTAGACAAATAACGAAACACGACATTTTCTCTACGTTATCTACCGCGCTCTTGTGTCGCAACTTTGAACTATGTGTATAATTTTGTACTGTACACAGAATCTTGCTGGCACAAAATATTTTGAAATCTGTGCAGACTAGTAGAATCTAAAGCATGTTGTTAATAAATACTGTAAATGTATAAAGTCTGTAGATGAATATTATAATCCAATTTGTATGTGTGTTGGCTATGCATGCACAGACCCGTAATTCATTAACCAAGAGGGAACTAATGCTTTAAATAAATTTACATTATTTACATTTAAAAGGTATTAATGAGATAAGTACCATAAAACAATACACCTTTATTTCCCAGGAAAATGAAGATCTGAAAAATCGTACAGGTGTTTGTTATGTTATATATAAAACAAACATAATTATAATTCTCGTATTATGATTATTTGCATTTAAGGATGAAAACTGGAACACCAACACCTAAAACAATAAATATATGTTATTGTACTTCTCTTATAGGTAGAGAAGGATTGCACAAGTGTTTCACAGAAAATATAAACCAATCGAATTTCGTTCACTATAGCCTAAAGTGTTAAAATAGCTATCTCTCATGCAGTACAAATATAAACTATAGTACATATTATTCTTAGGTGAATTACAATATAGAAAACCCAACTGTATTTCTATTTTTTGAGTTTAAAGTGGTGAAATGGAATAACTACCATTAAAAACAAATAATAAGACACACTACACTTGCTAAATAGATGCAACTGTAATTTGGCACATATTAATCTTAAGTTATATACTGATAGGTAAAACCAATTCCTTTTCGAATTGGTTTTTTGGCCATGGAACTCGGATTCAAATTTTATTTAATTGCGTATAATGGTAAGTCTCAATATTTATTCGATATTATTTCATTCATATCTATGACCGAAGCAGTGGGTATCTGTTGGTATAAAATTATAATAAACAAATAATATTTAAAAAAAAATTAAATCGTCCTATGTAAATCCTAGTCGAATAAATTATTTACCATAAATATCAACTTTTCAAACAGAATTAAAAACATATTCGTGAATTGAAACAAGTGGGACGCCGACGGGCCAGTAAAGACCATATTTTGTGAAATAACAAACAAATTATATGCAAATTATTTATTATGAGTGGCGATCATTCAAATCAATATTTACATAAAATTTTTCCTGTGAGTTATAACGAATTTGAAAATTTTAATACAAATTTTCATTACTAGGTGGAGTTTACAAAATTTCTCCTTTCGATATTTTATAGCCCTTATGATTGCCTATCTAACGATATCTATATCACTTCTCTACGACTTGGCATTCATGAGATAAAGTGCATTATGTAAATGGGCGTTTTTTCCACCTAGCTCCTTCACCTTAATAATAACCCCCTCACTTTATCAGACATTCCTATCCTAAGTTTTGATGAGAAATTCAAAAATGGTGTCAAAGTGAATATACCCCAAAATTTGAAAAAATTTGGGAGTCAATTGGGGGTCTTTACTGGTAATTACTGGTAATAATTATTGTAGGCCTGCTAAGTAAAGTTTCTCATATTATTTAATTGCCACTATTTATTATTCTTATGTAAATATTTTTTATTTTGGAACGCAAAGCTAGAAGTGTAAGTTTATATATCAATAAGCAAGCAAGACATTTCTCTACCCAGTAGACTACTACCGAAAAACTAAAAAAACGGAAAAATAATGTCTTAATAATTAATTTCAATATTATTACTTAACTTATTTGCTATATGTGCTAATAATTAAATTCTGAGAAACATCTGTACTCTTAAGTCAATGAAAACATCTGGGCGATGTCAATGGAAATCTTATAATAGATGTTTTATTTATTGCATTTTATGATTATTTACATTTTTCTTAACACATTGATATATATATATAATATAATACATGCATAAAATAATGGTGAACATAATTTTAATAAATTGATTTTTTGTGAGTATCAAAACAAGAAAAGATGTGTATAAGAATGTGTAAAAAATTATTCTGGTTCTAGTGGAGACATCGAAGTTGTTGCTGTTGAACAAATATTTAATCGTTCTGTATGGTGTATGGTACATCAAATATCTAGGCGATGGAGTTTTGACTCAATTTGTGCCAGAAAACCATATGGTGATGTGGCTGTACAGAAACTAAAGTGATTGGGCATGTCCAAAAGAGACTTGGATCAAGATTGAGACTGTTAACAAATAAAATGAAAGGAGTGAAGTTAGCTGATGGAAAGGTCTTGGGAGGGACGGGTAGACTAACTGATATGAAAGTAGATAAACTTCAAAATTATTATGGCCTTACAATTAGAAGGAATGTTTGCAAAATGTGTAAAGAAATTGGGGTAATCTACTTTTATAAAATATTAAGAAATTATGATCCTAATTATGGTTTGAGCCCTACCGGAGAAAACAGGTGGTATAAGCAGGCACCATTAGGTTCTTCTAAAGAACAGTATGACCATAAGAATTCCCTGAAAACCGTTGTCATGGAAGCATTAAATCAATATTCAAAAGTTTATCAGAACTTGCTCTCTAAGTGTACCCATGGGAGAACTCAAAATCCCAATGAGAGTTTAAATTATGTAATTTGGTCCAAAGTTCTTAAAACAAATTTTGTATTGTTAAATTCATTGAAAATTAAAGTATAGGTAGATGCAGTTGTTACTTTCAATGATGGTGCGATGGGAAAAGCCAGAGTACTGAACGAAATGGGATAACACCGGTACGAAACTCCATTGCTGGTTTTCTACAAAGTGACAAACTACGTATTAGTAAAGCGGAAAAAGCAATCCTTCAGTTGCGAGGTAGCAAGAAAGAAGAGGAGAAGCCATAAAACAATGAAGGAAGCACAGGTTGCTAAGGAAATTATGAACCTGGATACTTTTTTGGTAAGTTTTGGTTTATTTTAAAGTTTTTCCTAAAACTGTGCTTTTTTTAAATTTAGGTGCACTTATTTGCAAAACTAATAAAGATACAGAAATTCAATTTTAGAACTACATTTAAAAGTGTATAATTGAAAATGGGTAGTAAAATTAAAGCAAATAATTTTTTATTCACAAATAAAAAAGATACCAATAATTTAATAATAATTACTACGCAATATTTTTAAAGTATAATTTTCGTAAGTTGAAATATTTTTTATCGAAGAGTTTTACTAATAGGTCATTAATTTTACTCTATAACAGAGTCCACCCAATTTATGCTTACAATTTCATGACAATATCCCTTACCAATGCTGAGACAAACTTTTCTAATACAAACTGTAACATATTAAGTGCATGCATTTTCAACGATTTGTAACCTCAAAACCGATCATAATATAGCCTACATTTGTTTTATATAGGCCTATCCAAAAATAAACAACGTATAGGCATTATAAGAAATTTGCTTTCTGACACAACCAGAAAGTATAATGTAGGCTAGGTTTTGAGTATTATTATCAGTATTAATTGAGTAGTAGAATTCATAAATTTACTCAAACAATATGGATTTACGTATGCCAATGATGAACTCACTAGGTTAACAGCTTGTCTGGACAATATGTATAGCAACTTTTGTAAACAAACTTTTGAAGTTGAAATTCTTAAATTTCCATTTTTGGACCTTGACATTTTGAGCATAACATGTACACGAATGACTATGTAAGTACTACAAAAGATTCAACATAGTCAAGGCATTGTAATTCCTAACTATAATATTGAGAAATTTTGTGACGCACTGGCTCAATTTGATTGGGAAAAATTGTTAACTGATTCTAAGTTAGATAATGCCAGCTTGAAGTATGATTGTTTTTTTCAAAAAAATTTTAAAACAAATGTAAGCAGCTTGGGCTATTGTTAAAAGCATATATAATGACATGAAGGTAAATGATCAAATACCTGTACTGCCAGATGACTTTAATAAGTACTTTGTTGATGTGGCTGGTAAGGTTAGAAATAGTATCGCCAAAACTCTAGTCTCCTTCCAAGAGCTAATGTTAAATTATAAAATTTCCTCTGCTATGTTTACGTGAGATGAGGTGACTTGTAATGATATAATAGAGGTAGTGGGTCGGATGAAATCTCATGCAGTCAGGATATATATAACTTATCAAATAATTTGTTAAATAAAATTATTTATTATATCGTAAAGCCCGTCACTTATTGTGTGAAATGGTGTTTGCAGGATGGTGTACTTCCTGAGCAACTGAAAGTGGCTAAGGTGATTCCTATCTATAAAAATGGCAAAAGAGTTGACCCAAATAGTTATAGGCAAGTGTCATTCGTACCTGTGTTGGAAAAAGTTGTGGAGTCAGTTGTCAGCAGTTAGATTAGCAGATACTTTGAGTTATTCGGTTTGTTCACTGCATCACAATATGGGTTTAGGAAATTCAAATTAACTACACAGGCAGTGGATTCCGTAATTAGGGGGATATCACAGTTTTTGAAGTTAATGCTAGTGCACAGGCAACATTCTGTGATCTGACTAAAGCCTTTGATTGTATCGACTATGGTATATTATCTGATAAACTGCAATATTATGGTTTGATTAATAATCATCTAACAATTTTCTAGTCATATTTGGAAGGTAGGAACAGTTGGTTTATACAGAAAGTGGGTTTTCTTCTATCTTAAATATTAAAGCTGGTGTTCTGCAGGGATCTGTATTTTGCCATATTCTGTTTTTAATTGCTGTTAATGACTTATTTGGTAATGTAAAAACACATTGTAGCTTATACGCAGATGACACAATAATTTTATTAATAAGCAATGATATCAATAAATTACAAACAATGGTAGATGGCACAGTAGCCAGTGCTTCTGAGTGGTTTATGTTTCTTCTGAATAATGTTAAACTAAACAATTGATTTACAGTTTCAAAAATGTTGAGCCTTTCAGTGCAGAACAAAGTGTTAAATTTTTGGATATGTTGATAGGCAGCTGACATGGATTCCACATATTTATTTTGTAGTTAAAAAACGTTAAAAAGTAATCTTCTTGTTGAGTAGGCTTTATGAGGTTATTGGGGAAGGGTATTTGAGGAATGTTTATTTTGCAGTTTTTCAGTCAATTATGTTATGTGGAATTGTATTGTGGGGGAACAGCTGCAGAATAAAAAATGTACTGATGGTACAAAAGAAAGCTGTAAGAGGTACCGGTATGACTAAGTCTCATGGAAGAATACACTGCAAGCCTCTTTTTGTGAGTTTAAATATTCTCACAGTAATCAATTTGTACTTGTTTGAAGAGGTTAGGTATACAATAAGTAAACTGGATGAACTGCCCAAGAGACATGAAATCCATAAATACAATACAAAAAATAGAAGGGAAATAAATTGAGATACTATAGGCTGCAGAAATCATAAAACTGTCATTTGTAGATGGGTTTAAAAGTATACAAGATTAATAACCTTGATGCTACCCCAAGAAAAAATGCTTGAGAAAGTATTATGCTTGGCTTGTCGAGAAACCCTTTTATTCATTACAGGAATTTTAATCACTTAAGAATGATATAATACATTTTTAACCTGTTTGTATTTTGTGTGTTAATGTATGCATGTTTATGTTTAGAGATTAATAATGTATAATATTGACAAACCTGATGTTTAACTTAAAATTAATTTTTAACAATGTCTATTTTACTGAATGTATTGAATGGCAAATAAATAATTATTACTATTACAGTTGATGAGGAAAATCAGCTGTTAAGTGACTGAAGTGTGGCTCATTGTAGACATCAGTTCAATAACAAAATATATGTCTTTAAAACTATAGTTATTTTACTAGTTCATGTGTTATTCTATTTTGGTACTCATATACGTACACTTGTTTTTACAGTAGTTAATAGTTGTAAATGAAATGTGTTTGATTGATATTTTGTGTATAAAAGTATCTTATAAAATTTCAATGTATGCCAAAAAATAAATAAAATAAATCAGAGTCAATGTGACAAGGAACTTATACTAACAGCAAAATTATCAAAAGTATGTTTACTCCACCATCCAATGTTAAGCCAAAAAACTATTTTTATAAAAATGTAACTTACTGTGCCAATACGGAAGTTAATTTAAAATGAAGCTAAATAAATTTCCAAACAAGATAGTAGTAAGCAAAAATGACAAAGCCAATAGCCCTGTCCTATTAAGAAATTGGAAAATTTAAATACAGATGAAAGACGCAACAGAGGAAGTTTTAGGAAATTTGTACGTTGGTAATTTTAAAAGACACTTAAGAGGCCTTCTTAACAAAGGATGGTTATGTAAATATGCTTGTGTTAGTTTATAATATTATTTTATTGATTTATTAGTTATTGTACAGTAACATTTCAAAATTAATTTGTAATTATTTTTATTTTACTCTTAGTATACGTTCGCTGTTATGTTGATTCTGATTTAGTTTCTTTGTTTTTTTGGAAACGTTTGAAATCACTACTAGAATTACTGTGATTATATTTGTTATTGTGATCAGATTAATTCAAATTAAATGTCAATAACCATTTTTAAGACGTAAAATTTATGATTTTGTAACGTACTGACCGTAATACCACTTAGACTTGTCACAATTGGACCATGTTTGGACTCATTTTGCGAGGAATAATATTTAGATTTCAGTAATTAGAGTAAAAATTAAGTAAAGTTAATGGTTAGAAAAATGTGATTTTGTAGCACAAGTGATAGTTGGTGGTTCGTAGGTAGGCCGTGTGAGTGTGTCTGCGCATGTGGGAGCGAGGATCGATTTTATGGTTTAGTGCTTGGACAGCATAGGGAGTGAATTTAGGTTGTTTCGCTCACAATAATTTGCAGGCACACTAAATGGTTCTTTTGTGCAAACAGGTTCCCTACCTGTATCACCATACCTATGGACAATGGATTGCGTGGTACCTGTTTACTGTCCATTGACCTTAGTACTCAAGTAAATAAACTAACCTTTATGATTTGCTACCTCGAGCAATGACCTTAGTTTTAAACAACGGTAAAATCCAAATGAGATATTCAGTTTTTTCAACTTGTAAATTCCACAACTAATATAGCAAACTGCTTTCTCACTCTTTATAATTTGAAAAAAATAATTATTAAGACAATTTAAATGTGAAAATTATAAAACAAAAGTTAATTTTATATAAAATAGTTTTCTTATTAAATTAGAAAAGTTTATTTTGCTTAGGAAGTTAGCAACTGAGGTTATACCATTCATTCTCTGCTCTGCGAACCCAGGCACGGGGGGGGGGGGGGGTTAGTATACAACATCTAAACAAAACACATTCATACACAAATCCTATAAACTTAAGAATTTTTTAAATTTCACCTTAACTTTAAAAAATGTGAATTTCGCTTGGCAGGTTAGTGCGATACAAATTTGACCTTTTTATTCTTTTTCAAAAGAGAGGATAACATGTTGCGTCAATTTGAATTTACTACAGATAATGTATTTTTTTGGTAATAACACATCTTAAAACAGGGGTTTCAAAACATTTGGACCGATAATTAATTGATCTACGTGTTTATTGCATCAATTTCAGTAAACGTTATAATAATCACAGATCCTAAGCCACCATTTTGTTATTTTACTAAATAATAAATAACTATGCCAAGACATGGTTAATGTAAAATATCCAGCTTAGTGCTAAATACGTTGGAAAATGGCGGCCTTTTAAAACACTTGAAAGTAAATAATTAATTAACTAATTAAAATTTGTATAATAAAACTTAGAATTAAATTTGTTTACCGGTACCCTTCAAAATTTCCTAGCTATCGGTATGTCTAGTACAATCATCAAACAAAGGCTAACAGTAAATCAACGTACATTAGTGTGCTTTCGTTTAATGCATTTCAATCATATGGACTACCGCTATCAGCAATGCACAGTAATAGACGCTGTTTTAATGATACGTTTAGTTTTATAATGATGGTAGTAAGACATATCGATAGAAAATTCAACGGGCTACAAAAATATTTAGTTAAAATGTACAGTCATACAATGTTTCTACGTTCCTGGGAAATATGTTTGCGACACAAGTACAGACAAATGATGCTTTAATGGAAAAGTTTAAGGTAAGCCTGATCCAACAAAAATTAAGAATAAAATCTCCTTAGAAAACTTACAAAGAATTTCTACTAAATTCCTTAGACTGGGAAGGATTTGTTTTCAAAGATGAATACGTCCCATCTATGATAAGACAATTTGAAAGTAATTACTGTAATTCAAACATTGCATATAATATGATATTTTTGTTTGTTCGTCGACTTGTTAATCGTTAATAAGCTATACATAATTCCTAATACATCTTTTCTATAAACTTATATTAATTAGGAAGTTTTAGAGTGTTTGTACCAATTTCTTAGCTCGACACCCCCTCCCCCAATGCAATACATGGTTGTTTAATAAAACTGCTCAACAATTTTATGTAGGTGACTACAATTTTTTATCTAGTATGACTATTAATACATCTATAAACGTATATTAGTATATTAGAGTGTTTCAGAGCGATGCTAATAGTTTCCTAGAATCACGGTTTTGTCTCATCCAGAAATGCACTCACTATAGGTTATATATAAGTAGGTCTATATCGTTTAAAAAAAAAAGAAATACTCCAAACCTTTATGAAGGTGTTTTTAGCAAGTATCACTATAAACGTAATTAGGATGTTTTAGAGAGTTCCTAATAGTTTCCTGAAAGCTCGAATTTTTTCACCCATAAGTACATGAGTTTTTAATAAAAATAATCAACAATTTTATGTATGAAAATTAGCTAGTATAACTATTAATACGGTACATCTATAAACGTATATTAATGTGTTTTAGATTTAGAGAGTTTCTAATAATTTCCTGGAAGCTCGACTTTTCACTCAAAAAGGCACGTTCTATATATACAGTACATGTTTTTTTTTTTTTTTAAAGAAACTACTCAACAATTTTATGTAGGTATTATTAGCTAGTATAACTATTAAAACGAGTAAATCAGATATATAGGAGGCTTTTGCATATATTATGGGTTAATTGCATGTTATTCAAAAAATAAAGGAGAACTTAAGTAAATATACAACAAATTAAATTTTGGAAGGCATCTTTCCTTAATTTTGTGTGTGTTGCACCGAACTGTTCATTGCATCACTGTTATGGCCTCTGTTACTGAAAATAAGCTGCTATATAATTTCGTTTTTTATTTTATTATGTATGTAGTCACGTAAACAATTATGTTTGATGCTTATTATTTTTCTACAAAGTAATTAAATCAAATTTAAAAAATATTGGGTTTATAAAACTTTTTCCGAAATGATATACTTAATTATTTATTTGAGTCAAAATTATTAGTCTTAATGATAAAAATGTTTCTTTTAAGCTATTAGTACTTCTTTTACCGTTAATTGCAGTATTCAAACCTACGGCAGTCCAATCCATGACGAATTGATATTTAGCATACCTACTGAGCTTCACGGCTCCCCAGGGCCAGTAGGAAGTAGCATCTGTAATTTAGTAACTTTAAATTGCACTTACTACTTTAAAAACAGCATGGGCCTGTATTTAAAAGGAAATACCTTAAAGTGCTGCCGCTTGGCAAACACATTCCAAACTATGTCCTTTCCTTGCTTATTGGATTAAAGAAGGATGAAAAGATATTGTTTTCTTGAAATGCACATACCGTACTTGAAAATACGTGTAAATTAGTTATCAAAAAATTCGATCTACTAATTTTAAATCATAAATGCATTGATAGTTAACTATTTCAGTTAGTAATTCTTAAGGTACGCTTTTTTTTAACGTTTTGAAATGGAAGTTAAATTTTACAAGTTTGTTCACTACCAACCAAAACAAATCTATGGTCTCTATGGTAGTGCCTTTCGACTAGCCAATGGAAACCACACGGCATATTTACGTTGCATTTGCCGCACTACAAATTTGAAGGGGTATTGCTAGTCACGCAAAGTAGAATTATATCAATAAACACATATTTGTTGTAAAATTAATTCTTTCAATATCCAGATCTGTAAGTTGTAGTATAATAGTACAATACCTTATATTGCTCCGTCAGTGATTTCTTTTTGTTTATTTATTTGACGCGTTTCTTTATGTCTATCCCATTATTAGGATCTCTCGTTGAGTGGAGATCGTCAAAACAATAAGTAAAAACACAAAAATAAATAAAAGAATAATTAATTTATGGTTACAAGAGCCAACCAAACACCTTTAAAATGAGGTATAACTTGACATAGGATTACATTTAAAACATTCAAGACTTAATAAGTAGGCTGTCCCCCGGCAAAGTCAAATACAAGTAAAATGAGCCAAACTATTGACTATAGTAACATAACTAAAAGCATATTACGTTTCGCATAATAGTTTTCGAATTATTAAAAATATTTCGGATCTGACCAAACCTGAATAGTTAATTTACACTATGACCTAACAATTCCGCAAAATAATATACAAAGTTTCGAAACATGGCAAAAGAGTTTGTCTCGAGACAATAAAAAAAAGAGTTTACCTTTATGTCATCATTGGCTAGACTAAATATTGTTTGGCAAAAAAACTTAGTTACGTCATAGGTAGACCTGCTCTAGACACCCATATTCTCAGGCCTGGTTCTATCGCAGAGTTGAATTATTTTTTAAAATTTGTTCTCGTCTGTTTTGGGAGTATATAATAGGTAGTGGGTTTTTCATTTTTATCTCGGACTGTTTACTTGCGTGCTGATATCGCCATTTTATGTGTTAGCTTACCGTCATTAAACAAGGAAGAGAAAATTAAAATTAATCTACATAACAATGTTCTCTGAACCTTCCTGAACTAGAACATATAAAAAATAGTGAATACGTTATTCGAATAGGGTACGTTTTATTTTTTACAGATATTTTTTTAAATCGTAAAATTATATTAATGTTTACCAAAATAATTTTTTTATGATGTGAAAAATTTGTTTTTGTATCGTTTCATGTAAAGAATATTTTTTTATATTTTAAATTCATAATTTTATTTTTCCAGAAAACAATTGATAACTGTTTTTACCAATTTATAATTTTTTTCGTTCGGAACGCAAAACAAGGTTAGAAAATTGTTTTAAAATATTTTATTTACCT
>JAGFPH010000616.1:109464-140722 GCA_018207615.1 Philaenus spumarius | reverse complement strand
TAATTGATATCATTAGCGTATTAGCTTACAACCTGTATAGCCTAACACGTTGGAGTTAGAGCTTATGTGTATCATAAATAAGTGCGCAATACCACTCGAGTTAAAGCATCGAATTCGGTGAGGGGAGTCAGCCGTGAGAAGGCCGGCCTATGATATTGCATTGGTAAGGGACTCAACCGCGACTAGAATATCGCGTGCATACACTTACGTTTTTACTAATGTTAGTCTTATTTTTTTATGTTCGCAATGAAATTTAAATTTGCAGTAATCTCTAATATACAGGGTTAAACAAAGTCAGTGTTAAGAACTTCGGGAAATGGTTTTATAGGTCAAAATAAATAGAAAATGAATAATAATATTTTTTTCGAAAAACACTTTATTTTCCAAGTATCCGCCATTTTGTTTCTTTTACTAAATAATTAATATCTAGAGAATGGGTTAACCGATTGAGTTCAAACTTGGCATGAAGTTTAACCTAACAATGATCTATCTTAATAAAAATAAGCGATTATATCCAATCATACGCTTTAAAATGGCGGCTGTTTGACAATGTCAGACCTAAATTACTCAAAAACCATACATTTTATCAAAAAATGTCAAGATACATTTTTGTAGCCCTTTTAATTCCCTATAGATGATTTAACTTTCAAAACAATCGGGTGAAGAATAATAGTTAAGTTAAAGATAATGACAGCAAATGTACATACAATATTGTAGTATTGACTGTGTTGGTATAGGATGCCGGGTTGGATAAACCAATTATTATAACTTAGCTTTATCCTTCATTCGATTGTTTCAACAGTTACACGAACCGATAGAAAATCAAAGGGGCTAAAAAAAATGTGTCTTGAAATTTGTTTTTAAATGCACAGGTTTTGAGTAATTTAGGTTTAAAATATTCAAACAGCCGCCATTTTAAAATGCATTATTGGAAATAATTTCTTATTTTTCTTAAGATAGATCATTGTTTGATTAAACTTCATGCCAAGTTTTAACTCAATCAATTAAACCGTTCTCTAGATATTAATTATTTAGTAAAAGAAATAAAATGGCAGATATTTGGAAAATGAAGCGTTTTTCGAAAAAATATTATTCATAATTTTCTATTTATTTTGACCAATAGTACCATTTCCCGAATTTTTTAACACTAACTTTGTTCCATCCTGTATAATCAGTAGATAAGACAAATTCACCCCGATGGCTTACTATTTTAAAGTGACTGTACTGAAAACCATGTTTTTCGCTTTGTATATAAACAAACATCATTAGTAAAAATTTATAATTTACCATTTTCGTCATCTACGAATTATAATTTAGATGTTCATGAACGATTTTCTACAAATTACAAAATATTAACATCAAAATTTGATGAAAGATAAGTTGTATTGAAGAGAATTGTATGGGACTGTTTCGTCTAGGTATTGCATACCCTTAATACACATGTCCAAAAGTCGTATGATATTTTGAATTCGTACGATTGTTTATTTATTTTAATCTTTGTTATGTTTATCAATGGAAAAGTTATTTATTGGTATTTGTTGTTTTCCATTATACAGTTTAAAATTATAACATTATACGTTTTATTGTTCTTGTATTTGGGAAGAAAAAATAACCCATCAAAAGCGGAGCACAAAAATAAATTTAGTATCTCTAATTTTCGCCTCATAAAACAAAAATTAATGAGCTCCTTGACTCAGTGTGCTATGAAAAAGAAAAGTAGTTACTATCTAACAACGACAATTAAAAAAATAACAAAAAACAATGATCAAGTAATTTCATTAAAAAAACAACACATAATTTTGTCAAGTTCTACAACTTTACTCTATACATTGTTTAGCCGGTTGTAAATTGGTTAAATTAATTAAGTTATTGATATTTTGGCCGCCACTAAATTTTATAGAGCTTAAAATGGGATTTGCATCAGAATGCCTCTCATGACTTCAGGTTAGTAAAACAAATGACAGACCAGTGTTTACTTCATTGACGTTGGAAATAGAAATGTTTTTACAAAACATGGCTCATACAACCGTTTTATAAACCGGACTTGCTTTAGTTTCATTCCTTTTATTACAATACATTAAAAAAAAATAATACTTAAGAAAAACAAATAAAAATACGCACTAACAAAACAGTACAATTTGTAATATGAAACTATAATACGTGAGCAAAAAGACACAACGAAAAAAAGAAACAATATTTCTAAATTATAATTGCTAACAACAAAAACAAAACAATAAAAAATTACTTAAAGAACAAAAGGAATGAAATAGTGCAACCTGCATGGGTCTGTCGTCTTAAAGCTGCATGTTTCGGAATATTTAATTAATGTATCCCAAAACTGAGATCAAGGGTTCCTCAGGGGCGGTTCTCCAATTTAAAACATGTAGGTTAAGAATTGAAAAGTTCTCATAATGTTGAGTCGGTTAAATGCAGTTTAAAACTTAAGGTTTTTTTAATATCATTAGAATCTGGATATGTATTTTATTGCAACGAACACTTATGATTTCAAATTGATTAATAATGCGCTATTTCTTTCAGCTTGGACTTGAGCAAACCTGAACTGGTTGTTAAAGTCTTCTTTCCTAACGTCAGAATAGTCTCCAACTATGAAATCAAAGGGAAAGTACTGATTTTACCCATCGCTGGAAAAGGACAAATGAATGGAAATTTCAGTAAGTAGGCATATATGTTAAAACTATTTACTTTTGAAAGTGCTGAAATCCGGAGTCATTTTAAAAGATGACTGCTCGCTTCGTTCACAAATCCCAGCGTTAATTAGCGGCAAAGCACATGAAAATAGATTTTTGTATACTCTGATATTGTCAGGAAATGACGTTTAATTGGGACGGATGCACTGGGATTGGAGTAGGTTGATGGGGGCAGAGATGACACAGATACTGACGCACGAGCAGTAGGGTCAGAGTTTTTGCGTGAATGATAGGACTTGTACATAGGCTAATAGAGAGACAATTTTCAAGATATAGAATTATGACCAAAATTTGATATTACTATAATTAGATATTGCGCTAATGGTAAAGCAGTAAAACTGGTCAGGTAGATCCAGTGAAGAATAAAGTTAGCAAAATTTTAATAATACATTGAACCTTTTTATTATGTTTTAGTTATCTTTTTTTTTTACAAAACTGTTTGGTGTGAAGATCAACTACCCGAATCTAAATTTTCCAAGTTGGTTGCATTTTACATAATATTTAAATGCTTACAATAATCGTGTTTTGGTTCAGCACAGGACTAACCTAAAATTGTTTTAAGCTGATCTGAATCGGATATTATAAAAGTACCAACAGACGTTTGCATTTTAATCAGTAAGCCTTTTTCGTTGATTTTTTGTTTCTTTATGTTTTATTTAGTTAATCTAACTCTAAAAATACTGTTGTTTCTGAATAATAATTAACTGATTCTAAATTTAGTTGCTATGGTAATGGATGTGAATGCATTCAACAAAAGCGTGTTGGTTCAGTATAGGAATTACCTGAAACTGTGTTGCTAAGCTTTTGATCCGAATCAGCTGTTTTATCTGTTATAGGGCAACGAGTATTTTGACCATTTCGACCAATTTTGCAAAATCCTTTTTAAGTGAGCTCCTATTAACAAAATAATATACCTTACAATTTTCGTATTTTTATCTTACGTTGATTGTGCATCTGTCTGTCAGTCGGGACCTTTATACCAGGTGTCTAAACATTCCCCCCCCCCCCTTAACTTTGTAAACAAGTAGAAATAAATAAATGAGCTTCGGGGTATCCCTATATGACACAAGGAGATGAATTTTGGTGTAACCGACCATTTCACCCCTTACCACAAAATGGGAGTTTAAGAGGGTAATTAAAAATCATAAATACAAACCAACATCAAGTGATACCTCATTTTAAAGGGCTTGATAAATTAAGAAGAATGACACAAATTATAGGTCTCTATCTTAACCCTATCGAAAATGGCGGCCAGTCAAAGTTGAAAACAAAGTTGCTAATTTAAGAAAGATTACAAATGTTTGTTTCACCAAGATCTTTAAAATGAAGAAGAATGGCACAAATTATAGGTCTCTATCTTAACCCTATCGAAAATGGCGGCCAGTAAAAGTTGAAAACAAAGCTGCTAATTTAATTTAATTTGCTGTTTTAATTGTTGAGCAGACCTCAAACAAATTTTTTTTAATATTTTTTTTATTTTTATTGATTATTGTAGCTTGTTTTCTGCTCTTTAAATTGATATAAAACATAAGATTTATTTCATTTGCATTAGATAAGATAAAATTGTTTTTCTGAAACCATGCAAGCGGGATATTGCTTCATATCATATAATATGACATGATTCGCTATTTTGTGTTTTGTAAATAAATCCATTTCTCCGAAAACAGCGTTTTTTTTACTGAGTGTACCTTTTTCTCAATAACCATTAAAGCTAGGACCTTGAAACTTTGCACACACATGTAGGGCATTATTATACATAATCACTCCAGTTGGTTTTTATAAATACCGAAAAACAAAAAAGTTAAACTATATTTTATGTGAACTTTTACGTTTAAAAAATGTATACTTATAAAAAAAAATTTACCGAACAAATAAATTAAGATAAAACAAAATCCTCTAGAGAAAATGTTGGAAAAGGAAGTAGGAAATAATGGTAAAAATTTCAGATCTCTAGCTCTAATGGTTTTTCATAAAAAGGTACATAAGCTAACATGGCGGAAGATAGGGAGGTCTGCTCCCCTTAAGAAACATTACAAATGTTTGTTTCACCAAGATCTTTAAAATGAAGAAGGGTTTGGTTATTCAAACCCCAACCCCTGACGAGAATCAAAATTAAAAATGTAAAGTACAGTACGTTTTATTTTTGGTGACTTCTTTTTTCCTTCGTTTCAGAATATCAATCGTTGCGTAGAGGATTTCAAATCAGTAAGATAGTGTAAAAACATAAAACACAACACATTTTAAAACACAGCGATCATAAATTTAACTTAACTGCAAGTTTAATTGGTTTAAAGTTACTGCCAAAGTCCATGTAACTGATTTATCTATGTAGGCCTATACGGTCACGAGTAATAGAACTTGTTACCGAAACATTCTTTTTAAGGGTGTGCATAACAGAACACTCCCATATAGTTAGTTCTCTTCAATATTACTTATCTTCCACCGTAATTTAAAGATTGTTTTTGTAATTTGCATTATATCGGTTATGAACATATACATTATAATACTTAGATGACAAAAATGGTAAATTATAAATTTTTATGAAGATGTTTGCTTATAAACAAGATGGAAAGCAAGTTTTCAGTCGATTAACTTGAAAACAGTAAACACATCGGGACGAATTTGTTATTTACCGGTTATAGATTAGAGCACATGGTTATTTGTGCACATGGCATCTATTCAAGTGGTATTGCACACTTAAGTTTTGCCTGGTAAATTTTTTAACCCTACAGAAGAGTTTTAAATTTATAAGTCGTTTGAGGTAAAAACAACTAAAAACAATTTTTAAATGAACGTCTATTTTTTGACTGAAACACTACACGGCTCAGGGATAAGAATCCAGGAAGTCCGTGACAAATAGTTTTAAGTGCAGTGTGTTAACCTAGTAAGTATGTTTTTTTTTTTATTCGTTGTGTTTTTATATGTTTACATTTTTATATCAATATTTTAACAATATCTAATTAACGATTGATTTTCTGATGACACAGACATTCAGAAACGCGATAAAAGAAAGACAAAACTTTGAAAACACACCCGTTATAAAACGGCAATGTTTAAATTCAGTATTCGTCTTAAAACTCTCAAGTACACAAATGAGTACCTTGTTTTAAATATTAAAAAAAAATACATTTAGTTACTAGTTTGTTAATTTTACTAAATTTCATAAATTTTATTTATTAATAAAATAATCGTAAAAATAGTAGTAACAATAAGGCATGTACGCAACGCAGAGGTTTCGTAAAGCATTCCTACTCAAAAAATGGGTTTGGATGACGTTTGAGGCGCCAAACGCTGCTGTTTTCTTTCTGGTTAGCTAACAAAATCATGTTTACTTTAAATAAAATTATGAATATATTATTATTGTTAAAAATTTACTAAATTTCATTACGTTGTGAGTACGAATTATTTATTATTCATATTGTTACGACTCGCTAAATACTTGTTTTCATCTCCACAGCTGATGTAACAGCTTCTGTAAAACTATCGGGAAAATACAGCATGAAAAGTGGAAAGAAATACATTCAGATCAACACCAAAAAGGTAAACTTGGAGCTCAAGAAATCCACTCTATACTTCCAGAACTTATTCAACGGAAATAAAGTACTAAGTAAGTATGTTGTACAGGAGGTACCTAGGGTTAACGTTATTGGTTAGTTGTTAAGTGCATGATGTGAAGGTATTATTGAAATTGAATTATTGATATTAATTAGGTAAAAGTGTCAGAATCACACAATCACACTCGATTTATCGGTTCATTTCCTATCTAATCGAGTGGGGTATCGTTTAAGAACTCATTTCAAAACAAATTTCTCTGTTAATTATCTCGGTTTGTCCTCTCCCTTTACGATAGACAAACTTTAAAAAAATATGGATAAAATATGATTTAAAAACTTTTACAAAATTGTATAATGTACGGAAAGCTGACTAGTTTTAATTAAGAAACATATGACTCTATGCGTCTGCCATTTTGTTTCCTTCGACTTTTGTATAAAAGATAAACTCAGTATGCACTATTTATGTAGATGATAAACTTGTAAATTTTTAATTTCACCATTTTCGGTTGAAAATTCGTCTAATTTTGGCTGTCAATGTATCTTAAAACAAATTCAGTAAGTAAATAATTTCCACTACTTCTAGTAATAGAAACAATTTTCACCTGATCAACTCCTATAAAACCGAGTGTAAGTCCGTAAATGAGTAACAATGTAGGTTGTACATGAAGGTTAGCACATGCGCAAGGTTGTATTCTTTGAGTTATTCGTTAAAATATAACAGCTGATTTCACCCACCAGCTGTAGTACTTCAACAACTATGAGGACCATTTAAATTATGTTTACAACTTTTAGGTTAAGTTTTTTGTTGTTATTATAGGAATAATAATATACATTGTTGCATCTGATCCTTTCTATCATGTCTCTTACCTGACATGTATAGACAGGTCTTGAGCTATTGGTCTGAATTATTGTCAGTTCAATAGAATCATGCAAGTTTGAGCTTATTTATGATAATATACAAATATAATAGGCCTACTGGCTATGAAAACGTGAGTGAATTTTAAATTAAACAATAGCATAGTTTTGCCTACATAATTGTATTTTTTTATTTTGGGGTTAAAAGTAGATTTGTAATTTAAATAATTTGTTTTGTTTTCCTAAATTAAATTCAGATCTTTAAGTAAATTATTTACTGGGACAATTTTCCTATCAAGTCTGCTTCCTGACTCAGAATAATTTGTATTAGTCTTTTAAGGTAAATAAATCAAACAACAATGCTCACGCGCACCGTACTCTTTTGTTCACCGTGAAGTATGAATGCTGTATAGGCATACTTATAATAATTCATTGTAGGCTCTGTACATTTATACAAACAAGTAGAAACCCCCTAACTACATAGAACGGATTAAACGTAGTTCGTAGTTTGTAGGGCTCAGTAATTTCTTCCGAATAACGAAGTAAATAAAAAGAATTGTAAAGAAATATACATTGATCTAACCGCAACATAGATCATGCAGCGTACTTCGTTTTATAATAGTTTGAAAATACCTGTACATGTTCAATGTGAGTCGGCGCTTTAAATTTAATAATTTTTTATTACTAAAAAGATTCTAGGCTAAAAGTATTTCCTAAAATTGTGCACATTTATAGAGTTAAAAATCCCCACACTATACTAGTTATGTAGGAATGGATAAAATTTGTTTTAAAATAGAATGGTGTTTTTAATGCATAATTAATCTGTTAGTAGTTTTTACGGGGGCTTACTAGTTTATAAATAATATTAGGTTTTAATATAAAGACTTGTAGGCTACATTATATTTTATTAGACCTACTTGTATTTTATACTTGAAAATTAGCTAAGTAAATATATTTTCTTACTAAATTCCACATAATGCAAACTAGTTAACCAATTATTTTCAGCAAACATCAACATTTCCGGCCCAAATTTGCAGTCTATAAAAACCATTGTTCTAAGTACATTACACCACAACATTTACAAATATTTCTTAGATTCAACTGGCTATGTAAAGTAGTTTGACCTACTAACTTCCTTCGCCAAACATGCTGACCACAACAATCAGTGTTTGCATGTTTAGCTAATTTAGAAATTCAACACATGGTAAATATTTATCACCGCTTGAGAGAAATACTTCCTGTATTCGTCTAAAAGTAAATTATGGAAAAACTGGGTTTTATACATTAAATTTCAGAATAGGGTTGATTGAGCACTTTATAAATATAGAGTGTTAGGGTATTTGTTTAAAAAGAGTGTAACTAAATGTAGGGAATTTTTTACTTATTCTGAAAATTGAGACATTACTGAGGACAAAACGAAAATACACGCCGAATCAAACGACTAAGAAATTACAAAAGATATAAACACCCAAAAATGCAGGATAAAGTTCAGCCATTTTGTTTACATTTGCACTAAATAAAAGAATCTAAACACTCCGCTTGCAACAAAAACAGAAAAAATAACTCTCGTACACAAAATGTAAAAGTTATAACCACTGACTGTGTTAAATCAAATTGATAAGATCAAAACTAAAAGATGAATAGGCGAATAACTTACCGAACATTCCGCCATTCTGCAAAATCATCGTTGTCTGATTAGCATTAGCTGTAGACATTCAGTTTATGAAAGTAAGACGTGCAACCAACTTCAATATATTTACAAACTGAAAATATACTGTGATTGGAGAGCGTAAGTTAGGTTACTTGAGGTTTTGTTGGGTTGATTTACTCATTCGTTTTACGTCAAAAAAGTGAATTAATCAATCATTTTGAAAATATAAAAACAAAACATAAACTAACTTTATCGTAACGTTTACCAATTTCCTTTTTCAATCCAAGTAATAACTTGCGTTTGCGCGCTCTCACATTGTATTATTTGGCAACATTTTGATCAAGTTTCCTGCCTTTCTGTATAGAATATTAATCAACAAAAGTTTATTAAGAATATCTAAATTGAATACGTGTCTTTCCAACTATTATATCTTTTATATTTCGTGTACAATATATTGACAATTAATTGCTCATCCATTTTAACACACTCGAATGATTTAGTTAATCATTGATTTTAATACTATTTATACTATTGATAGTTTTTAATACTATTTTATACTATTGATAGTTTCGAATTCCGTTTATATTATTGATAAATTTTAATGCGATTTATACTATTGATAGATTTTTACGATTTTACTGTTGATAATTTTTTAATACTATTGATAGTTTTAAATATAATTTATACTATTGATAGTTTGCAGTGTGATTTATACTATTTATAGTTGTTAATACGATTGATACTATTGATGTTTTTTTTAATACGATTGATACTGTTGATGTTTTTTTTTAATACGATTTATACTATTGATGTTTTAATACGATTTATACTATTGATGTTTTCAATACGATTTATACTATTAACGTTTTTAATACGATTTATTCTATTGATAGCTTTATTAAGATTTACATTAATGTTGTTTTTAATATGATTTATACTATTGATAGTTGTTAATACGATTGATACTATTGAAGTTTTTAATACGATTTAAAATATTGATTGATTTTAATACGATTTATAGTATTAATAGTTTTTAACACGATTTATACAATTGATAATTTTTATACGATTTGTACTATTAATAGTTTGTAATAGTATTTACACTATCGATTGTGTTTAATGTTTCACAAAACATAATCAGTTCTACACACAAACATCCAGCAATATTTTATTAATATATTTATTTTCTGTCACACAGGTGACTCAACAAACAGATTTATCAACGAAAATTGGAAGGACATTCTCGTAGAAATCCGTCCCGTCTTAGAAGAGACTCTGGCAACTTTACTGTACGACATTGTCAAAAAAGTGTTCGACAACTACAGCGTCGATGAACTGTTTAAACGTCCTTGAGAGCGTATTACCTTGAAACCGTGTTTTAGTTCCTAGCCATGGCAGCGTCACGTCATAGAAATGACATAATAATTTATAGAAAACTCTGAAGTGCGATTATACTTGACGTATTTTGTAATTTACAGACAACCATTAGGTTTAACAATTATTAATTCAATTGTTGCAAATCACCATAAATAATTATGTATTGTTGAAAAAATGTCTAATTGACTCCATAAAAATATAAAATATTTGTATCTTACAAGTGTAACTTTTGCATATCGTGTTTGATTTGCAAATAATTACTGATTTGCTGAAATTGTGATTTTAATTCTTGACAGGAGGAAAATGTAGTTAACAGCAAATTGAAAATGTTATATTCTCAAAAAATTGTAACGTATTGTTTTGTACAAGTGTGTTAATCATTTTGATTACATATGTTAAAACGTGTAAATTTACAATTATTTTGTGAATTAACTTTTTTGAAGTTATAGTATATGTATATTAAAATATTTAGGTATAATTAATTTTCATTTGTAGGCTATGTACAAATTTTAGAATTGTGTCTTCCCATTGATATATTTATACATAATATTAATTACTTCTTTTACAAATTACTTTTGTTATTGTGTATTTTATTTATTTTTAATAATATTCTATTATACTTTTTAAAGTTTAAATAAGTCTGCACTTCAATTATGTTGGTGTTAATGTAAAACCTAGATGTAAAGAGTATTATTTAATTAAGATTTTTTTTAACTATGTACTATTCAGAATGGAAAATTATAGATTTCTTACAAATGGTAACATTTGTTATAATTTACTTGCTTTAAATAAAACATTTCCAAGATGTATTGTGTTTATATTTACTTCACATTTAACTTAAAGTATTGTACAGTAATGTAACGTAGATTTTTCTGTATGCAAATTTTAGTCAAAGTTTTCAAACAGTGCTTTTTGATTTGGATCAATAAATGAGAAAACATTTGAATTACAAACAGGTTCAACACACGAAAAAAATAGTTTTAAAATTATACTTCCACAAATAGGACAAAAGTTGAATAAGGCATAAAAAATATAATTTGATTACATATTCAAAGTGCATAAGTTTTATACTTTTTAATGCCTGGCATTCCCCTTCTGTCTTTACTTTCCTCTTTGTGGGTACAAAAAAAAAATACTAAAATGATTTTAAGAATAGAGGGAGAACAAAATAAGTTTTTCAAATATAGTACTCATAATAATTGCAAAAGCTAAGCCTCAGGAACATCAATTTTTATTGTTAATTGAGCACTCCAGATTTCGGTCGTAGAGATGAAAGTAGCTAGTAGAAGCCGAGATAAATTAAACACAAACATTGCAATAAACTATTAAACAATAAATATATAGATCGACTAATAATTTACAAGATACTGTATATCATACGAATTTTAAGAAATGGCGAGGTTTGAAATGTGTCTCGTAGGTAGCAGCACTTTAAAGTTATATTTTATAAATAATTAATACGCCTTTTATAATCATTTATTATAGGGGCTTTTTAGAGCTACTACTCAGAACATTAATCTTCTGACTTCATGACTCTTGGGAGCTGCGATAACTTAATGGTATACTAACTGCTATGATTTGAACCCGTAATTGAAACTTTTTTTGAAATGTTATTCGACTAAGATATTCATTTAAACCTGGAATAAGAAGTGGTAGTTAGATTTCTGTAAGCTCCATGCCACTTATTTACTACTTCTGCACATTATCATTTGAACACCTGTAGAATGTAATATCTCGTTTGAGATAAGTGTATGTCTACACTATTATAAATTTGTTTGTTCAGGTACAGAAGGTAAATAAAATATTTTAAAACAATTTTCTAACCTTGTTTTGCGTTTCGAACGAAAAAAATTATAACTTGGTAAAAACAGTTCTCAATTGTTTTCTGGAAAAATAAAATTATGAATTTAAAATATAAAAAATATAGCAAAAATATTCTTTACATGAAACGATACAAAAACATTTTTTTCACATTATTAAAAGATTATTTTGGAAAAAATTAGTATAATTTTACGATAAAAAATATCTGTAAAAAATAGGACGTACCCTATTCGAATAACGCATACACTATTTTTTATATGTTCTAGATAAGGAAGGTTCAGAGAACATTGTTATGTAGATTAATTTTAATTTTCTCTTCCTTGCTTACTGTCGGTAAGCTAACACACAAAATGGCGATATCAGCACGCAAGTAAACAGACATTATGTGTAATTTCAAGGCGGAATACTATGAAAAAATGAAGGCGTCTGTTTCTGTTTCTAAATTATATTTCATTGTAGAAAATATATTTAGACGGGTATATTAGATTACTTCACTGAATTAGTCCTAGATAGAAATGAAAAACCCACTACCTATTATATACTCCCAAAACAGACGAGAACAAATTTAAAAAAAAATTCAACATTGCGATAGAACCAGACCTGAGAATATAGGTGTCTAGAACAGGTCTACCTATGCAATGACGTAACTAAGTTTTTTGCCATACTATATTTAGTCTAGCCCGTGATGACATAAAGGGAAACTCTTTTTTTTATTGTCTCAAGACAGGCAAACTCTTTTGCCATGTTTCGAAACTTTGTATATTTTTTGCTGAATTGTTAGGTCATAGTGAACTATTCAGGTTTGGTCAGATCCGAAATATTTTTCATAATTTGAAAACTATTATGCGAAACGTAATATACTTTCAGTTATGTCTCAATAACCAATAGTTTGACTCATTTTACTTGTATTTGACTTGGCCGGGGGACAGCCTACTTATTAAGTCTTGAATGTTTTAAATGTAGTCCTATGTCAAGTTATACCTCATTTTAAAGGTGTTTGGTTGACTCTTGTAACCATAAATTAATTATTCTTTTATTTATTTTTGTGTTTTTACTTATTGTTTTGACGATCTCCACTCAACGAGAGATCCTAATAATGGGATAGACATAACGAAACGCGTCAAATAAATAAACAAAAAGAGATCACTCACGGAACAATATAAGGTAATGTACTATTATATTACAATTTACAGACCTGGATATTGAAAGAATTAATTTATTAACAAATATGTGTTTATTGATATAATTCTACTTTGCGTGACTAGCAATGCCCCTTCAAATTTGTAGTGCGGCAAATGCAACGTAAATATGTCGTGTGGTTTACATTGGCTAGTCGAAAGGCACTACCATAGAGACCATAGATTTGTTTTGGTTAGTAGTGAACAAACTTGTAAAATTTAACTTCCATTGCAAAACGTTAAAAAATAAGCGTACCTTAAGAATTACTAACTGAAATAGTTAACTATCTATGCATTTATGATTTAAAGTTAGTAGATCGAATTTTTTGATAACTAATTTACACGTATTTTCAAGTACGGTATGTGCATTTCAAGAAAACAATATCTTTTCGTCCTTCTTTAATCCAATAAGCAAGGAAAAGACATAGTTTGGAATGTGTTTGCCAGGCGGCAGCACTTTAAGGTATTTCCTTTTAAATACAGGCCCATGCTGTTTTTAAGTAGTAAGTGCAATTTAAAGTTACTAAATTACAGATGCTACTTCCTAGTTCCTACTGGCCCTGGGGAGCCGTGAAGCTCAGTAGGTATGCTAAATATCAATTCGTCATGGATTGGACTGCCGTAGGTTTGAATACTGCAATTAACGGTAAAAGAAGTACTAATAGCTTAAAAGAAACATTTTTATCATTAAGACTAATAATTTTGACTCAAATAAATAATTAAGTAGATCATTTCGGAAAAAGTTTTATAAACCCAATATTTTTTAAATTTGATTTAATTACTTTGTAGAAAAATAATAAGCATCAAACATAATTGTTTACGTGACTACATACATAACAAAATAAAGAACGAAATTATATAGCAGCTTATTTCCAGTAACAGAGGCCATAACAGTGATGCAATGAACAGATCAGTGCAACACACACAAAATTAAGGAAAGATGCCTTCCAAAATTTAATTTGTTGTATATTGACTTAAGTTCTCCTTTATTTTTTGAATAACATGCAATTAACCCACAATATAGGCAAAACTCACTTATGTAACTGATTTACTCGATTTTTTTTTTTTTTTTTTTTTGTGTGTGTTTAACGTCCTACTGTTTTGCACTTAAGGCTAATGAAGACGGGACCTACAGTTTTACGTGGAATCCGAACCACAGCCAACGATGTCTGTTAAGAAACCATTTAGAAAATTATTCGGGATCAATGGGAATTGAACCCGGAGCCTTTCCATTATTGGTTGCCATGACGATTGATAAAGCAATGACGCTTTAACAACCACGGCCACCGTGGCTATATTTACTCGATTTAATAGTTACACTAGCTAATAATACCTACATAAAATTGTTGAGTAGTTTCTTAAAAAAAAAATAAAAAAAAAAACATGCGCTGTATATGGAACGTGAATTTTTGAGTGAAAAGTCGAGCTTCCACGAAACTATTAGAAACTCTCTAAATCTAAAACACACTAATATACGTTTATAGATGTATTAATAGTCACACTAGCTAATTTTCATACATAAAATTGTTGATTGTTTTTATTAAAAACTCATGTACTTATGGGTGAGAAAAATTCGAGCTTCCAGGAAACTATTAGGAACTATCTAAAACATCCTAATTACGTTTATAGTGATACTAGCTAAAAACACCTTTTTTTTTGTTGTTTTTTTAACCATGTAGGCCTACTTATACATAGTCTATAGTGAGAGCATTTCTGGATGAGACAAAACCGTGATTCTAGAAAACTATTAGCATCGCTCTGAAACACTCTAATATACTAATATACATTTATAGATGTATTAATAGTCATATTAGATAAAAAATTTTAGTCACCTATATAAAATTGTTGAGCATTTTTATTAAACAACTATGTAGTGCATTGGGGGAGGGTGGGTGTCGAGCTAGGAAATTGGTACGAATACTCTAAAACTTCCTAATTAATATAAGTTTATAGAAACTAAAACTTCCTAATTAATATAAGTTTATAGAAAAGATGTATTAGGAATTATGTATTAGCTTATTAACGATTAACAAGTCGACGAGCAAACAAAAAGATCATACTCTATTATATACAATGTTTGAATTACAGTAATTATTTTCTTTGAAAACAAATACTTCCCAGTCTAAGGAATTTAATAGAAATTCTTCGTAAGTTTTCTGAGGAGATTTTATTCTTAATTTTTGTTGGATCAGGCTTACCTTGAACTTTTCCATTAAAGTATCATTTGTCTGTACTTGTGTCGCAAACATATTTCCCAGGAACGTAGAAACATTGTATGACTGTACATTTTAACTAAATATTTTTGTAGCCCGTTGAATTTTCTATCGATATGTCTTACTACCAACATTATAAAACAAAACGTATCATTAAAACAGCGTCTATTACTGTGCATTGCTGATAGCGGTAGTCCATATGATTGAAATGCATTAAACGAAAGCACACTAATGTACGTGTTTTACTGTTAGCCTTTGTTTGATGATTGTACTAGACATACCGATAGATAGGAAATTTTGAAGGGTAAACAAATTTAATTCTGAGGTTTATTATTCAAATTTTAATTTGTTAGCTATTTCCTTTCAAGTGTTTTAAAAGGCCGCCATTTTCCAACGTATTTAGCACTAAGCTGGATATTTTACATTAACCATGTCTTGGCGTAGTTATTTATTATTTAGTAAAATAACAAAATGGTTGCTTGTTAGAAAACGGAGTATTTTAGGATCTGTGATTATTAGAACGTTTACTGAAATTGATGCAATAAACACGTAGGTGAATTAATTATCAGTCCAATTTTTTTGAAAACCATGTTTTAAGATGTGCTACTAACAAAAAAATACATTATCTGTAGTAAATTCAAATTGACGCAACATGTTTAGAGCAATGATAACCAAACAGGTTTTCCTCTCTTTTGAAAAAGAATAAAAAGATAAAATTTGTATCGCACTAACCTGCCATGCGAAATTCACCCTTAAAGTGAAGGTGAAATTTAAAAAATGTTCACGTAGGGGATGAGTGTATGAATGTGTTTTGTTTAGATGTTGTATAGTAATATGTATGTTTGATCAAAGGGCATTAAACCACCTCATAACAAGTATAACTAGTCTACCCCCCCTTCCGTGCGAGGGTTCGCAGAGCAGAAAATGAATGGTATAACCTCAGTTGCGAGCTTCATAAGCAAAATAAACTTTTCTAATTTACTTTTCATTTAGCATTGAAGTATTCTTCTTCGGTGCTGTATTGAGTAAATTAAAGAAAACTATTTTATATAAAATTAACTTTTGTTTTATAATTTTCACATTTAAATTGTCTTAATAATTATTTTTTTCAAATTATTAAGAGTGAGAAAGCAGTTTGCTACATTAGTTGGGGAATTTACAAGTTGAAAAAACTGAATATCTCATTTGGATTTTACCGTTGTTTAAAACTAAGGTCATTGCTCGAGGTAGGAAATCATAAAGGTTAGTTTATTTACTTGAGTACTAAGGTCAATGGACAGTAAACAGGTAACACGCAATCCATTGTCCATAGGTATGGTGATACAGGTAGGGAACCCGTTTGCACAAAAGAACCATTTAGTGTGCCTGCAAATTATTGTGAGCGAAACAACCTAAATTCACTCCCTATGCTACTATAGTCTGTCCAAGCACTAAACCATAAAATCGATCCTCGCTCCGACATGCGCAGACACACTCACACGGCCTACCTACTTAATGGTTCTTCTAAGAATCACCAACTATCACTTGTGCTGCAAAATCACATTTTTCTAACCGTTAACTTTACTTAATTTTTACTCTAATTACTGAAATCTAAATATTATTCCTCGCAAAATGAGTCCAAACATGGTCCAATTGTGACAAGTCTAAGTGGTATTACGGTCAGTACGTTACAAAATCATAAATTTGACGTCTTAAAAATGGTTATTGACATTTTATTTTAATTAATCTGATCACAATAACAAATATAATCACAGTAATTCTAGTAGTGATTTCAAACGTTTCTAAAAAAACAAAGAAACTAAATCAGAATCAATATAACAGCGAACGTATACTAAGAGTAAAATAAAAATAATTACAAATTAATTTTGAAATGTTACTGTACAATAACTAATAAATCAATAAAATAATATTACAAACTAACATAAGCATATTTACATAACCATCCTATGTTAAGAAGGCCTCTTAAGTGTCTTTTAAAATTACCAACGTACAAATTTCCTAAAACTTCCTCATCTTTCAACTGTATTTAAATTTTCCAATTTCTTAATAGGACAGGGCTATTGGTTTTGTCATTTTTGCTTACTACCATCTTGTTTGGAAATTTATTTAGCTTCATTTTAAATTAACTTCCGTATTGGCACAGTAAGTTACACTTTTATAAAAATAGTTTTTTTGGCTTTTAACATTGGATGGTGGAGTAAACATACTTTTGATAATTTTGCTGTTAGTATAAGTTCCTTGTCACATTGACGCTGATTTATTTTTTGGCATACATTGAAATTTTAGAAGATACTTTTATACAGAAAATATCAATCAAACACATTTCATTTACAACTATTAACTACTGTAAAAACAAGTGTACGTATATGAGTAACAAAATAGAATAACACACGAACTAGTAAAATAACTATAATTTTTAAGACATATGTTTTGTTATTGAGCTGATGTCTACAATGAGCCACACTTCAGTCACTTAACAGCTGATTTTCCTCATCACCTGTAATAATAATTATTATTTATTTGCCACTCAATACATTCAGTAAAATATACATTGTCAAAAATTAATTTTAAGTTAAACATCAGGTTTGTAAATATTATACATTAATAATCTCTAAACATAAACATGCATACATTAACACACAAAATACAAACAGATTAAAAATGTATTATATCATTCTTAAGTGTATAAAATTCCTGTAATGAATAAAAGGGTTTCTCGACAAGCCAAGCATAATACTTTCTCAAACATTTTTTTCTTGGAATAGCATCAAGGTTATTAATCTTGTATACTTTTAAACCCATCTACAAATGACAGTTTTATGATTTCTGCTGCCTATAGTATCTCAATTTATTTCCCTTCTATTTCTTGTATTGTATTTATGGATTTCATGTCTCTTAGGCAGTTCATCAAGTTTACTTATTGTATACCTAACCACTTCGAACAAGTACAAATTGATTACTGTGAGAATATTTAATCTCACAAAAAGAGGCTTGCAGTGTATTCTTCCATGAGACTTAGTCATACCTCTTACAACTTTCTTTTGTACCATCAGCACATCTTTTATTCTGCAGCTGTTCCCCCACAATACAATTCCACATGACATAATTGACTGAAAAACTGCAAAATAAACATTCCTCAAATACCCTTCCCCAATAACCTCATAAAGCCTACTCAACAAGAAGATTACTTTCTAACGTTTTTTAACTACAAAATAAATATGTGGAATCCATGTCAGCTGCCTATCAACATATCCAAAAATTTAACACTTTCTTCTGCACTGAAATACTCAACATTTTTGAAACTGTAAATCAATTGTTTAGTTTAACATTATTCAGAAGAAACCTAAACCACTCAGAAGCACTGGCTACTGTGCCATCTACCATTGTTTGTAATTTATTGATATCATTGCTTATTGTTAAAATTATTGTCTCATCTGCGTATAAGCTAATATGTGTTTTTACATTACCAAATAAGTCATTAACAGCAATTAATAGGGCAATTTAATTAATTAAAAACAGAATAGGGCAAAATACAGATCTCTGCAGAACACCAGCTTTATTATTTAAGATAGAAGAAAACCCACTTTCAGTATAAACCAACTGCTTCCTACCTTCCAAATATGACTGGACAATATAATCAAAGGCTTTAGTCAGATCATAGAAAGTTGCCTGTGTACTAGCATTAACTTCAAAAACTGTGATATCACCCTAATTATGGAATCCACTGCCTGTGTAGTTGATTTGAATTTAATAAACCCATAATGTGATGCAGTGAACAAACCGAATAACTCAAAGTATCTGCTAATCTAACTGCTGACAACTGACTCCACAACTTTTCCAACACATGTACGAATGACACTGGCCTACAACTACTTCAGTCAACTCTTTTGCCATTTGTATAGATAGGAATCACCTTAGCCACTTTCAGTTGCTCAGGAAATACACCATCCTGCAAACACCATTTCACACAATAAGGGAGGGGCAATACAATATAATAAATAATTTTCTTTAACAAATTATTTGATAAGTTATATATATCCTGACTGCGTGAGATTTCATCCGACCCACTACCGATATCATTACAAGTCACCTCATCCCATGTAAACATAGCAGAGCGTATTTTATAATTTAACATTAGCTCTTTGGAGGAGACTATAGTTTTGGCAATACTATTTCTAACTTTACCAGCCACATCAACAAAGTACTTATTAAAGTCATCTGGCAGTACAGGTATTTGATCATTTACCTTCATGTCATTATATATGTTTTTAACAATAGCCCAAGCTGCCTTACATTTGTTGTCACTGTTCTGAATATACTTATCATTAAATTCATGCTTAGCATCCTGATATTTCTTCCAAACATTTTTCTATATTTACACAAATATATCTTTACTTCAGGTGAATTATTAATCCTGCAAAGATCATTCAACAGTAACATACAATTTTGCATTTCTTTTAACTCCTCTCCCCATGGGTACACTTAGAGCGCAAGTCCTTGTCTGATAAACTTTTAAATATGGATTTAATGCTTCCATGACAACGGTTTTGAGAGAATTCTTATGGTTATACTGTTCTTTAGGAGAACCTAATGGTGCCTGCTTATTAAAATTACACCACCTGTTTTCTCCGGTATGGCACAAACCATAATTAGGATCATCATTTCTTAATATTTTTAAAAGTAGATTACCCCAATTTCTTTACGCATTTTGCAATATCTCCAACATTCTTTCTAATGGCAAAGCCATAATAATTTTGAAGTTTATCTACTTTCATGTCAATTAGTCTACCCGTCCCTCCCAAGACCTTTCCATCAGCTTACTTCACTCCTTTCATTTTATTTTTTAACCGTCTCAATCTTGATTCTAGCCTCTTTTGGACATGCCCAATGCACTTTAGTTTCTGTATAGCCACATCACCATAGGGTTTTCTAGCACAAATTGAGGCAAAACTCCATCTCCTAGAGTCCTAGATACTTGAAACACAATGGGTTTTAACAAAACAATTAAATATGTGTTCAACACCAACAACTTCCATGCCTCCACTAGAACCAGAATAATTTTTGTTTTGATAATCACAGAAAACAATTTATTAAAATTATTTTCAGCTTTATTTTATGCATGTATTATACATCAATGTTTTAAAATTTTTTTAAAGAATAATAAAATTCAATAAATAAAACATCTATTATAAGGTTTCTATTGACATTTCCCAGATGTTTTCATTGACTTAAGAGTACAGATGTTTCTCAGAATTTAATTACTAGCAAATATAGCAAATAAGATAAGTAATAATATTGAAATTAATTAAGACATTATTTTTCCATTTTACAGTAGAGTCGCCCAGTACCAAAGTGTCCCTTGTCCAATTTTTTTCGAAATTGAGATTTTTAGTCTCTGTGATACCCAGAATGAAACTGTATTGAAAAATCCAAGTCTTCAGTTCCAAAACGTCCCTTTTGTAGGTTAAAATACAAATTAAAACTTAGCCCCAGTTACAAAGTGTCTCTTGTCCTAGAAATCTAATCCAATATGGCGTCATATTTCATTTCCAGAATCAAAATGTCCTTTCTTTCAAGTTGTCTGCAGAATCTCAAGCCTAGTCCAATTCCAAATTGTCTCTTGTCCAAAACATGTGTTTTCTCTGGGAAAACCAATCAAAATAATATTATTACGCGATTTTATTGTAAAGGTGAACGACTTATTTTGTAGTGGCAACCCTGTTGAACAGCTGACTATGAAAACCTTGACCGTTCAACGGCTAGTTTATGACATTCAGTGACTGAAACCTAACCTTGTTTACAGGTGTTTACTGTTTAGTCCCTTTGACACTTTAGATAGTTTGTTTTCGGTTATTATAAGTGTGAAATAGTTTGTTTTCGAATATTATAAGTGTTATTAATGTTACACAACTTTTAATGTACTTCTGGTACATTTTTTCGTAAGCAAGACCTAAGTGGAAATGGAAACAGAAGAGCAAGAAGTCAGCCTGTGTGGGAAGATAGAACCTTCACCCATAGGAAAAGGTAGTAAAAGAACTAGAAATCCAGACAAATGGGCCAAAAATGTAAAAAAGCAAAAGCTTTATTCATCCAAATCATTGCCTAAGAAGCCTAATTGTAGCCATAAAGCTGAAATCTTTAAATGTAATACTTTAGGCATGCAAGACATTCGTAAGTTTCACCAAGGCTTTTATGCTGTTAAAGAAAAATCATACCAAGATAACTTTATTTTAAAAAATAGTGACAGTGAGAAACCGAAACGGGAGAGAGCTAGGGAAGAAAGAAAACAGGAAAATGAGGTTTGGAATAGATATTTCATTCCAGTCGCTACTGGAGGTAGAGTCCAAATATGCAAAAAAAAAAAAAAAAAACATTTTGCTTTATATTAGGCATAAGCTCAAAACGAGTTCAGCGTGTTTGTAAGCGGCATTTTTTGAGTGGAGAACTTGCCACTGAAAAACGTGGTGGTGATCATCGTTCAAGTAAAATGGAAAATTGCAGACAAGCCGTAAGGCAATTCATTGAAAATCTGGTGCCAATAGAGTCACATTACTGTCAAAATTCAAAGAAAACAAGGCAGTATTTGGCTAGTGATGTAACAATAACAAAGCTGTGGAAAAGCTACAATGATTCTTTCGACAGCGAGGAACTCAAAGTAGACTATGAATTTTTTAGAAATATTTCAACACAGAATATAATATTGGATTTGGCTCACCGGCTACAGATGTGTGTTCAAAGGGCATACAACTTAAGGAATTAGCTAAAAGTTGATAAAAAGTATGAAGTGGAATATAAAGTTCATAAGGCCCGTGCAAAAACATTTTTCTAGCTCTTACAATACAAGGAAGATAATGAAATAGTTTTCAGCTTTGACTGCTAGAAAAACCTTGTGCTGCCTAAACTGCTGGATCAGGCTACGTATTATAGTAGGCAACTCTATTTGAACAATTTCACAATTTGTTTAGGAACTTCTAAGGACAAACAAGACAAAGAAAGTGTTTTCATTTACACATGGACTGAAGCCGATTATCAAAATGCATCCAACCAGATAGCGTCTGCAGTATATCACAGATTGTGTAACACAAACCTTGATGGTTACTCTCACGTGAGGTTGTTCGCCGATGGTTGTAGGGGGCAGAACAAGAACTCCATCATTATATTTATGTTATCGTATTGGTTGTTTAACTGTGCCCCTCCTAATATCGAAAGTGTACAACTCATCTTCCCAGTTCCAGGACACTCGTTTATGCCCCCTGATCGAGTGTTTGGACGTGTAGAAAAAGAACTTAAACGTTTGGACACTATCGTTAAGCCAGAAGAGTACTGGGCCATTTTTGAAAAGCATGGTACAGTTATCAAAGTTAAAGATGATAATATTGATATGTTTGATTGGAAAGAATCTTCATGTTTATCTCAGAAGTCACCAAAGGACTGGCATTTTAAGTTATCACCATGCAAAAGGTTTATTATCACTCGCGGCCGCAATCCAAGCGTACCGGTATTAGTAAGAGGAGAAGTGGCTTACTCCACCGATTGCGGAAGTAGCAAAAAAGTTCTTAAACCTAGTGTTAATATCAGGTCACTGCGGGTAGCCAAGATAAATTCAGGAACACGCTGAAGCCTGCCAAAGTTGCCGATGTGAAGCGCTTGCTTGGACTTCATTTTGGAGATGAGTGGAAAACTCGCCCTGACTTAAAGTATTACTCAGACACTTTGTTTGATAGAGAAATGCAAGAAAACATCGAACCTAAAGACGAAGAAGAGGGCGGACACATGGAAGAACTTAAAGGAATTGTGTAGGAGGTAGGAAGAAAATAAGACTTTTTCTTTTTTAATTGGCTTATTGCCTAACTTATTCCTATCAGTTCCTAATAATGTAATTTTTCATTTTTATAAATTGATATTTTGTCTTAAATAAAAATTATTTAAACAGATTGTGTAAGTTATTAAAAATTACCCTTGAAAACTATTTTTTATTTACAAAAAAGTCTAAAATTATCTTTTAATTTTGTATAGAAATTATGTTGAGATAACCACAAGGTTAGGTTATACAATTGTTTAATTAATTAATACACAAATCACGAAACAAAATGTCTCTTGTCCTAAGAAAGATGGCGTCATTAAATTCCAAAACGTCTCTTGTCCATGTTACAGTTACAAAGTGTCCTTTTTGCAATAGTTTTTACCTTTTTAAAAAGGTATTCTTCATTTTTATTGCGGTTAAGGCTTTTAAAATGGCTCATTTATCACTAATTTATAAGTGATAAAAGTCTGAAATAGATTAATTCAGATTTTCATGATTAATATGAATTTCCCAATTTTCCAACAATTGACTTTTGTGGACAAGGGGCACTTTGGAATTGGGCAACTCACTCTGTAGTAGTCTACTGGGTAGAGAAATGTATTTCTTTTGCTTATTGATATATTAACTTACACTTCTAACTTTGCTTTTCAAAATAACAAATTAATTACATAAGAATAATAAATATTGTAGTGGCAATTAAATAATATGAGAAACTCTACTTAGCAGGCCTACAATAATTATTTCAAATCAAGAATATGTTTTGAATTCTGTTTAAAAAGTTGATATTTATGTTAAATTATATTCAACTAGGATTTACGTAGGACGATTTTAAATTTTGTATAAATATTATTGTTTATTATAATTTTATACCAACAGATACACATTTATATGCTTCGGTCATAGATATGAATGAAAGTAATATTAAGTAAATATTGAGACTTACCATTATAAACAATTAAATAAAATTTCAGTTCCATGGCTGAAAAACCCTTTCGAATGAAAAGGAATTTGTATTACCTATCAGTATATAACTTAAGATTAATATGTGCCAAATTATAGGTGCATCTATTTAGCAAGTGTAGTGTGTCTTATTATTTGTTTTTAATGGTAGTTATTCCATTTCACCACTTTAAACTCAAAAAATAGAAATACAGTTGGGTTTTCTATATTGTAATTCACCTAAGAATAATATGTACTAGTTTATATATGTATTGCATGAGAGATAGCTATTTTAACACTTTAGGCTATAGTGAACGAAATTCGATGGGTTTGTATTTTCTGTGAAACACTTGTGCAATCTCTACCTATAAGAGAAGTAAAATAATTCGGCCACGCAGCTGAACCGCTGACATGAGTTGAGCAAATTTCCAAAATTAAGTTTATAGGCCTATGTTTTAGGGTTTCAACCAACAATTTGGGAAATAGGTCTATTCACGACGGTGCTGAATTGTTGAAAAATTGTTCGCACGCCATTCCGCATATTGGGAATATCTTCAATACACAATGCATTACGTGCTTCGCTCGCCATTCCGAATATTGGGAATATCTTAAACACACAAAGCATTGCGTGCTTCGCACGCCAACCCCCGTATTGGGAGTATCTTCAATACACAATGCATTGCGTGCTTCGCACGCCAACCCCACGGTAAAATCCACCACATGGCTTTGAACCGGGTACTTTTATGGTATATTACGTTTTGTACAATTTTGGGAGAACCAAGCGAGCTATAAGGTCGTGTAAAAAAACAAAATGTGCAGAATAACATCTTACATTTATATTTGTAGAAAAACGTCTAAAAAAAATTAATTTTCGTAGGAAACCTCTCAAAAAATAGTTACTTCCGGTCAAAAAACGTACTTCCGGTTGTTGGATTTTTTTGGCTAACGAACTCGTCCGAGCGACGTAGACAACCAACATGTGTACCAAATTTGAACCAAATCGGACTTAAAATGCGGCCGCTAGAGTGCGAACACACATATATATATATATATATATGAATTTTAATGACCCCCCAAAACGTGTTCTGGGGACCATGATCGGTCCTCATTTGCTACTCCCGACCTTGGGTCTCACCATAAGGGCCACTGCAATAGCTCATTTTTCCTATGGAAATTCGCTAATAACAAATATTTATTGTTTTAGGTGTTGGTGTTCCAGTTTTCATTCTTAAACGCAAATAATCATAATGCGAGAATTATAATTATGTTTGTTTTATATATAACATAACAAACACCTGTGCGATTTTTCAGATCTTCATTTTCCTGGGAAATAAAGGTGTATTGTTTTATGGTACTTATCTCATTAATACCCTTTAAATGTAAATAATGTAAATTTATTTAAATCATTAGTTCCCTCTTGGTTAATGAATTACGGGTCTGTGCATGCATAGCCAACACACATACAAATTGGATTATAATATTCATCTACAGACTTTATACATTTATTTACAGAATTTATTAACAACATGCTTTAGATTCTACTAGTCTGCACAGATTTCAAAATATTTTGTGCCAGCAAGATTCTGTGTACAGTACAAAATTATACGCATAGTTCAAAGTTGCGACACAAGAGCGCGGTAGATAACGTAGAGAAAATGTCGTGTTTCGTTATTTGTCTAACAGAGTATTCTGCTCCGCTGACTACGTGTGTTTGTCAAGTTTTAAATATCCACCATCCAATAATGTTTTTTGAGATAGAGATCAATAGCTTTTGTTAAAAAATAGGTTTTATCTAAGCTAATATCCAAGAAGTGATAGAACAGCCCTGTATTTAAGTTGAATACATCATTTTTAATTTGGTACAAATATAAAGAATTTTTTAAATTTTAGGTATTTATGTGCTTTGAGTTCAACAAACAATAATAAATCTTACGTTGAATTTAACGTAATGCATGATTATTTAAGAATTTATTGAATCGCGTGCTTTAAGTCCGGGGTACCTTTAATTTTCCATAAAGTTTTGTTCAGGTCTTTGGTGTCAAGACATAAGTTGTTAAACAAATTTATTGAAACGCAACTAATAAAACTTATTAAATGAGTTGTACCATGTATTATCTGCTACACAATGTACCAGTAATTTCAGTAAATAATTTATTTTAACCCTCCATATGGTATGGGAAAACCATTCAACTGGGAGGGTATTTTTTTACTACTTGCGCATATTATAATTTATAAATCTACAGACTGTATTCCATTTAAGTACATAATACATTATTTTATATTTGCTTGTTTAGAAATGTACAGAGAACATTGCTACTTACACAGATATTTTATTATTATTTGTTTTCGCCATTCCGAATATTGTTGATTGATAAAATCAACAATATTAGACTTACCGTCTTCAATATTCCATTTGTTCGTCGTTTAGAACGACGACCGTTTCGGTTATTCAACCATTTTCAAGTTCGTTCGGTTTCCCTTCGTCAATTTTGAACACTTAAATATTTTAAGATATTTTATGGAAAATTGTCTTAATTTTGTTTTTTAGTTCCAAACGGAAACAATATTTTATGTAGGGCTTTTAGATAAATACAAAACAAAGTTGTTGGTAAATAGAAAATATACTAAATGTAGCAAATAAGGCTCATTACATGAAACTATAAATACAGTATTCACTAAGAAAAAAAAATTGTTTGGGGCGAAATTATAAAAGTGAGCTATTTTCAAAAATGACTTATACATTTCAAAAATTTATAGAACATTTAAAATACAAAATTAATTTCTGTAAACTTTATAATATTATATAGAGAAATATTTCCTACAATCCACTAATTACAATAATTATAATAAGTAAAAGACAACAACAAACAGACGCACTAAATAAACAAACTTGTAACTGTGCAATCAACAAACTGGACAAACAAGCTACCACGCTTGCACACAATCTCTTCGGAAATCTGTTTCAGTCGATGCCTAACTGATATAGCTTTCCAGAGATTTTTTTTATGAATCGATTAGTACAATATAATATTAATTCTTTACAATATTGGTAATCGTAAATCGTTGTCAATCTATCAGCTGTTATTCGCCGAAGATATCTAGTCTCAAACACTGTTGCTTATAAAAATGCATATCTCTTTGCTCATAACAGACCTGACCAATCAAAAAATATAGATGAATAGAGCACACCTTGATGTTTAAAATGTCATAAAAATTTTTTAATAAACAAAATCTAAATGTTCCGAAGGAAAATACGAAATTTTACCTGTAAAAACTTCGTATTGTTGCTGTCTCGAGAAGGGATTATGGCTCTATGTCATAGATTCAAAACTTTGTATATTATTATTCTACCAATCTTTCCGAATATTTTGATACGTAATACATGTATCTAGATGCCTCGCACCTTCATTAAAAAAAAGAAAACTAAACTAAAATCGGTTGAGTTTTTTTTTTTTTAAAGTTCATCTACAGAAGTTTGCCCCAAAGGAGAACTATTATAGTGGTGCAAATACCAAACGTTCTTAATTTTAAGCGAGAAATGTCCTTAATTGAAACATGCAGTGCCTGAGGCCATTATCTTAAAGAATAAAAATAATTTCACAACAATATTCAATAAAAACAACTTTGTTGGGATGAAAAAATTAAAAATCGGAGTGTTAGATGCTACTGTAACATTCGACTGTGGTACACTTACATAGTAAAGTGCAAGTATTACAGAAACTATGGGAATTCTGGAAGTATTAGTAATAGCCCTAAAACAAATCGACAATACAAGAGTTTTGGATGTCAACAAGTACCTTTGGAATGTACAAGGAGGAAGAAAAACTGTTCAGTACGATGCTGGAATGTTTTGATTGAAAGTGTGATGACAGGACTTGTTTGCAGTTTTCAGTTCTACTGAATAATCACATTTTCTGATACACAGGGACACTTTTATAATAAACCTCAAGCTGATTATTTTACCGTTGTAAATTGTTCTGTAAACTACAATTTTAACCTATTTTTGTTGGATACACATTTTCTTATTACAACTCAAAACGTTTTGACATAAAAACTAAAAATTGTTAAAAAAGGTATAATTTAAGCTCTCTAAACTTCGTTGGACAATATAGGCACTATAGTCTCTTTAACTTTCGGTACCTTCGTTTTAATTACTCAAACTGACATAAAGCATAAACATAAAAACATATAGGCCTACAATAAGGAAAATGGTGTTTATGTAACTGTAACTCCTACTTATTCACAATGCAATTTTTAGGCATATATACATAGCCTGGCTTTTTTTAAATAAACAATTTAAAAGATAAACCTGAAGTGTATATTATTTAGAAAATATTTACAAAATTTAAACAGAATATGAAAATCTAAATATTTTTTCAAGGAAAAAATGTTTATGTCCCCGCAATAATTTTTTTCTGGTAACGCATTTTTTTTTTTTTTAAGTGAATCTTTTAGTCCATTGAATCGTTGAATTCAATTTTATTTGTTTTAAATATTTGTGTACTTTCATGTCAAGCGATTGGCGAAAGCAAAGTTGGCAGTACAGAATTTCAATACGCAAAGGTTCTGGTGAGTATGTTTAAATATTATTAATGTGTTGGGTTTTTTGTTTGTTAATCGACTCACCGTATTTCATTAATACTGTGGATAGTAAGTGAACCTTCAGGAAAATAAATAGTCGTCTAAAATTATATTTTATCAAAATGCCTTTACAATCAAAATATGTCTACTCAGTTTATAGTTCTTACTTTGGCCGTTAGGTTGCGCAAGAATTAAGAACTTGATATGTTATTGACTAAAGACAGTATGATTGTCAAGAGCGTTATTGTTAACACTTGTTGCACTGGTTAAACTCTCTCCCCTTCCTTATAAAGTAAGTTTAAACATTGTTTTTATAATACGCTTATATAGAAATAATGAATGTTTCTTCCTTACTTCCATACTTTTTGTACAGTCACGGTCAAGTATGTTCGGTTAAAGGAACACAATGCATTTGGACATAGTTGCAAAATGTGCTAACCAGTTATTTCCAATAATCAGAGCTAAACAAATATTTCACTCTCTAAGTAAGTGTGTGCGGTCGTGGGACCTCCGTCAGGAACGAAGTTCATTACGCCTTTTCTTCAAGTATTTTGGCAACATACACATATAATTGTAATCTTTCAATTGCCGTCTATTTTTAGATTGTTTTTTATATAAATATTTACTGTTTCCATACGTTTAATGTTATAATAATAAAGGTGTAGAATTAATTATAACATCAAAGCTAAGATAGTAAACACAATTTAATGACCATTCATTGTAAATACATTCAATAAACATAAAATGTCGGTTCATCAGTCTAGGCCTAACTTAAAACTAATTATTGTTTGTATATTTAATTTATTTTACCTGTCTTATACCTTTTTTATAACGGCAACATACATACAATAATTGTAGGTTAGGCCTAAACTTAAAATTACTTTCCAGGCCTAACATAATATGATTGTATGTTTGTTGCCGTTAAGGCAGGTAAAATGAATTAAATATAGGCCCTACACACAATAATTTTAGGTTAGGCCCAGACTGATGAACGAACATTTTAAGTTTATTGAATGTATTTACAATGAATGGACATTTAACTGTGTTTACCATCTTAGCTTTGATGTTATAATTAATTCTACGACTTTATTATAATAACATTAAACGTATGGAAACAGTAAATATTTGTATAAAAAAACAATCTAATAATAAACGGCAATGGAAAGAGAAAAATATTGACTGTATGTTGTCGTTAAGGCTGGTAAAAGAATTGAAGAAAAGGCGTGATGAACTTCGTTCCTGACGGTGGTTCTACGACCGCAAACATTTACTTTTTTTGTAAAAGAATAGTGACCACAAATTATGTTCAATTCAGAGTATTTAACATATTAATAGCAGATATGAATAAATGAATGAAAGTAATATTGGGTAAATATTGATTCGGTTATTTTTCTATTTGGAAAATAAAAACATTTTAATCTATTTAGCTTTAAAAGTACACTCCTCATGTCCAACTACGGACAAAATCAGCAACTGAATTATGGACTAATTGTGAAAGGTTCACATCATGAGAGGCACAGAGGGTTACAAAAGCATTCTAGTTATTGCCAGATTTAAACAAATAAAACCATGCAGTGAAGCTTTGTAAATTTCAACATTCGCAAATTTAATTCGGAACCGATCGTCTCTTAATTTAAATTGATGAACCAAAACACTTGTTTCTTGAATGTATTTACATTCATTGCCATAGCAACCAATTTGGGAGCGCTTTTTCCTTACTCGTATTTTTATATTTATCATTGTCATAGCAACCAATTAATAACACATTTTTCGTTACATTTTCTATTTTTGTTAACTCCTACCGCAATCCGCGTTAAGGAACGGCATTCCACAAATCAATAGCGGATTATTAATGTGCAATGTACATTTTCCTTTGAAACTGTAGTTTCCATTTTGATATAGATACATACTTTGAAAACGCAAGTTTAGTTTGCATTTTAACACGTTTTAAACAGAAGTGGAAGCCTTCTTGTAAATACATTAAATAAACATAAACTGTTGGTTCATCAGTGTAAGCCTAACCTAAAATTATTGTGTGTATGTTTAATTTATTTTACCTGTCTTAACGGCAACATACATACAATAATTTTAGATTAGGCCTAGACTTAAAATAAGGCAGGTAAAATAAATTAAATATAGGCTACACACAACAATTTTAGTTTATGAACCTACATTTTATGTTTAGTGAATGTATTTGAGCGCATGACGATAATATCTGAACTACGCCGGATGTTTCTTGAACCGGATAATATCTGAATCAAAACACACGTTTCTTGAATGTATTTACATTCAATGCCATAGCAACCAATTTGATAACGCTTTTTCGTTACTCGTATTTTATATTTTTGTCGTTGCCATAGCAACCAATTAATAACACATTTTTCGTTACGCATTACATTTTCTATTTGTTATTTCCTACCGCAACAGAAAGTTTTCGTTCCAAAAACAGAAAGTAATACGAAAACAGAAAGTAATACGAAAACAAAAAGTAATACGAAAACAGAAAGTAATACGAAAACAGAAAGTAATCCGAAAACAGAAAGTAATACGAAAACAGAAAGTAATACGAAAACAGAA
>JAGFPH010000616.1:64537-109364 GCA_018207615.1 Philaenus spumarius | reverse complement strand
CATTAAACATTTTACTTAAATACCAGAAACAAATTTTGGAAAAAAAACAAAAGGTTATACATTTTTATCATAAGCATATTTAAATCAATGATTTTAACCCTAACTTTATCAAATAGAACCATTTAGGCAACAGTATATTATAGTGCCCTTAAAAATCCATTAAGTTTTAAATTATCACAAGCTCAAACTTGTATGATTCTATTAAACTTGTATGATTATATTATAAACTTATAAGATTCTATTAAAGTATCAATAATTCAAACAGCCCAAAACAAGGCATTGGGCATGCGCTATCCATACATGTCAGGAACCAAAAATGACAATACGAATCAGATGTATATACTATAACAATGTATGTATGTATTCCTATAACAATAACAACTCAAAAATTAACCTGAAAGTTGTAAACATAACCTTAAATGGTCCATGCAGTTATGGATGAAAGCAGCTGTTATATGTTAAAGAATCAATCAAACAATACAACCGTACGCATGCAAGACGGGTACACTCACCTTTATATAGGAGTTGATAATGTTTGTTAGATTGCAGAATTTGATTTTCGAAAAGTGTTTATCTCATGTTTCATAAAAATCCTTCTGATTACCTTTTACCAATATCATTAGTTGTTAATTAGTGGAATATTTACAACTTGAGAATATCTGCGTATAATTTAATTGGATGTCAAAAGTGGCGCAGTTAATAATTAAATTACACTGTCGAATACATATGATTTTGACAGGTTTGTTTGAGCTGGCCTGTGGCTGTTTGTATGTACTTGTAACAAGACCTACTGTTTGACATGGAGTTCAAAATAAACAATGATCTCCAAATAAAATTGACATAGTGCTTTATTATATTATTAATGTTTATATCAAACTACATAACTTACATTTCTCATATACTTACATACTACACATATATTATTATTAAATTGACTGATATTGCCTAGTTTTTTAAACGGCCAATACTTTTTGAACTTGTTAATTTCTATCTAAAAAAGGTTGATAAAGGCCTACTAAGTTGAAATTTGATCACAGCACAAACGTCGAACTATATATACATATAAAAAAAAAACATTGGGTGTGCATAAGACCACACGTTGGAAGTGATAACTTCTATGACCGATTTATATTTCTATCAGTATTAATAGTAGAGGAGAATAAAGGTCAGCAAATTACACAAGTCAATATATTGCCAAAAATATTATATCATATTTTGAAATTGCATAATTATAACATTATAATATACTAATATAATAATTATAATATAGTAAAATTATTATAATAATACTATTATTACGTAATAATATTATAATTACAATAAGTATGCGAAAAATAGTGATCATTATAATGTAAACAGTATTTATTTAGGGACTAATGATTTTGAGTGAGGTATTAGTGTATGCACTCTACATATAATTCTAAGAATAATTCAATATACTAATACCTCACTCAAAATCATTAGTCACTAAACAAATAATGCTTCGATGGCTTAGAATGAAAACCTCGTAAGTCCAAAAACTCAAAGTTTACAGGGGACGCAAAAAACATCATATTTACATTTTTTGCAGTTTAAGCATAAACATTTTATAATAAAAAAATAGTTTGTAAGCTAATCTGATTAATTAAATACAGTTTTTTGTAAAATTTGCCTTCAATATATATTTTTTTTAACTTACGAGGTTTTCTTACTTACTAGTTGATGTGATACGAGGTATTCATAGTTAATTTTGATTTACAAGTTTTTCACACTTGACTATTTAGTGAGATACGGGGTTTTTCTGTGTTTAACTTATCATCAACTTATTACAATAAATAAAACAAAAATATAATTTTTTACTCTTATAATTTGCTTAATTGTCTGCTGAATGTGACTAAATAATGGCAGATACAAAACTGCCAAAAAATGTTTACTTGAGGAAACAAAATTCAATGAATGAAAATAAAATAGCTATGCTTTTGCTAAAAAAAACTTTTAATTGTCACAAAATTCCATTAAATTTAACAATTATTATCGGAAAAACTAAAATGAATTACAATGTCAAATCAAATAAAGGTTACTTAATTTATTAAAAGAAAAATAGATACATCTAGTGAAAGTGAATTACACATTGACAGCTCCCTTGACGCCAATTGCAAAGTTTGTGTCCAGGCACAGGGAGAAAATGTGGCAATCCATCATAATAAGGATGCACATCCTTGGGCAACACAGGTTTCATTTCCTGGAGATGCTTAAACTTAACTGCTTCCAGAGGAATCTTGGAGAGATATAGTGGCTGTAGAACTTCTTTACCTGATGGTTTACTAATCCGCCTTGGTAATTCAAAAAAATTGCCTGAAAATGAAATCTTTACCGCCAGCAATCCCATGGGATTGTACTTGATACATTTTAGATCTGTTACAACAGGATCACCTTTTTTGGTGCCTGGCCTAATTGAAGATAAAAACTGCAAAGCACTGTACTTTAAAAAAAAAGTATGCTCAAGGTACTTGACTTGATACGGCTTTGGATTCAACCTCGCTGTCTTGCACACCTCAATATAACCCGCTGGGGAATAAATTTCACGGTTCCTCAGTTTTTTCTCAATTGTACTGTGAATGCTATCGCACTCCATTTGGGTGTGCCCTTTTTCAAGGTATTTTTGATAAATTGTCAATCCTGTTACTTTAGAGGCCAGAAGAAGAGCATTTGACAATACAGAGTTTCTATTCTGGTATGTGCAACCATCACTGTAAAAAATTACATTGTCATACATAGTTTTGTCAATTTCAGATAGGAAATGGTATACTATACTTGCAAACTCGTTAGCAGTAACTCCCCCTTCTGTCTCATCCCATAAAAAGCAGTAACCATCAGCGGTTTTCAGGTTAAAAATAGTTAAGTTGTGTATTTTAAGCTTGGTTCTGTAGTACAAAGCTGAGGCCTTCAAAGAGGGGCTTAAAAGAACAGCCTGAACATCCAAGGTGAACACAGCTGTCCTCTCTTCATTGATGTTTTCTTTGTCTGTTGTTTTTTCTTTCCTAGCTTCTTCTTTTCTCTTCTGGTGAGCTTCGTACTCTTCTTTGTCTAAATTTCCTTTATTGAACGAACAACAGATATCACAAAGGTCTTTTTTGGGTGAAAACAGCCCCAAATCACACTCCTCAAAAACCGACCAGAATGTAAATATGGACAACTGTAGATTGTCTTTATTCTGACCTGTACAGTAAGCTTTATATTCCCTATACAATTCAGATTTAGATTGCCACCTAGGCTCGAGGTATAGCTTTTTAGTGTCCTTACGGCAGTAATGGGATTCGAGCTTCGGTAGGCTATCTAAAAACTGTTTTATGAGTTTCCTTTCTTCGCTCGGGCCCTTTTTATTTATATTTGTACCGTTATATTTGTTAGGGGTTTCTTCACTCATTGTATTACAATCATTGGAAACCCAATTGAGTACAGACCACTCTCCTACTGACAGTGTATTTAAAAACATAGTTTTGCAGACTCTTACTCTGTCTCCATTGCCATTTACTTTAAAGTAATAAAATAAAGACTGGGATCGACGAGAACTTGATGGTTCGACTCTTCTATGACTGACAGTTTTCCTTTCCACTAGTTGTTGAACAAAAATTTTTTTCTCTCCCCGATTCAAGTTCCAGAACTTTTTAAACAAGATTTGTCTTGCTTCATCTGTAATTTTATGGCACTTAAATACAATCTTTGGACCATTCTTACATTTACAGCGTGGTTTGATTACTTTTTTTGGTCGTTTTTGGTCAAACACAGTTTTCCCTTTTTCATTTTTATTTCTGCCAAAATATTCTTCACCTTGTTCACGTTTTATTTTATTTTTCTCTGCAGTCCATGTATTTTTATCTGCTCTACCTCTTTTTGATCTCTTTTTGTTTCCAGCAACTTCCATGCTATGGTTGATGTTTCCAGGTATGTTGGGTTGGTGTTCTGGCAAATACTCACCTATATTTTCTTCATTTTCTTCACACATTGATTCACTTATTTGCTCATCTTCAAAACCTTCATTGTCTGGAAGCCATTCTTCGTCTTCATTTAATTGAATTTCATCTATAGCTCCACCTTCTTCATTTACTTTATCATAAATTTGTCCATCTGTGCTTTCTTTATTTTTAAAGACAGTCTTTTCTTCACAACCATTTCCTTCTCTTTTATGCTCATAATTTACAATATTTACATGTGTATTTACAAAATTTACATGGTTGTTATCAATACTTTCTAATTGTAATCTTAAATCTGTATCACCCAAGTCATCTGCCACTTGGTTAAACATATCAATGTCAACTAAAGGGATGCTCACTGCTATGTCTGTTATATTGTTGTTAAGTAATGTTCCAAATTCAACTAATCCAGTGTCATGTCCAATGCTAACAGTGTCGGAGTGTTGATCTTGATCAAACATACCTTCATTGAATATTTCCGAAACTTGCCCTGATGTAGAAGGGATCGGTTTTAAAATAAAACTGTCTTCAGTTGTTTCACTTGGAACAAGGAAATACTCAGTCACAATGGTTCTGTCAGCAACTGCTTCAGCCAAATAATCTGTAGCTATGGTTTCATCCTTCTGGTGAGTAGGAGATAGATGCTGCATTTTGTCTTCATTCTGCGAGTCGAAAACTCCAACTTTACCTAAAGACAAAAGTAATTGTAAGAAATTGTACTCAAACGTTACACAATGAGATAGGTTTGGTTTTCTGGACTGAGCGTTTGGATGAGGGTATTCAAGGTCCTAAACTATGGTATTAATTTACCTTCAAAATCTTAAACTTTTACGGGGATAAAAAACACTGAATGTACAGAGATAATCACTATATGGCCTACCTAATGTAACCAATATAAATGGTGTGTAATATTGTTCTTCTACAGCCTACCTTTGCTTGAGTTGGTGAGGTTTTTGTCACTATCGTCTGAATTTCTATGTGTAGCCTTTTGCAGGGCCATGTCTAATAGAAGTCTACCTCGAGAGCTCATTGTAGATAGCTTGCCGTATCTGAAACAATATCACATCATGATTAGTTAGGCCTAGTTTGATAGTTAAGGGGAAACTGCGTCTTAGGATGTAGCCTAAATGACGTTTGTGAAACAATAAATTATCTATCCAGTGATATAGGTTAAAGATCGTTTTAAATCATGGTGACTACAAAACTTAGAACTATCCTACACTTTTAGGCCTAGGTTCTAAAAGCCTCCTTTTGCCTTTATTATTGACAATTTAGTTTTAGGGCCATTCCACTGATGACATTAGGAGTATAATAAAATGTTTTGAGAATGTAAACTGTTTCTCGTCAGTTGCAATAGGAACAACTGTAATGCCATTTTTTTCTTAAATTTTTCAGGCCTAGGAATATTGCTCTTCGGTTTTTCCAACATCATAAATTTAAAAACTTAAACATTCTGCTCTATATAGAATGCGAAAACTAGCTGCTGGAGAAAAAATTATTTAAAGAAGTTTGAATCTACTGTAGTAATATCCGAGATTTTAAGCTGTAGAAATACATTTCATAAAAATGAAAAGCTCGTATAACTGTACTAAAACTATTTAGGACTGTATTCCTTGTGCAACAATATCAAGTATGAAAAACTCGTATATTTGCTATACGAGGTTTTCTCAGTATCTGTTACTACATAACCTAAAATACAAGGTTTTCATTGTTATAACTTAAATTTACTGTGAAAAGAATTGGTATTGATTAAAAAATATTTCAAAAGTTTTACAATGAGTATGTAAATTACTTACCTAGGTTTAATTTTCAGTTGGACACAGTCTTGTAAAATGAAAATATCCTTGAAAAAAAAACAGTTGAAACTTGCATACAACCAGTCAGATTTACGAGGTATTCTCTCTGACAGTGAAAGCCTTCTGATATACGAGGTTCATATTTTGCTTACTAGAAAGCAGCACATTGAAAAAATCACTTGTTTGACCATTTTAATGTATGAGATACGAGGTTTTCATTCATAAACCATCAAAAAGTATTTTTTGAAAAAAATTGCGTTACGAGGTTTTCATTCTAAGCCATCGGCTTACATTATAATGGTCACTATTTTTCGCATGCTTATTATAATATAATATTATTATAATATATTAATATGATAATAACTAGGGGAGACCACTGCGTGCTTCACACGCCAACCCCTTACCCTCAACTCCCTGTTGAAACCCGGTGTGGGCTGTTGTTGGAACCCGTTGTGTAGTCAGCAAGGCTCAGGTCTACAATTTAATAAAAGTCTAACCTAAAAATTAGAAATACTAATAATTGATTTAATATTTGAAATAAACTGTTAATGAAAATATTAGAGACTACAGCTGATTACTGAATCAACAATAAACATTATTTATTTATTTTGATTCAGTCTAGGCCTAACTTAAAATATATAGATAGTTGTTGCCCGTCGATACTCGGCGGATACAGCTCCATTCGTGGTAGTAAAGTTAAAGAAGAAAAAAATGGATTCGACAATCAGTGAATTTAACTAATATTTTATACACATAATAAAATTTTTTGGGATATCAATACAGATAGGAAAAAAAGGAGAAAAAACCATTACCTTGCAAAGGAGAAAAATATTGCAATTTAAAACTGTAGGCCTATTTGTAAAAAGGTTGTATTTATGTAGGCCTTAATTATAAATCAAGATAAAAATACAAATTTTATCTTTTAATTGGTTTTTATTTCATATTGCTTATCAAATGAATAAATTTAGAAGTTATTAATATTATTATAATGAAGAAATTAATACGCAAATATATTATTTATATGTTATAGAATATGTACGTATGTTTCTGAAGTTAAACGAATGGGTATCTTTCATAAATTTGTGTAAATGATTAAATTCATTTTTGATAAAAGGTTTTATTTATATTCACTTTATAACCTCAAAGCAAATCTTATAAGGTATTATAGCCTACCTTAATTTTATAACTCATATTAAAAAAAAATCAACTTCAGAAGAATTACATTATTGATGAATTGTAATTGTTAACATAACCCCAAAATACAATCTACGATAGGTTTTGTACAGATGTTGGGTGAAATCAGCTGTTATATTAGGGCCTATATAAACGTTTGCTCTTCTTCTGTTGTTAGACAAAATACCTCGTTTTTTACAATCAGCTGATTTGAAGAACTGTAAAATAAAATCATTGCAAAGGTTTGGAATTTTTTTTAAAAAGAAATTAAGATGACGTAAAAGTAAATAAAACCTGTTAATATAGAAAAGTTTTGCTTTTATTTGGTATAAACTTAATATAAATCGGTCCAGTGGAAGTCTCAGACAAACTGTCTAAAGGATTGAAAAAGTTTACTTTTTCTCCCATGTTAAATATCCTTAAGAAAAGTATATTTTTCATTTTTGAATCACTTAACGTAAATATTTTCAAAATACAAATAAAACCTGCTAATATAGGACTGAAAACCTTTGTTTTGGTAAAACCCGCATGTAAATCGGCCCAGTAGAAGTCTCAGACGAACTGTCCAAATGTTTTTTCCTTACCGCTTTAAACATATAGATTATAATAACTTATTATTATATACTATGTATCGTCTATTCCTTCTCCACGAGCTTACTTGTTTCTATATACTATGTATCACCTATTCCCTTTTCACGCTCTGACTTGTGTCTACGCAAAAAGTTTGCGTGACGCGAGATTTCAGAAACACATTCAAGCGAAGGTGCCCAATGGGCCAATAGAAGTTATCACTTCAAAAATTGTCAACCGAGCCATTTAATCTTTGATATTGATTTTTCGAAAACCACAAACTTCACACAAAATTAGTAAGAAAATGTGTTTTTTTAATAAACAAAATAGATTCTGCTTTTTTTCTGTACGTCAAAAACCCTAGTTATGAACAAAAAACTGAGAACATAATTTCTTGGTAATTGTATAAAACTGATTAAATAAGCCTAAAACCAAAATGGTATGATTTAAAACAAACAAAAATTGGTCCGAGTACAGTCAGTGACATAGTGGTGGAGCTGAGAGTAGTGGACGGACAATGATGGACTGAAAACATGTCTCAGCGTCTGCTAATCGCCCACTTACCGTTTCGTTCCTCTCAGTTCCATCCAATACAAAGAGAGCTAGAGTGAGTACACGAGATAACTTTTGCAGGTTGGCTAGTACTGCCACAGGCGTACTTGATTCGTAATCCTAGATCGTCGAACATGCATTTTACAGAACATTGTAGAGATTGTTTTTGCATCCATCCAACTAATGCATTAGACATAATGACTGTAATTTCTGGCTTAGATAATAAAAGGTCAACGCAATAATGGTGGAATTAGTCAAAGCTATAGCAAAAGAGAGACACTTATCATTATAAAAAGTTTCGCTACTGGTGTTTTTCCTCAGTTACATAAAAAAAATAGTCGTCAAAATATATAAAAAAGGGTCTAAGACTGATTTTGAATAATTACAGACCGATTGTCTTGTTATCAGTCTTCTCGAAAATATTTGAAATATAGAAAAAATAAAGAAGAGAAGACTTTTGCATTTTTAAACACTCAATATGTTTTTAGCAGTAAGTAGAATGAATGGGTGGAACACTGAAGAAGTTGTTATTTACTTCACAACAGGAGTCTATAATGTATAAACTCCAAGCAAGAAACTTCGGCATTTTTTTCGACAAAAGCCTTCGATTTATTGAATCACAAAATTTTAAAGTCAAAACTCAAGGCTGCGGGGATCAGGATAGCAGCTTTGCAGTGGTTTGAAAGTTTTCTCAAAGGAAGAATACAGCATGTCAAAATTTCCGACCACCTGAGTAATAACCTTGCTATAACGATAGGTGTCCCACAGGGATTGGGTCTCTTAGCTATTTTGTTTTTAATCTTTATCAATGTCATCTTGTATCAAAATTTTGAAGTATCAGTTAGAACATTTGCAGACGACATTTCTCTGCAGTATGTAGAAAACACAAGGGAGTGGAGTATCGTATTCATAAAGATCTATTAAACTCATAAAAGTGGTGTAACAATATGATAATTGAGGTACAAAAAGCAACATTTATAAATTTCTACTTCCAATGCTTTCATTTCCTAAGTAATAAAACTGCAAGGAAATTAGCACATGTAATTGACTATATGTCGATCAGGCAGAATATTTAACAATTTTGGATGTCTCTGAATGGCAACATGTCTTGGAAAAAGCAAACTAGACTTCTTCATAACCAAATTACTCTGCAAATTAAAAAAATTAATTTTTTTAGAAAGGTTTGTGATGTAAAAGTCCTTTGGATGCTATATCATGCATTCAAGGTTGAAATACTTGATTGAATGTTGGGGGTGGGGCTACTAAATATGCAAGTAAATCGGTGTATAAAACACAGAAAAGTTTCATTTATATAATGATATTAAAGAATAAATTCCATTCTTAGTTTCTATTATTTACGCAATTTATTATTCTTCCCCTGAAACATCTTTTTGTGTATAGAGTTATGAAAGTTTTTTTATGGAGTGGAAAAGTAAATACCGACTCAATTTATTTCCGACCAGAAGTAGATCTGTACTGTAATTAAAATGGCCAAAAGATCCATTGGTAATCTTGTTTTCAAAGATCATTTTTATGTTTAAGCATACAAGTTTTTAATTTGCGTCCTATCCTCTTGATAACGGAACAAAATATACGAAACTTTTTAATTGCTGTTAAGTGTTGGCTAATGAAGTAAGAATTAATTGACGACTTAATTTGTGTAACTGTGAGATTTTTAATTTATTTTATTTTGTATAGTGGTGTTTTATCTGTTGTATTTTAATTTGTGTTCGTAAACAAGCGATTGTTTATTCATTATAATATTATTATTATTATTGTTGTTATTTATAAATGAATTATCTGACAAATCATTTTAAATTATCAAGAAGGCTTTATAATTTTTACGTAACTTTACAAATATGATGGAAAATAATGGTTTGAAAACCTCCAAAAATGCTTGAAAATTTTAATTTTTTTCTTAATTTTAAAACTTTTATTAAACGTAGTTGCCGTCGATTTATTTCAATTGTGAGGTATATTATACAATCACATTGCCTTTAAGAACAATTTAAGAGCTTGCACAACTTTTAGGCCAAAAGACCGCGTCCGATACACGAAGTGAGAAGGGAAAAAGTGATTCAATCAAGTAATATCCACAGTTTTTTCTTTTTTATGCATTGACTAAGAGCTAGTTACAGTTATTTTAAATTTGTTTTGCTCACAAGCGATGTGAGCACAATCAAAGGGTAACTCTACCACATTTTTTTATTTTTTTGCAAAAAAATGTACTCGTCTTTGTTTATAGTCTTCAAATTTAGACAGATTTTTTATTATTGAGTAAAAATAATTTAAACAATTTGTACCTTACAAAATCTCTTAATACTGATCTTAAGCGATAGACTAATTAAAATATTTTCTAAATTTAAACAGTTGAAAAGCATATTAATACTGTCAAGTTAGTAGGTTATCTAGTAATCAACATCATTTGTCATATAAATCCGTGTTTGTTTTATATGTTTTTTTTCTGTAACTGTTTTATTTAAAAATGTACACTTGCAATGTGAAACAGAGTTTTGGTTAGCGCAGAGGCACTTGTATCGGGGTAGGGTGGTGAGGGACATGGTGACCTCTTTCCTGACGCATGCGCATTACGGCTAAAGTTTATGCTTAAATGATAGGATTGTTTTTTGTATAATAGAGGTATATTTTCAGAAGAACAATGAAGCTAACCGTTTCTGAAAAACCGTTACTTCATAAAAAAACAATGCCTTCAATTAATTTTTCAATAATGTTATTATTATTACCACAGCATTTCAAGTTGGAGGGCTAATAATAATTCCAATAGTGCTAATGGATCCAAATTTCTTACTTAATGGATGTTAAATTTAAAATTTAAACGGGTCCAAACTGTTGGTTAGTTTATACCCTTTTCATCTACAAGTTGACCTATAAATGAGAAAATAAGCGAAACTTCATTGCAGTTTCTATTTTACTTAGCTTTATTATGTGAACTACACAGAATATCTGAGAGACAGGCGCATCTTGTTTTGAAAATGCAAATGAAATGACGTTGACTCACTTCTTACTCGTGTGCCTTGGCTAATGACTGCATGACCTCTGGCCGCTGCCAAGGAATTAAAGGACATGTCCCAGCGTGTTTCAATTAATTAATACATTAAATTTATCACTTCCCATATCGCTTCCTATATCATTAACAGTTAAGAAATCTGAATTGGTAAATGCAGTCAACTCTGTCTAGTCCCAATTCAAATGCATTACACAAATATTTAAACTATTTTATGGAACCGAAAACTCCATACTTCAAAGAACAAATAAATATTATTTAAAATAAGTTAACTTATTTTTTGTAAGTCTCGTGGCTTCCACTTTTCTTGTGTCTCGTTTCGGAAATTCACTTTATCTTCAGAATGATATCCCTATTTCAAGTTTGTCTGTACATACAAAACAAACATGAACAAATTGTAAGACTTGGGATACGTGTTTTTACTGATGATGTGTTTTTAGCTTGAGTATTTATTGCCGTGTCATGAAGCATGTTCTAAGAGAAATGAAGTTGGTCGTTCATGAGCTGGTTGTTAATGTTTTTGAAGCTTTTGTATACTTCATACTCCTCGGTACCATCCACAATTTTGACTTTTTCGCATATATATATATAATGGTTTCAAATTAGTTACGAAATTCGTATAACTATGAGTAGTATAATTATTAGATTTATTTCCATCTATATCGTTATTCGGTAAATGTTGTTTTGATGAAACTCTCTTACAGTTTGGTTTTTGTAGAATAAGTTACAGCCGTCGCAAATTAATTTATAAACACATGTTTTATATTTCAACGGCTTGTCTGGTTTTTGACTAAGCAATTTCTGGATGTTGTTACTTTTTCGAAATGATGTGGTAGCGTTCAGTTTTTGAAAGTATTTGAAATTACATTCGGTAATAAGTGTAGGTTAATACGAGGTGCACAGAATCTTACAATTAATATGTGTCCAAGTGTTTTTGTGTGTGTCTTTTTTAAAGTATTGACGTATTAGAAAGAGGGATATCATTCACAAGACGGAGTAAATCTGCGAAACGTGAGATTGGAAATATCGAAGTCACGTGACAGACAAAAAAGTAAGTTAACTTTAATTGTGATTCCTGTGACTTGGAAACTAAAAGAACAAATAAATGTTAAATTAAACTGTGAGCCAGTGATTTACTGTTTGACGGTTACCCGATTTGTGAGCTGGAAGGGTTCGTACAGGACAAAGGAGTACAAAATGTCCTGGAAAGAGACCAAAAAGAGGAAGGCATCCATGATACTCTTGCTTATTACGACGACTCTGATAGGTGGGAGAGGGGCTGGTAGTGGCGTTTTGCTTTGCTACACAATACTAGTATTAAATGTTTGTCTCATCAAAGAGAAATATTGACAATGAAACGACCTACAAATGTGCATGACGTCATAATTATGTCAACGCAAGAACAAGTGATGATTTTTAAAAGAAATACTATCGGTTTGGCAAATTTTATTAAGTACCCTGGCCAAACCGTTAACCCTCCATATAGCAGTTGTATTTTTCTATAATTGCACGCACCTTCTCAAGCACATTATCATTTAAACATCTTTAGAATGTATACCATTTGAGTAAAGTATACACTATTAAACATTTGGTTCTTGTTCAGAAAGTACAATTATTGTGTGTAGCAGTTGATTTTTTTTTACATCCTACCAAAAAACATTTGAGTTACAAATGGGAAAAAACTACTTCGGTATAGGCCTACAGAAGTGTCAACAGTTAAAGTTTGCAAAAATAATAAAAAGTTATGACAAAAATGTATTGTAAAACCAAAAAAATATACAAAATCAAGAAAAAATACTTAATAAAACTATAAACAAGTTTCACTTAAAAAATAATACATTTTAGGGAAATTTTCCATATGTTACTGTTACTATTGAAAGATGTATAACAATTTCAAAATGCAAAATTAGTGTTTCTAATCTATATTTTACTTTAAAGGATAATACAAAAAAATTTAGTTAAAATTTTGTTGGTTGTTATATACATATGTTTTCTTCTAAAAACTAGTATTCGTTTTCCGTGAGTAAAAACCTTATTAAAATACAAAAAATACTTTAAAAAGTTTATAAAATAATCCCTAAATTATGTACAATAATGTATGTATATAATTTTTTTAAGCCTACACTGTTTACATGAAAAACACATTTGTAAAAACCACTAATGCACAAATACAGTTAAAATAATAATATTAGTCTAGGTTAGGAAACCTGGGCCTGTTCTGATCACCTAAACACATTCTAACACATTTGTATATTAATTATACAATTAATTGCTCTCAATTGCAGCATAATTTACTACATTTATTTACTTTACACAGTAAAAACTTCAATAAAAAACTCACCAAACCCACTAAAACTACACAAATTACTCAAAAGAGTAGACATACCCTCACCAAGATCTGACAATTAAATGCGATTCGAAACCGGGCAAGAACGGTAAATGTAAAAACTACGAATTCGTCCATTTCACTGTCAAATCTTATCAATAAAAGTATATCACTATAAAGATAATTTCATTACGATTGGTATATAGTACTTAATTATTTTACAATAATACTAATCGATAAGCGCTGAAAACCAATCGATACCTAAAGGTATGCTTTGCCATATAGAAACTGCCTGTATAAAAGATTAATCATAAAAATCTGCAACTTTTATAGTTTTGTAGAACTTTTCTAGAAGTTAAAATAACGGATTTCCTATAATAGGTGTTTCAATCTACGAAATTAGAAAATATCCTTCCCGAAGACCAAATTCCTTACAAAAGCCTCATCATCCTCTTAAAAAGTCCCCTCCCACAATAACTCACATACAGTTAAGGAAATATAAGACTACCGGGTTGTCTGGGGGAATACTCTACCAATAAAAGAGAAATTTTGTAACTGTAACTTAAAATTTGTGTTTTAGGTAAGCTGTGCATCTAATCTTGTTTGGACAAGATCCGGCATTACAATGTTGTTAATGTCATTTAAAAAAATGATCGTTGCTGGACAAAATATTGCTTAACTTTAAGTAGTCTAAAAACTAAAAAATACTAATTTTTAAGCACGTTTAAGCAATTAGCTTATATTATTTTTGAAACTTTAATATAAGTTTTTTATGAGAAATATAAATTTCTTAAAGAAAATCAGTTCCTAAGCCACTCTTAAAGTACGCTATCACTTAAATAAAAGTAAAATGTTAATACGTTTAAGAACATAATTCATAATATGGGAACTTTCATTAATTAAATTCTGTTTTTAGATTACAGCTTTGATTTTAGAAATTTACATGTAATTAATTGGTTAGGCAAATTACTTATTGCCTACACTTTGTTCCTATGGATGTTGAACCCACCAAACTAATGAACGCTATTTTCTGTAACACCCTCTGTTCGATAGTTTCTGTTATATGTTATACCATCCGATAGGAAATTAAGGGGTACAAAAATCTACACTAGTTTTTTTTCAATTGACGGTATTTGAGTTAATCTCATTTAAAAGTCTTAATAGAAGCTATTTTCTAACATACTGTTGGAAAAGTCGACTATTTTTTATCAAACTATGTATTTATACTTACGAGTAACGCACAAAATTTCAACTCAGTCAGTTTAACATTTCTATAGATATAAATTATTTAGTACTCAAACAAAATGGCCGATATTGGTAATAGAAGACCTACTATTTTATTAGTTGCGCCAGCGGAACAATCCCTGAAAGTTTCTCAACTTCTTCGCGGGACAATCTGTATAAATATTCGCGGCTTAATGTAGCAAACGTTTTAAAATAAGAAAGATTACCCTTTCAATACATACAAAATATTATATGTAAGTTTGAATATTTATTTTCGTTTACTCAACTTAGGTTTTATTTTCACAAATTAATTTCCTGAAAAAGTTTTTTGATAACGTACTTATTATTTACTCCTGCAATTCCAGGTACTTGAGTCCAGTATATACAAGGTAACTGTTGAGTTTTTACGTAATATATAGAACAACTAGTCTTTGTGAAAGTTAAAAACTCGCAAAGTATGTCTACTAATGTGGGTAAATTTTAAAGTGTTTGCATTCCTTCTCCACAAATAGAAATAAAGCTGCGAGTTCCGTAACCTTATTAGTTTTTTAAAATACTCCATAAAACCTTGATGTAGTCCTATAATAAAATACTGGTACTATAATATTAAACCATCGAGGATACTATACGTTATTTAAAGTATAAGAAGTAGTGGTTTGGTAAAACATAAGAAAGACTTTAATTTTAGCCTTTCATTGCCTCGCCTAAGATGATTATTAGAGATTTAATACAGTTCAAATGAGTTTATAAGTCGTTAGCTATCAGATTGCTAATGCATCTTAAATGTTTAAAATTTAATTTGAGAATTTATTTCTTGTACTTAAGTCCTCGTAAGCTGAAGTGAAATTATATTAAGCACTTAAAAATGTATAATTTGTGTAAAAATAATATTTAAGGCATCGGGCATAATGGATAAGTATTTAATCGTACTTATACTTACAAGAAAGTGGTAAGAAATGAACGCGCACACTCACGTACATGATTACGAAATAGTGATGGGAGGATCATGAATGATTCGTTCATAATGAACGGGTCCCAGAAATGATCCGAAAGATTTGGATCTTGATTATTTTATGACCTACCGAGCCAGATTAAATATATTACAGTTACGAATATTTTGTTAACTTAGACCTATAATAATAACACAAATTTAAATTTTGATATTAAAACTAAAATAATACAATTTAGAGAAGGTAAAAAAGAAAGAAGATTGGTTCAAGACCAGAAAAAAACACAAGACTGATAGAAGAAGGTGAGACCGAGACTAATTCGGTAATTTCAATCATTTTTCGTTCATCGTTTCTTTGGATCCGGGTCAGTAGTCGGCCATTTTAGTATTTCTTATCTCGGATCAGTATAACCAGTAAAATCCCATTTGACTCTTGGTTCTATCACAACGAAACGTATCTTGTGTAAATGAAATCCAGTATATTCTTATATCCTTATTTCGCATATTATATTTATTACAATAACATTTACAATTTAAATTTACCAAGGTTTGTTCTGGCATTACAACATCGTTGTTTCAACATTTACTTATGTAAATGCTTTAGATACACCAATTTAAAAAATCTTTTCACTCATTCACTTTTTTCGAATATAATTTATAATTTAAACTAAAATACATGTTCTATTTGTTTTTGTTTTTCCTATACAGTAATACAGTTTTTCTTTAAAACCATCGTATGTTTTATGTAGGAAGAAATAATATATATTTTGAAACGGAAGAGGGAATTGTGTAAATTAACGTGAAAATTGAACGTATCCAGGTGATCCGAATCTTTAAAAGCACCCGTATTGACCATCATTAATACGACACAATTGTCGATAATTCATCAGTCATGACAGTTTTGCTTATTTGGGATTGTGCAGTTATTTTAGGGCTCACCATAAGAGTTACTTCAATAGTTCATCTTTCCTATGGATATTTGTTAAAAAGTATATTTACTGTAATCTTTAACAAAGTCGAATGTTCTCTCTCCTCGTTGCTTTCTTTAAGATGTCATTACTGGGAGCAGTATGGCGTAGTGGTTAAAAGCCATTTCACTCAGTCTCCAACACAGTTGTGTAGGTTGAACCTAGATAATGACCTTTGGTTTATACGGTGTTCATTAATGTGTTAATTCATGTATTACGTATAGATGTCAAGAAAAAAATATATGAATACATTAAAACAATATTTTACTCAAAATGTTATACCAAAGGTTGATATTTTATCTGAAAATTATCAAATTTAATCTGAAAAGTTTTATGAGTTATTGAGTTGCTTTCCTTTTATTATTATACAAATAAGAAATTTAGTTTTTCTTCGATAGGCGAAATAAATTTTCCTCAATTATTTTTATTCTTTGTTGTCGAGGGGTCAGCGTACTCCAAAGCTCAAGGTCGGTTCGAATATGGGTAAAGGCCATGGATGTTTTTGTGGTTGGAATTTGATTTCTTGGATGAAAAGCCCATAGATAGATAGATAGATAGATATTGACTTTATTTTTTGGGGCGAGGTTAGGACTGTTTAGTCCTCTCTTCCACCTAACCCCATCGGTGATTTTTGCCTTAAAACAAACTGAAAAATTAAAAAATTTTCAAATTATTTCCTAAAACTTATACGGGATTGAACACGGGTGATGTTTTAAGCGTGCCTCCATTTTGAACCCAGAAACTATTGATTTTACAGCAAAGTTTAAAAGGGTGACTTCACACTAAAATTAATAATTATGACTTCTATATTAACATTTCTTTTAGCAATCCCTATTTTTGTTCCGTTTATGGATTTAAACATAAATTTAAGATTTCTTATTCTTTGCTTTTTTATAAACCCACCGATTTTATGTAAATTACACTTTAAATTTTGATTTTCCTTTTTTTGAAAGGCAACTTGGGGTAAAAGCTAAAAATTACTGAATTACTGTTAAAAAAAACATAAAAAGTATAAAAAAAGTATAAAAATTACGCCTAAAATCCGTAAAGGAAATATAAAATAAGGGTTTCTATAAGAAATTTTGTTATGTTATAGTAGTTTTTATTGTACACTTTAAACTTTGGTGTAAAATGAATAGTTTCTGGGTTCAAAATGGAGGCTCGTTAAAAAGATCGAATGTAAACGGTGTTAATTCCATACAAGTTAAAAAAAAATAAAATTTGTTTAATTTGTTTTTTTAAGGCAAATAACACCGATGGCTATTCCTCCCAGAAATACAATTTCACCGAAAATCTGTAAGAAGTTTTACGTTTCATCACCATATTGGAAAATGACGGTAATTTTTCCAATTTTCACAGATCGTTTTTTATTGTTAAGATGATGCCCCCATTTAATTTCTGAGGTGCCAATGGTGGCACTCTTAAAAATATCCCTCCGCATACAAATATGTTTTAAAAGGTTCGAATTTTTACCATCAAACAAACTAAAGAACAACCAAATTTGGATAAGTTCATGGGAAAATCAGTACTCTCTCTTCAATATTTCAATTAATAGCGTTGTCACTGAGCTCTGATTTTAATTAAGAAATAATCTTTCCTTGAGAAATAGAAACACTTATTCTAGTTTTCCCAATATCTTTGCTTTCTCATATTCTGTTTCCGTTAACACTATTCTATTTTTTTTAAATTTTCGAATTATAAACAATCCGGAACTGCCTGCATGTTTAATATTATGCAACAAAATCACCTTAGCTTTGCACAGCCCTAGTTGTTTATGTTTAACAAACGAAATGCTGACCTACTGAAAATACTACTTCAACAAAACTGTCTACTTGGTATTACTTCAGTTACAGTCGGTTTCTCATTGCATGAGCTATGTTCATGCCAAGTAATTAAGTGCAACTTTAATTTCATTAGAATCATGAGTTCGTTATTGAGTTGGTTCTGTCTTTTCGGAACTTTGTGGATGATAGTTTCCACCGTTTATGGAGACAGTCCGACGAAAATACGTGAGTATTTGATTTAACTCTTAATTTTGTTTATACTGCCTACGGTAAAGTGACAAAGATTCGAACTACGCTGTCTGATTCTGCCGTAAAGACTTACTAGTGATCACTGTATTTAGTTTTTATCTGATTTCGTCATTTTGTTTTGTATTACTGTAGATGAGAGTGACCGTAAATTTCTAAAAAAAAACTTTATATTTTCTTTTAAATATAATGAAACTATACACTTCACAGACTGCGGCAAATCAAATATTAACAACATAAAACAAGCGTAATAGAACTAACAAACCATAACTTGAATAGGCGAATTATCATAGTTAACTTTAAGCCATCTTAATAAGTTTATAGATGTATCAGCGTTCCCAGATTACCTTTATAAAATTAATGCTGCCAACTTATATATTTTAACAAACTGAAAACATGCTTTGAACGGAGACTAAGTTAGTTTAGGTTGCAACTTAATAATAATAATAATAATATATAAAAATCCAAACCTAAACATACTTTAAGCCTCCTTTTCCTAATGTATGCGAATTCCTTTTTTAAATCCATTAAATATTTTAGCTTCATAATAAATGGGTTTATTTTATTTATTTTTTATTATAGGCCTATAATTATTGTTTGCAAGGTCTCATTTTAAAAGCAATCTCAATATGCGTCCTTTTTGGGTGTTATATATATTTTTTAAATCCTGTTCATTTGTTATGTAATTAATAGTTTTTAAGTACCAAGTTTGGTTTTTCCTTACACAATAAAAAGTAATATTTAATTATATCCGCAATTTTATAAAGAGTATTTAGTTTTTTCTCTTCACACAATTACAAAAGATAGATTTATAACATGGTTTTAAATGAGGCAATGTCAAAGCTTTCAGCTGCGAGAAACTCCAGAGTTTTCCTGTTTCCAATAGAACTACTTAGTAAAAGTGCTGTTTTCAGGACTTTTTACAGTTTTCAAGTAAAACGGTAAGGACGTTGCATGTGATAAAAAAAAATACACACACACATTTAGTTGAGTTTAAAATACCCACCAACAATATTATTCGAAAACACTTCTCGTTTTTATTTTAGTAAAGGTATCATAAACTTAGTTTGAATTTATCCTCAGTTCTGCATTTAGGTTTAGTAAAAGTACTTCCATTTAATTGCATTACACAAAATGGTAAAATGCTGCTGTGACACACTTGATATACTGTTGGAATGTACTACAGAGAGTTTGTGTTCACTTCTTCCACAAAAAATATTTCGTAAGGGATTTACTGGACTTTTTGTGCCCGTTTACGCTTGTACCTGAAGAACCTAACCTAACAAATCTGTTAAGTTGCATCTTTGTAATTATCATTACATAAGTAGGTTTATAGCATTCAATTATGTTCAGAGTGTTTTTTTTTCACTAAACAAAGAGGAGCAAAATTGTATCGCCATCCCATGTCATAGCAATATCAAAATGTCCCCGTCCGAAGTAAACTAAGAGTCCGAACTTTTTGTAAATGACAGCCGGACTTTGTCCTCCTCTCGCTAACCAGGTAACCAATACTTATTGGCGAGACAAAACAAGATCCCGTTCATTATAATTGCAAATTAATAAAGTTCCTCAAGGCAAACCCCTGTTTGTAGGCGTGCATATTAACAAAATTAAGGAAATCGTTTTAAAACTTGTTGGCATAGTAGTAATGGAAACTGTTTGCGTAAACAATACGCGTGGAAAAATATAATATTGAATAAACGGAAGAAAAGTACTTTCGTAATATACAAATAAGAAAGACTGAAACGTACACGACAATCCACTTAGCCGATGAATGTTTTTGGGGTATTATAAACAATATAGACTTCCGCAAGTTCGTCTGCAAGTTTTACCGAAATAGATTTAGCCGGTCAGACCACCTGATTTACATAACTCTGAAGGCAGTTGCGCCCTGATAACCTTGCCTGATTACCGAGTTCCCACGATTTTTAGTTTCCTAGTAAATATAGCGTTCCGTACTTTACAACGGAACTGTAATATTACTGGATTTATCATGTCCGTCTTTGAGTTGATTTTCTCAAGAACGATCGTTAGTTCGACGGTTCAACTACGCACAATGTAAAGGCAATAGTTAATTTGCACGACCAATTAAATTTGACGCTGCTTTATCATTTGTCCGATAGTTTAGGTAGCTATACCATTAGACAGGAAATTAGACAGGCGAGATAAACTAACCCTTGACGTATTTTATGAAAATGTATTGTTTATGAAAAGTTATTATAGTTTAAATGGCTGCCGTTCAGAAACAGGTTAGAAAAATTAGATTATTTTTGCCTAACTAGGATATTCAATTGATGACAAACTAGGCTACTACATTGATGACAAAGTAGGCTATTACATTGATGACAAACTAGGCTATTACATTGATGACAAAGTAGGCTATTACATTGATGACAAAGTAGGCTATTACATTCATGACAAACTTGGCTATTACATTGATGACAAGCTAGGCTATTACATTGATGACAAACTAGGATATTACATTGATGACAAACTAAGCTATTACATTGATGACAAACTAGGCTATTACATTGATGACAAGCTAGGCTATTATAGCTCGGAATTTGTAGCAAGGACTCTGACCTTGAAATGCGCAGTAAACTCGGAGTTCATTCGAGTGGTGGGGGATCAGAGAAGCTCAGTCGATTACCGAGCTTTGAACGGAACACTTCGGTCTTGAAGCAATTGTACGCGTTTCCAATAACATTATTGTCCGTGCACAAATCAATTTTTAATTTAACTGTCGCTGTTTATTATTGTTATTTAGCGTTGTTTATTTTTTATTCTTTATATTTGTATAATTAGATTTAATGGAAGGCAATGTCATATCAAAGTTAGGGGGTAGAAAAGTTATTCACAGCCAAACCCGTGTGATCATTGCTAATGTTTACCACTTTCTAATATATAATATCACGTAACATTTACTGCACATCGAATTAAATCATTTTGAAATGTCTGAATAAATTTAACGTTTGTCTTATTAGTGCAGCCCCAGAGCTAAATGCCATACATCTACGCAGGTTTTAAAATTTTCCTGTATAAAATCAGTTAGTTATGTATTAATGGCTCAGAATTACTTCTTAAAAGCAAATACATATTTCTAAAACTTTTTTTACATCTCATTAAACAACCTAATACTTACTGTTTACAATCGTAAAATGGGAAAGTTTTCTTATGTTGGCAAATTTTGCAAATGTTTGATTTCGAACTGTAAAACCTGTTTTGCAATAATGTTTGATCATAAACCCAATGACAGCATTCTTAATTACGTATTCGTCTATACGGAATACCAATAGAAAGGTTCAGAAAATCCTACGAGTCGTTAAATAAATTCATAAATTATTCAACTGTTAGGAATTATATAACTCGAAATTGACATTTAATTTGAAGTTATTTGTTTACTTTCAAACTTATATTTGGTTGGTATTTATTTTTAATAGTAGTGTAATTGTATGATACAAGTAATCTGAAATACCTTTACTAATCACAAATTTTGTTTTATCTAATATTAAAGGAGGAAACGGAATTGAGATTTACTCTTTTTGTTTTAAAATGGTAAATAAAACTAATAAAATTACAAAAAATAAACAGATAAAAACAAATTTTCTGGCTGATTTTAATATGGCTGAAAATTGTACCACTTTAATTAACAATTTTACAGATATATTTTTAAAACTGAAGATTCCAAACACTACTTTTATAAATTTTGTCGAACTCTTCTTGTTTGAAAAATATAATACACAAAGTTACAAGGTATATATTATTACTATATTTTTACAAACTTAATACTCAACTAAATACTTAAGTGTGCATCGAATTCAGTGACTGGAGTAATTTTTGAGACAGTATATGATCATTGATCATTTCGTTTGTAAGACGCTCGAGTACGACTTGAATACGTTATTACTAATGTCGGTCTTAATTTAGATTCCGCCATGTGCACACGACATTTAAATTTGCAGAAAGCTTTAATGTATAATTAGTAGATAACACAAATCTCCCCGATGATTAACCTTTTTCAAGTGGCTCAACTAAACATTATGTTTTTCGTCTTGTAAATATGTTTTTTACTCTCTCACTATACCATAGTATAGAGAAAGCATATAGTGATCGCAAAAAAACGATGTTGAGATTTTTGAGGAAATATCCGTTTTGGGACCCCCTGAGTCAAAAAGTGGTTAAAAAAATGTCTGTCTGTATGCTGCCTGTACGTCTTTATGTCTGTAAGTCTGTCTGTCTGTATGTATACAAAGCTAGACAGAAAACTATTCGATCGATTTCGAACAAATTTGCACAAAACATGTCAACTAGGCCTGTATAGATGATCGAAAAAAGTTTTTGAAAATGTTTTAAAAACAACCCCTTTTTGGCCAAAAAAACCCCCAAAAATCAGTTATTATATTTGTATAAAAAACGGCTCTAACGATTTCGATCAAATTTGGCTTATTTGTAGCCCTTAATGTACCTACCATAAGCATAAAACCGCATCTTTCTAAAAATGCTCCTTTAGCTAATAATAATAATATTTGTTAGTTACTCTCCTACTTTAATGTATCCCCTCTCCTACTTTAATACAATTATGAAGTCACACTGAATCTGTTTAATAATTTAAATATGTTTGTGAGGAAGTTTGTGCCAGTTCCTGGTACCGTTTATTCATTGAGTAGACATCTTTAATAACAATTTTTAATTTACTTTTTTTGTCATCTTCGAATTGTAATTTAGGTGTTCAAGTGCGATTTCCTGCAAATTGCAAAAGATTTTCATCAGAATTCGATGAAAGATAAGTTACACTGAAAAGGACTGCATGGGACTGTTTCATCCTGGTATTGCACACCCTTAAATATAACCATATGGTAAAACCTTGGTCTCAATATTATCATTTACACAGGTCTGACGGACTAGACCTGACCACAAACAAAACTATATAAAACAGAATAGAAAACAAAAACTCACGACATTATTGGTTTTAATTGTGTTTTAAACCACACACAATTCTTGAGGCTAGACAGCAAATTTTTAATTTACCTTTATTAATATGGATAATTTGTTTTATTAAAACAATACTGAGTGATAATAAGCAAACGACAAACATTTCTAGCAATGTTTGAGGTAGGCTATTTGTCAAAAGAATATTTTTTGTTGTGATTATTCAAACATTTCCCAAATATTTACTGTTATTTCTTATTTTCAGCATCATTCCTCAAAATCTGTCGCAAAAGTGATCCCAGAATAAGCGAATGCATCAAAGATTCTGTAAACGAACTGAAGCCTTATCTAAAAAGAGGTTAGTACGTAGAAGTAGTACATTTTAATAATTTTTAATTTAAAAACTTTAATTGCTCTAAAGAATAATAAATACAAAGAATTCCTCAATTCACTGCAAGATTGTGCTGTCGTGCAGTAAGTAGTTTGCTGTTGCTACTGACGTGTTTGAGTAGTTTCATACGAAATACTAAAACATTATAACAGTCTTATCTATCTATATAAAAGCGAAATGGCACTGATTCATTCATCAGCAGAACTAAAAATCTACTGAACCAAATGAGTTCAAATTTGGCATGCATGTTCAGTTGGACCTTTAGACGCGCACTAAGAACGGATTTTGAAAACATCCCAAAGATACGCCCAATATTCGCGTTTTTCTAGCGATTTTTTGCATTTTCTCAGCTTTTTCGAGAACTAATTGGCAGAAAATGTTGAAATTTGGTACTTAGGTTCGTTTAAGGCCTAAAAGTAGTCTGTTAAAAAAATGTTTGAGATTCTCCCAAAATTATGCCAGAAATAGGCGTTTTTGCATTTTTCCTTGCGTTTTCAATGCGTTTTTGATCATCCTCAAATTATGCCTGAACGGATTGGAATGAAATTTGGTATGTAGCTTCCTCTAGGGCCTTAGGCGCTCTCTAAGAAAGGGTATGAAAAATTTCGAAATTTTAGGAGGGGTTTAGGGGGATCAAAGTTACTAAAATCATAATTTCAGATCTTTTATTATTATGACAATAGTGCTTTTATTATTTAAGATCTATATATATAAAAGCCAAATACCACTCACTAACTGAACACTTCAAAAGATTACAATTACGTTAAAAAGACTGAAAATACTAACCACCACGGGCAACGCCGTACGTGTCAGCTAGTATATTATAAAATTAATTATATTAGGCCTACTAGTTTTAATAAAAAATTTAACATTAAATTACCGAAAACAAATAACTGAGGTGTAATTAAGTTAAGAGGAAATTAAGTTACAAATTTAAAAACAATTAACAGGCTCAATCATAGATGCAATAGTAATTCAAGATTCAGTGATTACTAACTACCGACATTTTATCAAAGGGTAGTTTACCCTCTGTGTAACGTATTTTGTGGAGATCTGTCCTTTATACATAATCAGATTGATTGCTCAACTACGTCTTCCTGACAAAACATATAACAGACTAATATTACACAAGTGATATTTGTCAATTTTGTAAATCAGGAAATGACATCATAACTCACCTTCTGTTGGAATGTGGAGGGTATTTCTGTTTAGGTAAAAGTATTTAAACAGTTACAGGTTTATGGTTCATAAATTGTATAATCTGGATGCTATTTTAACGTCAAACTATGTACGGTCCATGAAACATATCTACCTTTTTTTGTTATGTTTAGCAATTTTATTGAGAAAATCCATTTTGAATATAATGCAATAAAATAGTTTATTAAAAGGTTTTAAATAATTATAATAAGTCTTATTTGAGTTTATGAAATAGTGTTTTATGTTCGTGATTAGTAATAGTATACAAATAACTTGTTATTAATGAATCCTAAATACATCAAAAAGGAATAATTTTAAATAAGCTAAGAAAAGGAAATTGTAATTATTTCTTTTGTAGTTATGTCTTTTGTTATTATTCTTAACGAAAACAAACTTATGTTTAATAATTATTGAAACACCCTGTAGTACCGAGTTATATAGTACATTGAAACTATATAATATTACAGTTTAAACGTTGTAGGAACTTGTTGTATATAACGGAAACATGAATTACGGATCATCCTGTATATATTTTTTGTATGGGAAATGATGACGTCATGATTTTGTCATGTTTGTGCAATGATTGTGCAAATTCCATAACCGACAAATGACCACTCGAGTATAAGCGTTATAAAATCACTGATCAAAACTGTAACGATTCATAAAATATCCTGTAATTGTTTAATACTTAATCGTTACAATAAGTATACAAATAACAGTGAAGTGGGGAAATAACATGGTATTAAAAAAAACTTGTTTACAGGAATCCCCGAATTAGGTATTCCACCATGCGAGCCATTGCAAATCCCGGAGATAACGATGAACCAAGGAAAAGGTTCAGTGATTGTTCAGTCTGTGTACAAGGATATCAAAGTGTACGGACCAAGCAACTTTGATCTATTGAGTGTCAAGTAAGTATAAGCTGCATTATGTTACACGCACAGTGAACTGTTCGTGGTAAACTTAATCGAATTTTACGTTTTCGTATTTTCTTCTATTTGTGCCTCATTTGAAAAACAGTTACTTATAATTACTATTTTTCAAACATTATTTCAGTACCTCCCTATAGGCAAGTTTGTTGTGTGTTTGTTTTACAGCAGAATGTCGTAAACTTTTCACAGAATGTAAAATACCCTCAACGATTTTAAACATTACAATTGAAAACTTAGGTAAGCTTTATTACTGTGTAAATCAATATAATGACGCTGGTTGAGCAGAGGTTTAAACTTGCAGTAACATGTACACAAAGTAAATTAAACTTTGAATAAAGTGACTATATCATGAATGATACAGCGCAATCTAAGAATATAAAAAGTACTAATATTAAATATGCCTACTATATTCAATATGTTTACAGTATAAATATTAATAATGTTGTTTTAAGTCTCTGAAAAACAAAACTTGTAAATTATTATAGTTCACTCGAAACAACATAAAAATTTTGAGGTGTTTGAAAATAAAAATCGACTGCATAAATAGCTAACTGAATTAAAAAAACTATACTTCCATTTTTTTTTTTTGTAATGGCATTGTGTATAAAATCAACTAATGAAAAATAAATTTTTAACCTCTAATTCTCAGATTAATGCGTTTTTTTAAATATATTAGTTAGGTTGTATCAACTAAATGCATTACAAATCTATTTTTTGAATTTTGTTCTTAATAGCTTCAATCTCAAAATCGTATATAAAAAAAGTGTTTGTTTAATCAGTAGAACAATAAAATAATAATCAATAAAACACGACTAAATGTTTAAGGATTGACCTGGAAAAAGACCGTGTCCGCATCAAAGTCTTCTTCCCGCAACTCCAGGTGATCAGCAACTACACCATCAATGGCAGGATACTGATGTTACCAATCACAGGATCAGGATACAGTTTCGGGAACTACTGTGAGTACACAATCGTGAAATATTAGTTTATTATCAGAATATGTTTCTAATCATTAATGTGGTTATATGAAGCAACTCTATACTCTCTCGGTTCCTTTCAGTTTCGATTCAATTAGAATTTATTTCAAAAACTACACAACCGATTAAAAACAATCAGATGCAAATAGAATTTAGATTGTTCAACAACTTTTTCATTTGATATTCACAATTTTGAGAAATTGGGTAAAATATTAACTAAATCACATTGATTTAAATAAAAACCCCGAACCACAAAACAAGGAACAAAAACAATAACTAAACAACTTAATTGTAAATTTTGTTTAATACGTTACACTTATGTACATTTCGATGACATCATCCTCAGAGGGTTTCAACACTACCCTCCGAAGGTAACACTACATTTCATAAGGGTAACAACATAACTTACAATTTAGTTGTTTAGTTATTGCTTCTGTTCCTTGTTTTGTGGTTCGGGGTTTTTATTTAAATCAGTGTGATTTTGTCGCCACAGTGCTCTTTTATTTGTTTATGAACTAAATCTTAATTTTTAGAGACATTTTAGTGAAAAAGTTGAATGCTCCAAACGTAGTTCAACAATGGTAGTCGGTGGTTAATTCGGAAGAAGCTTTCCTTCGTCATTATCCCAAATACGGGTCGGATATGGAAATAATGTTTTCTATCTTTATTTGAAGTAAAGCAATAGTGGCTACAGCGATGTGATTGATGGCGGCATCTTGTCCGAACCACAAGGAACTAAAAGCCAGATGGCTGGCACTACAAAATAATTTTTTTCTGAGACTGGAGAACTGGAAGAAGTCTACCGTGGTTTTTATTCTCAGCGACCGTTTTTGGACGGACTACGCCGAGTTAAAAACATTACCCTAGACGTAATTTGTCAATAACACGTAACATTACTGCATTATTTGTCGGATGTTTGTGGGATCGTTCTTGAAACTCTACAGCAGATAGCATGAACCACCGGAAAGATGCCGTACTTTTAATTTGAAATTTGTTCAGTATTAAAAAATGACTTATTATTTCATATTCATATATTTTGTTTAAACACTGAAACAAGTCATTCATAATCATTATTGTAAATTAAGTAAGGCACAATAAGGATATTTTTCTCTCGTAATGTTTATTTTGAAATAATTTTACATTTAATTAATTGTAACCCACTACATACTTGACTAATACATCATTCATAGGAATGTTTTGAATAATCACGTTAACAGTTTCAACCATAATTATTGTATTTTCTCAGTTGCGGTATCTATGAATCTATGATAAAAAGTAATACATTATTGGATTTGTCTTTCAATCAACTAAAGTTTTCTTAAAATTTTTTCATAAAATCTTTATTTTTTTTAGATATTCCAGTTTGAAAAGGTTGAACCGTCCCCATATTGCAATGGTAACTACAGCAAAACACAAACATGTTTACCCTTGTATACACCAATGTAATAAACTTGTATGCTGAGTTTAATGAGTTTATATTGTTTTCTAAAACACACTACAGACTTCTAAACTAAGCAGATAGGACTCACGTTATGTGGTTTATTTGCTCCTTTGACTAGCTGAATAATATGGCAATGTTTAATCGAAAGCTTGCGAGACACTCGGTATTCGATTACCGTTTACTTGTGTACACAAACAAATACATGAAACGATTGTATCCGCCTGTGTTTATTCATGTATCGAACAGTGATTCATTCGATGTTTTAGAAATTTCCGAAATAGTTCAGTTATTTTAATGTTCTCTATAATTTAAATTCGCTTTTAACAACCAACGTCCAGATAGTTTGAATTAAAACAGATCAAGTCATTTATCATGTAGGCCTAGTTGTCTCAAGGACAGATATCTCGGCTGTAGACAGGTGTTGTTAATTAAGTAGTAGTAAATTAATGGATCGTTCATCAGTCAGGTTGAAGGACAGGAGAAAGTTCGTCCTTAATAGTTTAATGTTTTACGAATACGAGATCAGGGAAACATCAAATTAGTGGTTAGTTTAAATACTAAAGTTAAGCTTATTACTGTAAAGATCGAATTCATTAAGTTGCTTCCTATTTTGTTGTATTCTTATTCCAAAACACTGATCTCCTAACGATATAACCGCAATACCATTATTTATAATGTAGAGCTTACTGTAAATAGGTAATATTTATAACTTATTACTTTAGCAGTAAACTTTTTTAGCTGTATATTTTTCTATGATAAAATGTATACGTGTGTTGGATATGGACGTCCATACCGTTTGAAGGATTTGGTCCAAATTCACCACAGTCATTAATTAGCACAAGAGGGAACTAAAGTTTTAACAAATATTTCGATTACTTACATTTAAGGGGTTAAAATCGAGTACCTACCCTAAAACAATACTCATTTGATTTAAAACATAGATAGTTGGAATTTTGCTAAATTGATTCTTGTGTTATAACATACATAGAAAAATTAGCGGCCTCGCGTTTTGAATATTTGCGTTTAAGGGATAAACTCGAGGATACCAACTCCTAAAACAATAAATACTTATTTTTCACTCTCCATCAAGCTTGAGAGCTGTTATTTTGTACATATTACCAATGAATACAGAATACTTTCTGTATTCATTGATATTACTCTCAGGTAATATAAAAAATTTCCTTTTTGTATCTTGATTTCTTGAGACTAAGGGTGACATGGGAATGTTACACTTAAAAATAAAAAATAACTCGTACACCTAGTAATTCTTATTAAGCTACATACCTGAAACATGACACATATTTAGGCATATGATAGGCTGTACATGATAAACAACAAGACAATGTGTTTAGATTACTTAAGTTTAAGGCGTAAAATGGTGCAACTACCCTTAATTACATGATTAATAATTCGTACATTAGCTATGAAACTTGACACATATTATTACACTTAATTTAAATATAAGAAAGAGAAAACTAATCTAATTTAATTACTTTCTTCTAATGCATCTAAGAGATAAAATAATAATCGCAGCCTGTATTTTAAGTAAAATTTATTCATAGACGTGAATCCTAAATGGTTTCTTAAACAGACATCATTGGCAGTGGTTCAGATTCCACGTAAAACAGTAGGTCCCGTCTTCATTAGCCCTAAATTGCAAAACAGCAGGACGTTAAAAAAATTATAGACGTGAAGTGCACCATGAAACTTGATTTTTGGGTTTCAAGTTCATTCGGAATTTATGAGTAAGAAACTGTCCGAAAACGTATTTTTAGCGCTTTCTGGCTCATAGCTGATCATACATAAAAGGCTAAATAAATAGAAAACAGATCTCGCTCTGCGTTTTAGGTCCAGAGAACTCGGATCGGCAACTGTACAATTGCGTGTAATTGTAAGGCTCAATTAACCTTGTATTCCTTTCATTAATTAATGCATTTGGCGAGCGCAGCTACGAGTATCTGTTAGTACGTATTAAAAGGAAAATCATATTGTACAATGCTGAATTAAGTATGGTCTTCGATAACAAAGTGATGGGAGGCCAAAGTATTAAAAGAAGTAAATACCAAAAACTCAATTTATTTTCAGTAATTTAAATTTGTTATTTTATTGCATTAAGTGTTGGAACATTGTTATTGGCAGTTATATGGACGATATTACAAAGCACTTCTGATCTTACTTAGCCTAGAGTTTATTACGGAGAAGCATGTCTATATTGTTATGTCTCTCAGTTCTTCTATGTTTGAAGGCCTTGTTTTCTTATCCTTAATATTTAATGGTTTTCTAAGATTGTTAAATGATGATATTTCAACATTCTCAATTTACGACCTCATATTGTTAAAATGTTGCCAACAACAGTTTTTAGCCAATAATTAAATTTAACTAAAACTTGCATATATTTATTTAATTATTTTAATTATTTCATTAAATATTTCAATTATTTTTAAAATTAAATATCCTAAGCAAAACGTTTACATTAAAAAAGAAAGTAGACATTTCTCTTACCATGGACTTCCTAATTTTTGAAGGGTGCAATTTCTATTGGCAAAGTTTCCTAATGATATCTCACAAGGTTTATACAGAATGATGTTTAAAACTTAATAATAATAATAATAATAATAATAATAATAATAATAATAATAATATAATCTTTATTTACTGAGGTGAAGTTAGGACCATTGGGTCCTCTCTTCCACTTAACCTCGAAACAAAAAATACATAAAAATTCATATATTACAAATAAAAATTAATAAAGAAACGAAACTACAAATAATAATTACTTCTAAAACATAATGAATAAAAACTAAAAATATACACATTTGTCTACTTAAGTAAAATGAAACTAAAAGTTAATTATGCTACATTATAATACATAAACATATACATAAACAGACTTACAGTCTCACACACACCAATACTTGTACAGCGTAGGATCCGAGCAAATGCGTAGTGTACATGCACTATTAACTTTTCTATGTTCCTTAATTTTATTGAATAATAACTATCACTTATGCTAAATAAATTATACTAAACATAATTGTTGCATTATTTTTTCAATTATATGCAAATTTATAACTAACACTGTACATGTACTGCGAGCAATCGCTGTTGCTACTTCACATACACAGTCACAAGTTCTGTAAACGTATAGGAAGAAAGTTTTTCCGCGCCATTCTGTTGTTGTCTTATCAGGATGTCAGACCGGAAATTAATTCATACATGCTTAACCCTGACCTTCATAAAGTCTTTCGGTTCGATTTTTTGCTCATCTGTCCCAGTAGTAATTTTTCCTACAAGTTTATATGTAAGTTACGGTCATTTACATTGTGAAATGCCAGTTTTTAAAATAGGAAGTAATCTTTTTTAATTGGGTTTGCCAGTTTTTACAGTTTATATTTTATTTGCATTTTATTTTCGCAGTTGAAAATATTATTTTAAAAGGTTCATTCAAAGAGTGACAATACAAATCTAATTTATAAAGAGTAATTACATTTGAATAAAGAAGACATTTGTTTTGTAGGGCTAGAAGGTAAACATATTATATAATGCTCCCTAAATGGTTTTACAAATTTTAAATACGTACATAATACTTATGAGAGGCAGATCCATTTAATAGCTAAGACATTGGAATATATAGTGTTCAATTATGGGTAAGAATACAGTTTAAAATAAAAAACATTTAGATTTCATTTGTACATAAATAGCCAATTTTTAAATTTGAATGAGGTATACACTACACATTTCCTGATCCAGAGCATTTATTAATGTAGTTTTAACAAAAGAAAGTCGGATTTATTGAATTGTTTGAAATATTTTGGAAATTAGATACGCTAAACTTTTGTGGTCAGAACAAGAGTCTGGATATATATGTCTGTTTTTACGCTTATCATCTAAGGCTCTATCTCCTTTGAAGCCTTGCTTGTTTGCATTACCTTCTCCTAATATATAGGAGCCTACAGTAGCACTAAGCCCGCCATCGTATTTATACTGATGTTTGCACAGTTTATGCAACTTATTCATACTTACAATTTGTATTAACATAAAAGTAAGTAAATGATATAACTTTAAAACGAGAATTTTCGTACATTGAATATTGGCTGACATTTCTACAATGCAATATATTCTAATTAAATTAATATTGAAAATATTTAAAATTTTCTACATTAAGATACGTAGGCCTACATAGTTCAGATATAAATCAATAAATGGACTAATTTATAATTTACAAACACTACATTTAAATATCTAAAAACGGGTTAAAATAAAAATGTTAAATTATAAAAAGATATCGTAACATACTTAATTATCTCAACATATTATAAAATAAAGCTGCCGGAAAACGTTTTACTGTACTTTCAGACTAATCTTGAAAACAAGTAAACCAATTTGGATGCTATTTTTACCACTGAATAAACCATTTATTTGAAAATTATGCTATCATCTGTATGTATGTGTGCCTGTCTTTCCTCTTTGCAAGTACATGGTAATCTCAGTGTCCAAATAGCACAGAAGGTATTACAATTAATATTTAAAACGTGGCATCACCAGACTCACAATCGTAATCTAATATATACAAATACATGTATTTGCTTAATATATTATATAGTTATATATATATATATATATATATATATATAAAAGAAGCAATGCAAATTAGGCTAGTACATCGTTTATAACTCATGAAAGGTTTGATAGATTTTAAATATTAAAAAAGATTTGAATTCACCATTGAATTCTCTATAAGGTGTTATGTTTTCATATTTCCAAACGTATTTTAGAATTTGTAACTAATATTTAAAAATTAAAACAAATTTTCGATTTGAATGTTTGCCTTGAACGTTAATAACTCAAGTAATTGTTAACGAATCTTTATGAAACTTTAATACGAATTGTATAATATAGTATTATAGAATATATACTATGTGGAAAGTTTGAATGAAATCGGTTTGTAATTATAGATTTTCGACAAAAAAGTTATAAATTCATATTTATATAGTCAATATTTACATTATATCGAATGGTAAATGTACAGTTATTCCTAAATATTAATAAAAACTTGATAACACCTAGTAAATTTAATGAGGAATTTGAATATGATTTAAAAAATAACTTTCGATAATGAGTTCTTTAGATATTAACGATTTTTTATGATAATGTACCCGGTTTTCGATCCTTTGATTTCATTTCCCCCCCGGAACCCTATAATTACAAACCGATTTGATTCAAACTTTACATATACGTTCTATAAGACTATATAAATAACTTATTAAAATTTCATAAAGATACATTAACAGTTACTCGAGTTATAACGTTCACGGCAATAGTTCAAAACCGTTGTTGTTATTTTGATTAAAAAAGCGTACAAGGTTCCCGTAAATCGTTTATAACTCATGAACCGTTTGACAGATTTTAAATATTAAGTATGATTTGAATTCACCATTTAATTCTTTATAAGGTATTATGTTTTCATATTTCCAAACGTATTTTAGAAATTATTAATATTTAAAATTAAAACACATTTTCGATTTGAACTTTTGCCGTGAACGTTAATAACTCAAGTAATTGTTAACGAATCTTTATAAAAAAATAATACGATCTTTATGTAGTATTATAAAACATATGCGAAAAGTTTGAATAAAATCGGTTTGTAATTATAGATTTACGGAAAAATTTATAAATTCATATTTACATAGTCAATATTTTTACATTATATCGAATGGTAAATGTACAATTATTAATAAATATTAATACAAACTTGATAACACATAGTAAATTTCATGAGGAATTTGAATATGATTTAAAAAATAACTTTCGATATTTAGTTCTTTAGATATTAACGATTTTTTATGATAATGTACCCGGTTTTCGATCCTTTGATATCATCTTTTTCCGAAAACCTATAATTACAAACCGATTCGATTCAAACTTTCCATATATGTTCTATAAGACTGTATAAAGAAAGTATCAAAGTTTTATGAAGATTCATTAACAATTACTCGAGTTATTAACGTTCACGGCAATAGTTCAAACCCGTTTTGGTTATTTTGATTTAAAAAACGTACATGGTTCCCGTAAATCGTTTATAACTCATAAACCATTTGACATATTTTAAATATTAAAAATGATTTGAATTTACCATTGAATTTTCTTTAAGGTATTATGTTTTCATATTTCCAAACGTATTTTAGAATTCGTATGTAGTATTTAAAAAATAAAACAAATTTTCGATTTGAACTTTTGCCGTAAACGTAATAACTCAAGTAATTGTTAACGATTATTTATGAAACTTTAATACGATCTTTATATAGTCTTATAGAATAATATGTGGAAAGTGTGAATGCAATCGGTTTGTAATTATAGATTTTCGAAAAACATGTATAAATTCATATTTACTTAGTCAATATTTTCATTATATCGAATGGTAAAAGTACAATTATTCCTAAATATTAATAAAAACTTGATAATTTATGGTCAATTTTTCACGAGGAATTTGAATATGTTTTAAAAAATAACTTTCGATAGTTAGTTCTTAAGATAATAACTATTTTTATGAACATGATGGTTTATACATAATTTTATGAGGAATCCGAAACTATTTTAATATTTATGACTTGTTGTATAGTTTACACAATCATTCAAAATTTAGACAATCTATTCAAATCAAATACAATTAATTGATCGACCATACATCTTTATTATTCTCAAAATTTGTTATTTTATGACCGCTAAACATCATCTGTACAATTTAGTTAGTAACACAAATATAATGGTACACATCTGTACCAATTAAATTGTATAATGGCAAATATCATTCGAGTAGAATAAAACAGCCAGCTTTAATCGTACTATGAATGTGATTGGAATAAACCGAATTAGTTTGAGATAAACTCTATGCCAAAGGTTTTGTAAAACTGTCACTTAACCGGAAAATGACACTAAAATGTTGGTAATAACAATGCGTGAATACTACACATTAGAGCCTACACCAGTAAAATGAGGTGTTGGCTCCCAAACATCATATGAGTTAAGATTATTAATTTCTTAAAATTATAGATGAAATAGAGGAAAGTAGGTTTATAAGCAACATCTTACGAAGAACTAAAAAAATTGTTTAAAACAAATTCTTATAGAATTTTATTCATTTGCCCTACGAAAATACATAGACATATATTTTTTTAGGATCTGATTATTGAAATTTATTAGGGTTAACATGCTTTATAATTCATGCAGATATCAACGGTGACTAATTATTGACAGACTCAAAATTGACAGCAAAATGTCTTCTGTGGATCACATTAGTGAACCGTGTAAAACACTGAGCTCAGTGGTTTTTTTACTTGGGTATAGTTCTGATCAGAACACGTTCTAAAATTAGTATAATTTGGATTATTTTCTTTTCACTTATATTATCGAACTTTGAGTAAATCAACAAAACTAATGACTAAAAGATTTACTAAAGCAAGCAGTAAGACTATAGTTCGTTTGTGCTATCTTCATTTTGAAGGGATGAATTTACAAATCTAGGTACCATTGGTTCACGTTTCCTTATATGTGTATTTAAGAAGTCATTTTGCATTACAAGTATTGTCAAACATACGTAATATGTTGCTTGTTTTGGGGTTTTCAATTTCTTTTAGGTTTTTTTTTCATACCAACCAGTATAGAAGAAATGTATTTGACTATTTAGTCTTTTTATTTACCTCAATAAGATCAAAGGAACTCATAATAATACGCTTTGCAATAATTTTATTTCCACACCAATACAATATTTTATACATTTTTAAAACCCTCTTCCAAAAAAAGTATACTTTTAAATCAGTTTACATGAGGGTGAACAAAACTTGATAATTGTTCTTGGAGATACCCAGATTGGGAATGTCACAAAAAATCAGACGGCATTGTCATTTCTTTCTATGGATATTAATGGTAACTAGGGGAGACCCCTGCGTGCTCCGCACGCCAACCCCCCCTCCCTGTGTAGTCAGCAAGGCTCAGGTCTACACTTTAATAAAAACCTAACCTAAAAATTAGAAATACTAATAATTGATTTAAAATTTGAAATAAACTGTTAATGAAAATATTAGAGACTACAGCTGATTACTCAATCAACAATAAACATTATTTATTTATTTTGGTTCAGTCTAGGCCTAATTTAAATAGATAGTCGTTGCCCGTCGATGTTCGGCGGATACAGCTCCATTTGTGGTGAGTGGAGAGGTAGGCAGAATGATGGTGCGAAACATGTATAAAATGTACATTTTAAAATGCTATTTCCTTCCAATTATTTTTCTTGCAGCAAAGTTAAAAAAGAAAAAATGGTTTCGAGAATCAGTGAATTTAACTAATATTTTATACACATAATCTAATTTTTGGGATGTCAATACAGATATTAAAGAAAGGAGAAAAACCATTACCTTGCATAAATAGTACAGTTGCCGACTACCATGAAAAATATTGCAATTTAAAACTGTAGGCCTATTTGTAAAATGTTGTATTTATGTAGGCCTTAATTATATCAAGATAAAGATACAAATGTTATCTTTTAATTGGTTTTAATTTCATATTGATTACTGAAGTTAAACGAATGCGTATCTTCCATAAATTTGTATAAATAAATAAATTCATTGTTGATAAAAGGTTGTATTTATATTCACTTTATAACCTCAAAGCAAATCTTATAACGTATTATAGCCTACCTTAATTTTAGAACTCATTAGAAGAATAACATTATTGATGAATTGTAATTGTTAACATAACCCCAAAATACAATCTATGCTAGGTTTTATATAGATGATGAGTGAAATCAGCTGTTATAATATATGAGCGTTTGCTCTTCTTCTTTTGTTAGGCAAAGAACCTTGTTTCTTAACAATCAGCTGATTGAACTGTAAAATAAAATCATTGCAATGGTTTGGAAATGTTAATTTTTTTAATTTAAGAAATTAAGATGACGTAAATGTCAATAAAACCTGTTAATATAGAAAAGTTTTGCTTTTATTTGGTATAAACTGAATGTAAATCGGTCTAGTGAAAGTATCAGACGAACTGTCCAAAGGATTGAAAAAGTTTACTTTTCTCCCATGTTAAATCTCCATAAGAAAAGTTTATTTTTCATTTTTGACCCTCTTAAAGTAAATATTTTCAAAATACAAATAAAATCTGCTAATATAGGACCGAAAACCTTTGTTTTGGTAAAACCCGCATGTAAATCAGTAGAAGTCTCAGACGAACTGTCCAAATGTGTTTTTCCTTACCGCTTTAAATATATAGATAAGAAGCCACACATGCAAAAATATCTCTTGTTTTGTGTGAGAATCAGGAACCTGGTGTATATTTTGTATATTTACAAAAGTTTTGTTTACCTTAATCTTTAAATACCGATTGTGATTGTATTAGATCTACGTATACCGTATATACCGTACTTGAAATTTTATAAAATTGTTAAGCCATGTTATAAATTACATTACTGACAAACGTACTGACACAAATGTATTTTAATTTTTATATTTATCAAAATAATAAAACCCATTTAATAGAATCACTTATAAATATCAAATATAAGTTTGATTACGGTAAGTAATTTTGTATACGTAATAATTATTAATTTGTTTATGATATGATAACATAAAGGCAAAAATAAATATCCAATTCACAAAAAAATACTTCATGTGTTTTGTACAATTTACTACAAATAAAGAATGTCCCAACGTTTAGAAAACGTACCCTTTGCCAATCTTTAAAAAACACAATACCTACACTTTCGATATAGAATCAAAATATTTTAAACAAAGTGAGGCTTGTCTTAACAATCGCCAACCGATCTTAGTATCTTATAGAAACGTTTCAAACAAAGTTAGTGAGAGAGTAGACTAAATATTACATGTTCATTAAAAGGTTTGATACGATACTACTGAGTCGTCTAAAGTTAAAAGGATAAAAAAACATTCTAAAAAGCCGGATGTCTAGTCCAAGGCCGACGCGACACTGTATTTATTTAAGTGCGTGTCTCACTGCATATTGCGAGCAATCTGCTCATGAGGTGTGTACTTTGCCTTGTTTTAAGGTAGGATAAGAGTAAGCAGTGTTAAGTCTCGACGCCAGCGCAGCCTGGAAATAGAAATCCGAAACAACCGTGTAAGAATGTGTATGTGAAAAACCTGCGAAACGAGCAAACTTAAAATAAATGAATATTCTTGCTCCTTATGCATTGGAAAAGCCAATAGGCACAAAAAAATAGGGGGTTGCGTTGCGAGCCTTGCTCGTTTTACGACGCTTGCTCGGAATGGGGTGTGTGTACGAGAAAATTTGCTCGGTTCATACACTGTACAAACACACGCACACACACGCACACAAACATTCAAGAACATGCCTCAAATCCCACTTGAGCACAGAAAACTGTCGCAGAACCAACAACCCAAAGCCTTCTTGAACTGAACACGGTCATTGATGCATTTTAAACTCTCCTGCAATGAGTTCCATAGCCTACATGCCGTCACATTGAAAGATGTATTAAATATCTCAGTTCTGTGCCTGGGTATAAGTAATAATGAAGCTCCTCGTCGTGTGTCGGTAGCATTTACATGTGAGCTAAAGACAAACCTTTCTGCCAGATAGCGAGGCAATCCAGTGAGCAGAATCGCGTGCATTAACAACAAAATATGATAATTTCGAAAAAACTAAGTTTTAAATTTAATTTATTTATAATATTTTGTTACATGATCATCACGTTTTAAGTCAAAAATGAACCGTAAACAATAATTTTGAGCACGCTGAAGTTTGTTAGCTAATTCCACAGTCATGTCATTGATAACACTATCACAATAGTTAAAATATGGAAAAATTAATGTTTTTACCAGCTGCACTGTAACATTAAACGGCAAGCAATCTTTAACTTTCTTCAGAGTGTGCATGCCAGCGAACACTTTATTGTACGTGTCAATAACATGGTTTGTCCAGCTTAGAGTATTGTTTATAGTGAGACCAAAATTTTTTACTTTAGAACAATAAGGCAAATCATTGCCTTTTATTATAAGTTTCGGGCCACTACTTAAATCAATTTTATTTGCGAATCTTTTAGAACAGATACATATAGACTTAGTTTTATTGTGATTTATCGTTAAACCATGCCTAACAGCCCAATCATCGATATCATTAATATCAAAATTTATTGTATCTATCTAACACCTCTATTATTTAAAAAGTGGAAGAAGTTTAGCAAAATATAATATCGAACAGTTATTTATCTGAGAGACTTTGAAAAAATATTTGATAAATTACCCCTCCCCCTTCACTAACCCCACTCCTATTACCCAATGTTAACAATTTGTAAGAAACACATATGACCTGTGATACATCAAACTAAAACCATTTATATGCTTGAGTTTCTGTAGTAATAAAGTACAATTGCTTAGCGTGTTAGTCCATTTAATTTTGTAAATTATTTTCTAGAATAAGTTATCGCCTTATGAAAACAATTATTTATTACAAGGTTCAATATTTAAGATTGGACAAAGTTAACAGCAAGAAATAAACAAGAGCCAAGTATTTACTTGAATCACAGAATGAAAGCAAGGAACTCCTTCCTTCCTGATAAAAAAAAATAAGAATTTATGTATTTGATTGCACTTTCATTTTAATTTCTTTACTTGTGTCCTGAAGAAATGGTTGATACGGTGCTCGGTTTTACGTAAAAGTAGGTCAAGCAATTTGTATTTTATTACCACAGAACATCATGTTTTATAAAGAGTTTTATGTCAATGTATCACAAGTCATAATATATATGTGTTCGTTACAAAAATAACATGGGATGACAAGAGTGGGGGGGGGATTTTGCAAATAAGGTTTCTAATTTCCTCATTAAAGGAATAACTGTCCCAAGAACAGATTTTTGATATATTTTTCTAACTTTTAAATAATATCAAATTTATAAAAATAACTTTAAAACACATGTTTGATCATAGCGAACGTATGCGTTGGCAGATATCACAGAAATTCATATTTTATAAATGGTTTTATATCGCAAGTAATATGTATTAATTACAAATTGTTGGCATGGGGGTGATAGGTGTGGGGTTGTGGGGAGTTAGCAAATAGGGTTTTTTACGGTTATCACTAAATAGGATAACTATCCCAAGGTAATTATTTCTTTCCTTTTTTTAAATAATAGTTGAGGTAAGTTTTCAAAATATCACCCTGTCTAAGTTTCATTGACGTAACTAAATCCATTAAATAAATAAAAACCAAACATCGACTCTGTATAAACAATTATTGATTTGATTGCTTATTGAGAGCGTCCAAGTGACTTGATATAAACAACATTCTTGACCCTTTAATTAACTTCATATTAACCGTACACTTCTGGTTCAGTTGATTCAACGGTGAAAGTAAACTTGCAGAAAGCTGTAAGACCTAGTAGGGCTTTGTCGCCAGTATAACTCAACGGATGTCTAGTAGCTGCAGGCGTTATTAGAGCATTTTCAATCTTAAATAAGTTGAAACATTCCCAATCTATCGTTGGTTTTCTGTTTTTACTACTGTAATAAATACTACATCGGCACATTAAGGTATAAACCCGCTTTCGCAATTCTGATTAGTAAACAATATGCCTAATGTATATTTTTACTTTTGTACTGAAAACAAACAATTAAGTTGCACCAAGTGTTAAAAAATGATCTTAATTAACCTTTACCGTGATAGTATGGGTGTTGTGTACCTAGCTTACTTCCCCAAAAACGTATAAAATAAAAACCGTGATGTTAGTGATAAATATGATAGTGCAGGTTAAATGCGATACAAACTTTAGAAGAGAGGGGCCTACAAGATAAAGGCTCTCTGAACCTAGATATTAGCGATATACCTTCTATATTCTGCCAAGTTTACTGGATAAATATTTAAGAAGAAGAAACAACAAATAAAACAATAAAATAACAAAGTTGGTATTAGGGACACCTTGTAGTGTATAATCATCTTTAGAGGTTTATTAGAAATACATGTGTTTCAGAAAATGTGATGGGTAGAGCCAAAAACTGCCAACAAATCATTTCGATCACACTAACAAATACAGCACCATACAGTGTTTTCTTCCTCTTTGTCTTGCCTCTTTATTTTTAGATTGCTTTTCTGTTTCCTTTTCCCCTTTATACACTCCAAAGCAGCTTTGTTGACATTTAAAAAGTTTTTATTGCCCATATGTTTAAGGTCTATAACAAAGTTTCTTGCAGCACATCCACATAGTCTGTAACACTACCACAGTTGAATGCAATGATACACTCAAACTTTCAGTGTTTTTATCCCTACAAAGTTGTTTTTAGGAATTCTGGTCCAGATAATGTTGTCAAGAGACTCATTTGGGATTTTGGTTCGACCGTGCATGAACATTTTCAGCAAATTCTAGTCACTTAGGTCTTGGAAAATTTATTTTATTTCTAAGGCTAAGGCTATTATTCACATAAAATTAAGGAGTTTTGGGATTTGCACCATGATAGTTCTACCTTGAATTCATGCTGAGAATGAACTTGCGTACAAAAACTAAAATCTAAAAAGACAAAGTACAGTTTACTTTTTAGATGTGTGGAGAATATATACATGAACTACATATCGAAATGGTGGGACAGAAATGTAGAAAAATATAAGCTACAAAATAAGAGATACACATTTTTTTCTTGGTCCCACTCATCTACATTAGTATAGAGAAGCTATTGATAAAATATTTTAAAATATATTAAAGTAAGTTTTAGATTGAGGCCCAAATAACAGAACCTGTAACCAATGCTAATTTAATAAAACCATTATCGCAAGGTCGTAAATAGTACCCCAAATTATTTACTAATTTATTTGCTTGTACAAGACATATTATTAAATTTTTGTTTTCTCTCTTGCAGCTGACATTGAAGCAACTGCTGTGATGCAAGGTGAGCGTGTGGTGAGGGAAGGAAAGGTTTACTTCAATGTGGTCGACTTCTTCGTAGACTTTGTTATAGGACACTGCAGCGTTCATCTGACAAATCTCTTCAACGGCGACAAAGAGTTGGGTAAGTATATTAACTAAGAGATAAATGTATAGGCGTAGGACCAAGATTTAGGAAATCTATCCTATTGAAAAAGAAGAAGCACAATATTCCAAATCTAACTAAAATATATAAATGTGAAAGATCGAATCTGCGGCTTAGTGTCAACATATTCGATCAATGTTTAAAATATCGCCTTCCATCAACGCCCGCACATGATCCGCAGACAATTGGGCTGCTGCACTGTATGTCCTTTGGTCCAATTATATACTTGCTTTGTACAGTTTTTAGTTTTATTTTTGGCTCTCGCTTTCCCTCGCCATTGGACTTTTAAGCCTTAAGCATTCTTTTTGAGGCGAGATTTCCCCTGACTTGATAAGATCATGTCCCTAGTTATTTTGCGACTTTAAATTTAATACACATTTGCAATTATATTCCGGCGACTATTATGATTGTCTCACTTTAGGTCCTAGTAGTGCACCCCGAGCTCTTCACACCCGAATAAACATCCTAGTTAAACGTATTTCTACGCTATATTAATTAAACAATTTACAAAAAGCAAATTCGTGAATATTACTCTCATGCGCCAATACTGGTGCGATGACGCCACAGGCAAAATAAATCCTGCCCGATAAAAACGTACAGACATTAATAATATCAGTTCGCCCAGAACTCATACAGCTGTTTCGTGTTTCTTTAAAGGAATAGAAGCAGTAATCTAACTACTGTAAACTTCATGCTAATGAAACAGCAACTACCAGCTTTCCACGATTGACTCCGCCCACTGAACCGATTCATTTCCTCGACTGCTATTGTTCACCGTATAATTCATCAATGAAGCTGGTGAGGATAAGGTTGTTTGCATTTTTCTCCCAAACAGTCAGTATCGACGAGATTCGAAATACAATTAATATTTGACCAATCCAAGATAAATTCTTGTGTGTAATATAGTTTTCATGAAAATACCCGCTAAGCACCACGAAAGTATTCCGTTCAATTCAGTTCATATGTTCTAGGAGACGCAATGAATCTTTTCCTGAACGACAACTGGAGGACAGTGACGCAAGAGTTGAAGCCCATCCTCGAGGAAACTCTGGCAGACCTGTTTAAGAAGTTTTCCAATAAGATCTACAGCAAATATCCTCTTGATGAACTCATGCCTCCCTAATGTAACATCACTAAAGTATAATGATTAGTATTTTATAACTTTGTAGTTGTATTTATTTATTGTAGTATTATTTATTTATATTTGTATTAATTAAAATAAACATGGTTTTATATTTTATGTGAAATTGTGCTGGTTTACTAATGTATGTTCCTTAAGCAATCAAAATTCTTATACACTTGAAAAGTATTGATGCAGCTAAGTTTCCAAATAACTATGTAATAAAATAATACTAAAGTAGTAAATAGATTAAAATCGTTAATGTTTAAGGGACTATAATGTTGTTCGTGTTTAACAGCATGTTTATATTTCTGCCTATACATACAATCAAGCGACTTATTTTCTTTTGTCTGTACAAAGGTTTTTCTATGATTAACTAGCTTATATTATTCCTTTTAGCAAGCATCCGTGAAAAATCACGGGCAGATTAATTTAATACACATTAGAAGCACAATGACTTAATGTATCCTGTATGTTCTGCTTTGAGATTAGAAGTCGTTGCCAATTATTTATATTTTTTTAATAAGGTATAACAAATCAAAAGATTACAAATTTTAATTATAGGTCTACGTAAATCATCAATTGTAACTCCAAACATATCAAATATAGAAATTTAGGCAATATTATATTATTTTTCGCTTAAAATTACTAAATTTTTCACGTTTGTTAGGCCTATATGTGTGAACTAACAGAAACTTAAACTTTTATTATTCTATTAAAATAGCAATAACTCAGACAAATAGTTCACAACGGTTTGTGATAGTTTAAAATATAGTTTTATATTGTAGAGCTAGGTTGTTTTTTTACGCTAAGATTGAAACAAACAAAAAGGATTGTAAAAATACATACTTTTGAAACGATTTCTAAACTCAAACCATATATAGCATATTATAGCCTACATTAATTCTATAACTCATATACAAAAACAACCAATATCCAGAGATTAAAAGAAGTAGGCCTAAATAGTGGCAAACTGCATAGTGAACATATCTGGATAGCGCAGATGCAAGGTTGTAATGTTTGATTTGTTCCTCTTAAAAGTCTAATACAAATTATAAAAAGACATGTCATACTCTTTTGCAATGTACATTCACTTTTATGGGAGTTGATACCCATTAACGCTTTGGTTAAGACGTCAACAATTCAACAAATAATAATTGCTCGGTGAAAATACCAAAATTAATAATGTTTGGGTTAGAGATATTTTAGAACACTTTTGCAAAAAA
>JAGFPH010000616.1:48744-64437 GCA_018207615.1 Philaenus spumarius | reverse complement strand
TTAATAATGTTTGGGTTAGAGATATTTTAGAACACTTTTGCAAAAAACGTAAAATACTGTACTTCTTTCTTCTCGAATAATTTAAAGAGTATATGCGGCAAAATTTTTAATATTTTTACCTAAAATGAGTTGTTTTTTTTTTGTGAAATATGTAATGTTGAAATTGGCTTTATCTCATAGTCATATTTTACTAGGGGAGACCCCTGCGTGCTCCGCACGCCAACCCCCGGTGCGACCTTCTAAAAACATATGTTATGTTTTATTTATAATAAAAGTGTAGGATTAATAATAACCTCAAAACTAAGATGGTAAATAATGTTAAATGTTCAAATCAAATTATTTCTTATATTTTATAACAGCAGTAATAATAAAGGTTAAAAGAACCAGTAAGGCTCAGGTCTACACTTAATCAAAAACCTAACAAAAAAGTTATAAATAATAACCTCAAAACTAAGATGGTAAATAATGTTAAATGTTCAAAACAAATTAGTTCGTAAATTTTATAATTTCAATAAATAATTCATTTCCTCCCTTATAATCAATATTTACTTCCACAAAACAAAGCAGCTGTATTATAGCCCGTCTCAGGTTAAGTTGAGGCAAGCAGGGTGGGTAATTAGGGTCGGTTTTAACCGTCATAAAACTGACCCTTATTAATGCCGCCTGAGTGAACTTGTAGGACACTCTAGTTTAAAATTGCAAGTCTGTATGTCTTAAGTGAAAATGAAAAAACGATATCATATTTCGTTTCATGATACTTTCCTGATAATTTTGATACCAAATTTGATTACATTTGGCCAACTTTGAGCTGTTAGTTAGTTTCTTATTATAAACAGCTGTTTTGTATTAAAATGTTTTTATAACCTTCTGAATAATGTAATTATCGTTATTTACATCCACGAAATCAGCTGGATTAGTTTGTTTCTTATTATAAACAGCTGTTTTGTATAGAAATGGTTTTTAAATATTTTCCATGTTAATCTTATGGGGAAAACCTGACCTTTGAGATTAGCTCATGCCATTAAGGATAAGAATTTTTGACATCTAAAACCTTATTGCAAAACTACGAAATGAGACGAATTTTTTGAAACCTCAAACATTAACATTTTTTCAGAAATAAGGGAGGAGTTGTGTTTACAAAAAACGGCTTCTCGTATTATATATATATATATATCTGTACCCCGGAGGTAAAGGACACTAAGTCACACTTTACTAATTTTTCAGGAGAGCAGTTTTAAGATTTGTTTTAAATTAAATAATTCATTACTTTAACGTTAATTGACTTTTATTAAAATCTTATTAGAACGTTTCTTTTTCATTCTCTTAAAATTTATTCGTACAAATAAAACAAATAATTTAATAAAAAAATTATAAATTTAATTGTTGGACATAGTGTTGTATACCTCTCATAAGTTTTGCATATAAAGAAGATACAAACATTGAAAATCACACATTGTTTATTAAGAAAACACAACAAATATTAAACTTATTTGAAGATAAGATTTTGCTGCAGCTATAATCTTTTTCGTGACATAAAATGTCGTTTTCCTGTTTTTTTTTAGTAAATGTACATAAATAATTAATTTAGTAAAATTATGCAAAACAGCCCCAGCCGGAGACCAGATATCTAGTCATATCCCGTCAGCTTGGAAGCGAGCCAACCACCGTTTGCTTTACTTCCGCCCTCCTACCCTCAAACCACAGATATGATTAGATATCTGGTCTCCCTAGCCTAGATTCGAACTCAGCATCTTCTGATCAGAAAGACGCTACGTTATCCACTAGACTACGGCTTCATGAAAGAAAACTGACAAATTAACAAAACTTCAGTTACTTTACTATCGGTATAAATATTCCGTGTAAAGTAAAAGATTGTTTATCAGCACCATCTAGGAGCGGTTATAACAAAAATGTACCTTCATCAGCGCCATCTAGGAGTGGTTATAGGAAGTTAGCTTGGTTGTTCTTAAGTTTTGTGACGTTTTTAGACTTCTGTGCCACCTATATTTTTTTTCTTAATCTTTACGCCTCCGACTTTACAACCTTCCTATCTTTTACCCTTACCGACCTTTCCAAAATAGTTACTCCTTTCTCCACTGGGTACCGACTCTGTACGGTATCAGTTTCTTAGCGTGCATACCTGGGCAGAGGTCGTTGTTATGCGACAGCTAATCTGAAAGTCGGAACAGCTGATTCATTCTTGACCGTTAACCTTGGCCTATCGATAGATCTTTCTAGAAAGTCATCATTGACCTGCCACGAGTCTCTCCGACATGTCTGATTGATAACCGCTGCTAACTGTTTAGCAATGCCGTAGTTTTTTTTTAATTTAGTCGGAAGTTTCAGTTATGTGCGTGACTAATCATTATGCTTTCTTTATAAGCCCTTAATCGAGAACACCAGGTAAGAATGTTTTAGCTTTACATTGTTAATTATGAAATATAGTCTTGTAAAACTTTATAAAGTTAGTTCCACCTTTTGCTTTATAAATAACTTTTCAAACTCATTTAGTTTAATTTAAAACCTATGTATTTCATTTTACTACAGCCTACCCTTAAACTCTAACTTTACAGCCTAAAAACTTTAAATGTTATGCTATGTTATGCTTTACCATATCTTAGCCTATTTTGAACAAAAGATTAGCTTATACAGTTATTTTCTGTACTAATTTAAATCAGTGTAGCTAAAATCTTGGAAACTTTTAAAAGAGCTATGTGCATATTATATCTCTGATATATTTTATGTTACTGAACAAGAACATTTTTATGTTACCATGTGGTTTGGTTAACATGTAGAAACATTCTTATGCAACATGATAAGTCTTGTAGTAACACTTGCAATCTTTTAAAGTAGCTATTTGTCACCTTGTGCTACCAATATTACAAAGGCTAACTTAAAAGAGAAACTATTTGTACTATGCTTGTTTAATTGCCTGCAAGCATTCTAAAAAGGATTGTTATTTGTTTGATGCAGTTTTACACTGGTCCAACTTCAGGACATTAATTCTGATATCATGTCATAAGTCCAGCAACAGCTACACTTTGCTGAAAAGGCCAACCTTTCCACAAGAAGTTAACTATAAACTAAAATATTTTGTAACTACAGTGATTCAACCATGAACTAAAATATTTTGTAACTACAGTGCTTTAACTACAAACTAAAATGTTTTATAACTACCAATAATCTGCAGTGGACCTTTTTTTCTCTTTAAATGAATTTTGAATAGGCTGAATTTGTATTTGTATTTGTGTTTTATTTGTAAATGAATAGTATATAGGACATGTTTTGTATTTAATAACATTGGGAGGTGCAAGCTATAGCATATTTCGGACCTTAGCCCTAAGGGCTGTATATATTAGAAATTCATATACCTTTTTTTATAGAGAGACGTCTCATAATTAATTTTGTTTATTTATTCAATTATTTATATTTAGCTTTAGAGTTGGCCAACGATATATATTTTATTCTTAAGCAAATCCATGGTATTTCATGTTATTTTTGTAATTTTGTCTAACCTTTTGTATAAATTCTGAAATCTTTATTAATGGGGAGGGTTTTTGATTTTTGATTTTTGGGGAGGGCTTTTAAAGTTCAATTTAATTAAATATATATGTATTGTTTTAATCTGAAGTTTTTGTTGTACTAAGGGCGTATAAATAATTTCTTTTTTTATTTAAGAGCATATAAACTTTTTTACTTAACTTTGGTTAATAAACCTGAAATTGAACCTAGTTCTATGGTTTATTGAGTTAACCTCTAGGTGTCTAGTGATTTGTGAGTAATCAGCTGAAACATTCATACGTTTGGTGATATTTAAATTTTTAAAGGTAAGTTTTGAACAGTACCAATCTATGTGGCCCAGTATTGCTTCCGTTCCCTTAATTATTCTTTTTGTAAGATTGGTACAGTTTGAATCTGTACGAATTGTATGTGTGAGACGTTTATAATAATTACTTACAAAGTCCACATGGTGTTGTATACCTCTGAGTAAAGGTGGACTTAGTGTTCATTTAAAAGGCTCTAACTTTGCTTACAGCTGGTTTTGGACATAGTGTCCTATACCACTGTGTAGAGAAAACAAAAACTATAAACAGATGTTTGAAAATCCCAAATTTGAAAAAAATGGACATAGTGTCATTTACCTCCGGGGTACAGATATATATATATATATAAAGATACTACTTTTTAAATTGACATCTGCCCTTTATCTGTGTTAAGCAAACAGCTAAAAAAAGTCGGGATTTGAACCCAGGACCTTCACCATGTTTTCAGCTCTACTAATTACAGATTAATGAAGCTATCAGTTTTTTTAAATTGCTCTAATACATTTATTTAAATTCTGATTTATTTTATGTTGCATATGTTGAACTTTACATTTTTGAGGTTATATTTTACGTAACTGTATTACGCAGTTGTGTTTTACATCGACAATAATTTCGACATTAATTAATACCTCTTTAGTACTGTTTCTTATTTCCACCCTTTCAACTTATACGAATAAATAAATAAAAGAAAATTATTTTCTAAACAAAAAAAGTATCGATATGCAAATTATTTAATGACAGCTGTGACTGTATTTATAATTAAATATGTTTGTGACAACTAGTTTTTGACTTGTTCTATTCCAAAAATGGACTATGTATTTTACCTATAGCATAAGAGGGCTCGCTTCGGTTTAGTGCAGTAAATAACCGCAGTAAAGATTTATGCACAATGGGTAGGCGAAAAGTTTTTTTTACATAGTTTATAAAATATTCCTTTCATTCTCCTAATATACATTTAAAACAAATAAGAATTCATTTTTACAATAAAGTATAAAATAAAATAAATTATAATTTAAAATAAAACTCAAAATAACTACCACATAGGAATAAAATTGTTTGCAAATTCTAAGGCAAGCCAGTTTAAAGACTACATTAGTAAATTGTAATAAGTGTAAAAAAACAATTTATAATAAGTAAGTGTAAAAAAATCTTAAGGGAGCAGTTAATGGCAGAATATTTAAACAGTGAAAAAAACGGATCGACAAATTAATAAAAGAGAACCTAAACAAACATACTAAACTAATAAAAAAGTTAAACAATAATCAACTCCTATAAAAGCGAGCGTCTGTCCGTATGTACGTATAATATAGCAGCTGATTTCACCCATCATCTGCAATACTGAAACAAAACCTAGAGTAGATTATATACTTTGGGGTTATGTTTACAACTTCAATCAATATAAGTCTTGTGAAGTTGATTTTCTTGAAATATAAGTTAAAGAACTAAAGTAGGCTATAATACGTTATAAGATTTGCTTTGAGGTTATACAATGAATATAAATACAACCTTTTATTATCAATATGTTTATTTACACAAGTTGAAAGAAGAGATACTTATTCGTTTAGCGTAGGAAACATTCGTACATCTTCGTATAACATATAAACATATTCGATAATTAATTTCTTCATTATAATATTAATAACTTCTAAATCATTTGATCTACAATATGAAGTTAGAAATCAATTACTACCTAATACCTAATACTACCTATTACTACCTAATACTATCTTTATTTATATATATAATAATGAAAATAAATACGAAATGTTACCAAATAGGCCTACAGTTTTATAATCCTTATAATTCTACACATTTACCGAGTTAAAAATCCCCGTCAGCATAGGTAAGACTAGATTAGGCTGTTGTTTTTAAATAGTATTATTTTAAATTACGTATTTCTGTTGTGTATCTAATTATTCTGCCCGTGATTTTTCACGGGGACTTACTAGTTAAATTATATAAAAAACCTCTCTTTAAAATGTATTTAAATTTTAACTACACATTATTCTCTTCTAAACACACATTTAAACCCGTTCCCTCTCTCTCACTATCTCGCACACCTATTCAAACTACAATGTTCCATCACACGGTCACATTCAACAAGCTCTCAGCATCGCACCTGCGCAATAGCAAGTCCTTTAAATGATTCAAATATTTGTTTATTTACTATATTTTTATATTTTGTCTGAAGGTTTATTATAACGTATAGCGAAGAAATTGAAATAAATTGTTAATATTGCTTAGGTTACCTTTGCTTTGCTTTTGTAACTTAAAACATAATGAATATTAATGTCAATCTGAAAAACCTGGACTCCATATGTGAAATAAGTCCACGATTTTTATATAAACAAATAACGAATAATAAATATGAATATTGATAGCCTTGGTAATATTTTAAAATTGAATAAACTACAATTTAAAAAGTATGTCAATTTTAAATCTGCTTAAACACATTTTCTCGTTTCTAAAAACAATGTATGCGATAATCAGACTGTCCTTCCACTAACCGACTAAACAAATAACTAAGAATAATGCAATGATGAATCATGTTTTAATGTGGAAATGTACAGTTTGAACATTCCCTGAGTTGGCAAAGTGATAAAAGATTCCGTCAAGCTGCGACAACATTGTGTAATGTCATTAGGCCTACATGTCGCCTCAAGGAAACTTATTGGAATTACACAATGCGTCATAAAGTTTGACACATAATACAAAGGTGAACAAACTTAATGTGTTACTGTGGTAGATTTCAATATCACCAGTCGCTGTTTTCAGTATTGATTGTTTGTATGTGCATTAAAGCGAAGTTTTATTAAAAATAATTAAGCTGAAAATAAAGTTAAAAACCATAAATCTATCTATACATAATTAATTTGCTAGGGGTTATTTTGTGAGTAGAACTCTTCCTAGAGTTTTTAACCGATTTTGATGTTTTTGGTGTCATTTTACAGAGCTCACTCTGAATTTGTGCTTCCCTTAAAATGAGCTCAATGTATGTTACGGGCTTCGCCCCAGTAACCCTCAAAGTTGCCATGTTAATCTTATGGAAGGTCAATCTTAAGGAAGAAGAAGAAAGATTTCTTTTGATTTTATCAGGGGCACAAAAAACAGCTGTTCGTATGAAAAGCTTAAAACAGCTGATTTTGATCAACAGCTGATTTTGATCAACAACTGATTCGGATCAAAAACTGAATATAATTTTAGGTTAGGTAAATCAAGCAATAGCGAAGCATTGCCATGTCCACTAGTTAATATTGAAATTCACAAAATTTAATTTTAACTGATGAATAAAATGACTTCAAATTTTGATACAGGGTGATTTTTATGTGTATACAGGGTGCATACAAAGTCTGGAAATGGATGGATGTTTAGACTCTAATTACAGGTATAAAAATGTTTCAGCTCTTAATTTAAAGGGTGTATTTTGCATAACTTGGTAGTCATCAAATTTTGTTAAAATCAGTCATAATTATAAAATGGTGGTCAACTTTTAAAATAATACAACATTTCCATTTGTACTTTGGTCACCTTCACTGGCTAAACTGTTAAAGATAACCCTAAACAAGAAACAAAAACGATAATTTGAAAACAATTTGTACTTCTATTGATTTTAAAGTTGGTTTACAATTCATGATTTATTTTGAAACGTTTTACAAATGTGAGAAAAACAGTAGTTTTTGAACTTTAATTTGGCAGACTATAAAAGATGTACTAATATATTTTACGTATGGAATGTTAATAATTCTAATACCTAAAAAAAATTCAGTTCGTTGCAATATGTACCCTCATGACGCTTTGTGTAGGAAAAAACTAGCTACAAATGTAGAGCATAGCTAAATAACATAGCAGCATTAAGATATACGGGGTGTACAAAAAGTCCCACGCTGGTTTAATATTTCGTATATAAAGAACATTTGAAGGTAGATGTGATTGAGAAACCTACTCTATTTAAAAATACTACTTTATTAAGATTTCAAATAATATCCGCCATCTTGGATCCGTCATTTTGACTGTAACTTTGTTTTGTTTAAATGGGAAGGTGATCATGTGATACATCATTTAGAATTTCAAGAGAAAACCTATGGTGAAATTTGCACATGCGTATCTTTTACCGATTAAAAATGGCGGCAAAAAACAACAAAATCTTGTTTTCCGATTTTGCCCAATTTTGCTGTACTATTTTAAAACAATACTAATTATTATTCTTTTTGGATTTATAATTAAATAAGCTTTCAAACGATATGCCGTACAGCGATATTTGGGAGTATTTAAAATTTTTGAGTTATAACCATTTTTTCAAAATTGATTTCGAGTGGTTCAACCAAATATCGTTTGCAAGCTTGTTTGGTTCAAAATCCAAAAAGAATAATAATTAGTTTTTTTTTAATAGTACAGCAAAATGGGGCAAAATCAGAAAACACGAGTTCGTTGTTTTTTGGCCGCCATTTTTAATCGGTTAAAGATATGGATGTGCAAATTTCAACGTTGGTTTTCTCTTCACATTCTACAACAAAATGATGTATCACATGACCACCTTCCTATTTAAAAAAACAAAGTTACATTCAAAATGGCGGATCCAAGATGGCGGATAAAGTTTAAAAAATCTTAATTAAATAGTATTTTTACATAGAGTAGGTTCCTCAATCACATCTACCTTCAAATTGTCTTTATATACGAAGTATGAAACCAGTGCGGGACTTTTCGTACGCCTACACCGTTATTAGCAAATTTCCATAGGAAAGATGAGATATTGCAGTGGCTTTATATAATCTCGTACGTATTTCTGTGTTCACACTTTAAGGGCACATTTTAAGTCCGATTTGGGACGATTTAAGTTTCTGAAATGAATTTCTTAGTAATAAAATCCAACAACACTTTTTTTGAGAGGAAATAAATTTTTTCAGATTTTCGTAACATAATCAAACTTATTTAGGGTGTTATCTAACAAAATAAATATAGGAGATTATTCTACACATTATGTTATTTTATATGACCTTATAGCCCTTAGTCGCCCCAAAATAAAAGTGCCTGTTGAAATCCACTAGGGGGATTCTACCGTGGAATCAGCTTCTGATAGGAGGCCTCAAGGTCGAGGTGCAAACTCCGAGGAGAGGAGATTAGAAGCGCGTGAGTCGTGGCTGGGTGCTGAGGTACAAACACAATATATACTGAGGTGGAATTCTACTAATATATTTAGTACACCTAGGCAGCTATTCAGCGCCTTCGTCAGTAGACCAATTTCCCAACAGTTGGATGAAACCTTAAAACATATAAACTTAATTTTGGAAATTCGCTCAACTCACGTCAGCCGTTCAGATGTGTGATCAAATTGTTCATTATTTCATTTGAGAGACTCAATTTATAACAAACATTTCGGTTGCAGTTTGACAAAATACATAATCTAAAAGTTTATTAAAAGACGTCTGAAACATCTTAAGTTGCTTATTTGTAAAAAACCGAGTAGAGCAATTAGTTACTGATATACCGATTGAGTTATGAAGGTCACTAATCATATATCAACATTGAGGACATTGCTCTCTAAACATGGTGCGTGTAGAAGCTATTAAGTTGGAAAAGTAGATTCCCTTTCGTTTTGTGATATTTGATTAAGGTTGTACTGTCACTATATTGACTTTGTGCAAGGCTTTGGACTGGTTGGATGGACCCGGTGCTAACGAGACAATTTATTGCAGTGTACCCGTGAAGGGGGTACTATAAAGTAGTTCAGGGATTGAGTTATTTACAATGCGACTGAGATACACGGTATGCGCCAAAACAAACAGTACTGAAATTAAACCAGCTGTGGATGTTGTTATAACAGCTGATTACGTTGTTGATTGTTGCCAGACTACGTTGCTTATTATTACGTTTGTGTTTTGGGGTTAATTAACGCATAATGGTTTGTACCACTCCAGAGACAATTTTTATAAACATCATTTTCGCTCACACGGAACAGGTAGTTCTGGAGGTCGTAGTTTGATGTGAACTGCTGTTGAGTTTCAACAACGGTATCAAAAACAGCTGCCGAGTAATGCCATTATGATAATAATCCAGTCAAAGAAGCATAAAAATGGACTTCACCTTAAAAAAAATCCAAAAGTTTTGAAACTTTGCACACTTATTTGTAGGTACCTGGTAAAGAATATACCAAAAGTCCTGATGAATCGGAGGCGAGCTCTAGCGGCAATGACCCAAAACAGGTTAATGTTTTCGAATTTGTGTTAATATCTCGAAAACTATTGGTTGGAGCTAAATCGTGACTATATACAGTAGGCCTACATAGTTAAAGCTAGTGAAATTTACAACAAAACAGATCGATGCATGTTTTTTGTATTTCTCATAGTAATGGAGTTATAGTGTGTTAAAGAATGAATTTTTCCAAAACTGTAATAGTTTACTTATTGATGCAATTCAAAGTAGGTATTTTACCGAAATTTCATTTAATATTTTAATATAATTCACAAATAATTCAATATTTTAAGTATCAAATATAAATAAATTTAATATATTAATAGAAATCTTGAAGTATTTAAACATGTAAGGCAGTGGCGCAACCAGGAGTGTGGGAATGGGGGAGGGAGGTAATTCCCATTTCTAGTTCGGTAGGAGATAGTTGTGTATTGTATAGACTCAATCAGATAGTGGTTTCACAACATTAGCACATCAAACATTATTGTTATTCAGTTAGGAATTGAAAGTGGTTTAGTGGAGGTCCCTTAATTATTTTTCAGTGCGTGATCAACCCATTTACAAGTTTTCAAAGGGTAGCCATCAACAAGCAGAACAATGAGGACTTGAAAACTTACTTACAGTACGAACTGCTCCGTATCCGTTATCCTTATTTGAAGGGAAAGGAATTCGGAAAACAAAGAAATCCACCCCTTGTATGACACTTTTCCACTACCACTATTACAAGGATGTGATACTATTTCAGCGTCCTGTCGAAAAGGGAAACTTGTCTGTTTTAAGTTGTTCAAAAAGTGTGCTGCATTGCAAAGTATTGCTGATATATTTAACGACCCAATTTCTTCTCAAGAGGCCGTAGCTGAAGCTGGAATTTAAATGTTTCTGGCATTGTACAATGCACCTTCCACACAGACGTCCCTTAACATTTACACCTACAACTCTTTCACAAAATCGGTTTCCAATTCCAAACCAGATATTTCTACACTACCTCCAACTGAAGGAGCAGCAAGGCAGCATTCCTTTCGTGTGTTTCACCAAGTTCAATTTGGGCTGGGGAATGAACTTCTTCCGGAACAATGGGGTTGGGTTCGACTGTTTCCAAAGACAACGGAAGACCCACCTGCACCTGATGCTCGCCTCAACCTCATTGCATTCAAATGCACGGCTCTCGATGTGGGGTGAATGTTGCTGTCGGAAAGCAGGAATGCAGTGCACTACCATCTGTAACAACTGCCACGGGGAATGCTTTAATGGCATTACTACCATGAAGATATCGATGACCAAGAGGACTTGGAATGCATACCTCCTGAAGAAGTCAAACAATTTAAGCCAGATGAGGATGAAGACGTTGAGATCACAGGAACTTTAACTAGAAATCAGGTGAAATTGAGTAATCTACATAATACATTTTAGTGGTATTACCTTATGGTACCATCTATCTATTTAGTGATTATACCTTATTGATACTACATCAGTAATGTTTATACATTATTTTTTCTAATCTTTTCACTTTTTGGTAAAGAACTCTGAAATCTTTGATGCTTCTCTTACAATTTTCTATAGGTAGTTACTATATTTTAGGCAGTCAATGAAGCAGATCAAAATCAAAAAGTAGACCAAGAAGTTCAATCGAAGGGCTTTCTACGGGGAAAAACGGAGAGTCAAGTGATTTGTTGTTTTTGTGCACAGTTAAACTCTAAGGTATCTTAGGTACTTTCTCTAATGAAAGTACTGTTGTTGTTCTACATAAAATTACATTTAGTTGTTGTATTGTTCGGTTATTGTTTGTAATTTTGTATTGAATACAGTACTTATGTTTGGTTATTGTACACATTTGTTTAGATTAGATTAGATTCTTTTATAGCACAAAAACATGTCTTACAGAAACAGGAGCACTGTTAATCTAAAAATACAAAAAAATGTTCACATTAAAATTATTACAACTACTCTTATCCTAGATTTCTTAATTTCAAAGTGGACATATGAAATAGTGATATTATAATAAGCTTTGCTTATAATTTCTGTTTTTATTTTGTTATTAAACTCTACTTTATTTAAGGATTTGTAATGATTTGGCAATATATTGTACAACTTTAGACATATGTACAGTGGAGTACTCTCAAACAATTTCATATGATGAGATGGAAATCTGTTTCTAGTGCTATAACCGTGTTTAAAACGATTTTGATCCAACGTTTTTCTATTAGTGTGGACCCAGACTGAAACTTCATATATATTTATTTATATATGTAGTCCTGATAAGAATTATTTTTAATTTAAAAAAAATTGCCTACATCTAGTTCTTTGCTCCAGATTGGTCATTGTCCGTAAATTTTTTAACAAAAAACTTTATTTTTAGTATGCTTGATATCTAGATATATATATTACACACCTATATATTATGTTTGATTCAATATATAATTCAATTGGTATTGAAAAGTTGTCAACTCAATGATCCTATGTAGTCATAATTTCTGTTAGTGGGTGCTTACGTCGTTTTTTGAAAAATGCCACCTTTCAATGCCCTATATCTCAGAAAATACAAGAAATATAAAAAACATTCATTGGATAAATTTTACTAGCTTTAAGTATGTATATAGTTACGATTTACCTCCAACCAATAGTTTTCGAGATATTAACAAAAAATCGAAAACGTTAACCTGTTTGGACTGTAAGTGTTATTGGCAACACGTATGGGTATTGTTTTGACTCAGCGCGAAGGGCGTGTAGGACGTTAAAAAATGACGTGCATTTTTATTAAGAATGAAACCTTGGTAGACTTTTTCAACAAGTCCTGTAGATACCGAAAAGTAGCCTTCAAATTTTGAAAATCAACGCCAGTAACACATTTGAGAAGAACGTTTAAAGAGTTCGTTGGCCATCCAAGAACGGTTTCGGGAAGTCTTGAGTAAAACAGTAAAAAATGCAGTGCATCTCTCTGGTTGCCATTCTGAAGTCTCTGTAATGGGATTGTGGGTGGAGATCGGAGGGACTCTGCTATGGGATCGTAACCAATCAGGGCACCTGTGCAGCGTACGTTAATAATGATACCATCACGGGACGAGAGCTTTTTAGGGGTTCTGTCTCCGGGTGTCACATTAGGAAAGGGTTCGTTGGGGTAGTGATTTCATTTGCCGGGGATATATTCTATATTAGAGTTTATCTACTTTGTAAGTTGGGGAGATCGAATAAGTTGGGGGAGATGAAATCCTGTTCAGGGTCTAGTTTCTAAACTAAAGTTTTATGTTTTCAGGTACATCTCTTTATTTATAAACAAATATCTTCAACACAAATTCATAATTTATCATTTTTATTATCTACTAATTTATAGTTTAGACATGAACCACATCCCTCAAATTACAATAGTTTATTATCCGAATTAGATGAAAGGTTCCAACATTTCGGATAACCGTATGGTACTGGTTCGTTCTGATATGACGTATCTTAATGCATCCAATAGTTCTAGATTAGTCTCGCTAGGCAGCGCTGAAACTGTCTGACAAAATAACTCATAATGTAGCTTATCTATTAAATTTTCTGTAATCATGTCAGTGTTCATTATTTTTATATTTAAGAACAAAGCTACTATGTGCTAGATATAAAACCGTGTTACTTCCAGAATGATATAACTCCACTTTATTTACAGAAGACGTAGGCCATCAATTCAGTATTAAATTACTTACGTACGCTTAAAAAGAAAGTCTGAACGTCAATACGTTTTATGACTTGGGGTACCACTGTCAATTAAATAGGCAAAGTGTCTCTTTAAGTGCGGCCATGTTTGTAGTTTCTACTGCATCATCGTTGGTAAACATTCAAGTAATTATGCAATTACTTTGCTTTAAATAGGTTGATATAAGGCATATTTCAATGCGTTTTAAAGCTCTAATACAGAAGTGATTAATGTGACAAATATCCAAAATCGTAACGCAATAAAATAATCTTGTATACATCTTGAATAAGCTTATTGAGAATCATTGGCCAGGTTCACGTCTATTAAAAGGATTTAAGGTGCGTCAAAAAGCTATTTATAAATTTGTAAATTCAATTTAATATTAGATGCAATTTGCTTAAATGGACCAAGAAGTGAAAGTTTATTCATGCTTAAACCTGGGATGTTCTTTCACCTCTTTCAGTGATTTAACCTTCCCAACATTTCTGTTATCTTCGATAAGCAGCAGAAAGTTTCAGCTCCTGTGAATTCAGTAAGTTAGCTGATGCCTTATTTTCCGTCATATCTATTCACTCATATTTACATATTTCAACTTGCCATGATGATGACACCAGCCAGCTTATTGTGGTCTTGACTTATTCCCAGACTAGATTCGACCTGAACTCGTACGAGTTAAAAGCTGACTGACTAATTATATACAGATTTATTTATTCATATGTTTTATTCTGAGGATTTCTCTATCACATTATTATAAATCTGTAATTTCTGTTTGGAATCTGTTAAGTGTATCCTCATTAACAGGGCTCATTCCTGCGTTGGGTTGCCTCCACAGATTCCTTCACATGTACAATCTTTTGTTTTTTAACTGTCCTTGTACCACTCCAGCTCTAATAATAAACTACGACAGTTTTTGTTTTCCTATAGTAAAAAGCCAATTCACAAACGTTTATTTTTGATAGAATAAACTTTGAACACAAAATCTCACAACTAATACGTTTATTAAAGCAAACGCGTTTCAACGACAAAGTCGCCATCTTCAGTGATACACGAGCTACAATAGTCAAACTATAACTACTATAGTTTGACTATTGTAGTTCGTGCATCACTAAAGATGGCGACTTTTGTTGTTGAAACGCGTTTGAGTTAATAAACGTATTAGTAGTGAGATTTTGTGTTCAAAGTTTATTCTATCAAGTATATCTTCTCACAAGTCAAGCTCAATATTTATTTACTTTTATTTTTCTTATAATCCAATAAAATATTTTCGAATATAAATAATAGTTTTGCTTGTATTAGGATCAACGGTGGATCTGAATATAAATAAAGTATAGACGAAATACCAATACGACGTCCATACTCAATATGAAGGAAATTTCGTAACTTTTGATGGTAAAGTTAAAAACCTAAGCAGTTCTGTTTGCACTTTAAAGAACTATTTTATTTCATACAATATTTTGTATTATTTTGCATAATACGTTTCTTAAGGTTCTTCTTCACCCTTGGAAAACTCTCAAATACAGTCAGTGACCTTGTGGTGGCGAGGTCTAAGAGGCGGCTGACGCCAGCGTCTGTCGCTGAACGTCTGACGCGGTATACTGCTACTAGGAAACCTGATGCAATCATTGTCTTAAAATCGTCACTGCGTCTGCAGCGGCTGGAATTGGTCGCGCGGCTAGACCTCTCTTTGAGCAGTACTGACGCGGACGCTCTTGTGTAAAATGAATTCAAAACTAGTGTTTTCAAGTGTTGATGATGAAAAACTAGTGGAAAGTGTGTCTAAATTTTCTCGTATTTACGATGTGAGTAATAGACTGTACAAGAATAAAGTTGTGAAAGAAAATGCATGGAAGGAAATAGCAGAAATATACGGAGAAATCAGGTAAGAAAATATGATTTGTCCTTACTGTATTTTATATTTTTCATAAGAATCGTTTTATGCATACCATTTACATTCTTGTACACTTGTTAAACGTGATAAATACTTTAGAACTCATCATACACAAACAAAAC
>JAGFPH010000616.1:25636-48644 GCA_018207615.1 Philaenus spumarius | reverse complement strand
TGTTAAACGTGATAAATACTTTAGAACTCATCATACACAAACAAAACAATATTATTGTAAGTAGCCAACAAGATTTATGATTGTGCTTACAAATTCGGTCTCTACTGATAATTTTGTTAGTTTAGCAGTTCAGTAAAAAATAACATAAAACTTCACATGGCAATTCATTAGTTCTAGTCACGTAATTATTCTGCCAAGCTATTGCTCCAGCACGACTGTTAAAGTATTTTATAAATGGATCTCTCACATAAAACTCATCAGCATTTGCAAAACCGCCAGACTTGGCAAGCTCATAATGTGATTTATTTTGTGTCTCAAGAAATGCAACTCTAAGCATATTATGCAGACAATAAACAATTATTAAGTGATCAGTAGTATGATTTTTAGCATATTTTACATCTCCATTGCTTTCTTCAAAGCAATGGGGGTGTAAAATATGCTAAAAATTTGGCATAGCAAACCGAACGCAATCTCAGACACTCTACGAGGCCTACAAAGACGGTACTTAAACATCGTTTTTGATTGGTGGGTTTTGAAACAGGTAAAACCACATGCGTATGAAGCCGAAACGCTTCGTCACCAACAAACACGTGAGGCACACAATGTCCGAATTTGGAAGCTTACGAGGTGGTGGAAACATAATTTCGCTTACCAAGATTACTTTTATCTAAAATCCCACTGTTCCCTTCCTTGCCATACGAACCCACATCAGTGAAGATAAACCTGTAGTTTTCGTCAACGAAATCGATGGAGAAGAACTGTTTGTAATTGTAATTGTTGTAACTGTAGTACAAAGAACTACTTCGTGCAGAACAGAATATTCGCACATGTTTTCCGTCGATCTTCCCGACAAAATTAGGAAATTACAATTTTTGTTCGAATTGTTTTCAGCTTTTGTTTTTAATCAATCAGGTGTGTTTGGTGGTAAAAATAACGGCATCAGTTTGCTGCTTAGAACTGAAATCGTCTGTTTGAGAATTCTGCTGATGTAGCTGAATAGTATTATAAATGCAAAAGCCAGCGAATGAAACGATTGCCACAAACCTGAAACGAAAAATACGGAATTAATTTGTAAAAGGAATGAAAACACAAATTAAAATCACTTTTGCTGTTAGAGATATCTAAACACTTATCCTATACTACTCACACTGAGAACCACTGCTCTAATTATACTTTTGTAACAAAACAATTTTTCTTCAGGGGTGATAGGGTACTGATCTGAAGAATCTGTTTGAAGAATCTGATCTAATACATTTCTTTATATGATCCAAAACACAATTAAACTTCCCGGAATTTTTTGTCATCCTGCAGTAAATGATGATTGATAAGTTTTGCATTTAAACTTGTTAAATAAGGAATGTACTTTAGCATTACCCTTAAGCATAATTTGATCCAAATATAATTTCTTCTTTTCAATTTCTTCAAGCATAGGCGAAATAGAAAATAGAATATCACGGTCACTCATTTTAAGGGCCGCATACCGTTCCCCTACTTTGAACACCATCCAATGCTATGTGCTATTTGCAGGTTGGCTAATAGCGCCATTGCTTGAATAGCAAGCAGCTAGACCGTTGGTACATACATTCTTATCTCGTATTTCGGATTCTATTTGTAAACAGTTAATAAAGGAAATAACTTTAAATTATTAAGAAGGCTTTATTTTTTACGTGTGACTTTAAAATGTGGACATTTTTGTTAGTCCCCAAAAATGCTTTATAATATCAAGCCGAGAACGGATTTAAAAGCACATAGGCCTGAAGAAACGCTTTACACACGATTATAAAAATGGGACATTCAATTAAATTGTGAAATATAAATTACAACTAAATCATCAAAGTATAACTTATTTGCTCTAAGGGTGTAGACTAGCTGTAAGAGGGATTTTAAGTCCCTCGCGGTCCCGAGTCAAACATGTGTTTGCATGATTAACCCATTAAAACATTGAATTACGTTTTTAACTACATTTTGGATTTTATAACAATGTAAAGTTATAGTAATACAAAATATGTTTTTTAATTTAGTTAACAAATTAATGTTAAACACTTATTATCGAATTTCCTTAAGAAAGATGAGCTATTGCAGAGATATTATGGTGAGTCCTAAGGTCTAACAATGAGTACCGATGGTCAACAGAACACGTTTTGTGGTGTTATTAAAAATTAGATATGTAAATAAGATAATCACTCGGACGACATCATTAGCCTAAAAATCCAATAACAGGAAGCACTTTTTCGACAGGGAGTAAAATGTTATAAGATTTTTCGTACTAGAATGAAACTTTTTGGGGTTTTATCTAGAAAAATAAGTACTGGAGATTACATGTATAGGATCTGCAATTTTTTTCTTCACAAGCTTTAAAGCCCGTCTGATTTTTTCCAAAATCGATTAAAATATAATATACAATAAAAGTGGGGACAGCTTCTGAACTAAGGCTGACAGCCGAGATGCAATTGACGGCTGCGTGGGGAGAGAAGCATCCCATAACCGAGGCCTTGAAGTCGAGGTGCAAACTAGCAAAGCAGTGCCTGAGCAGGGTGCAAACAAATTCTACTAATATATTTCGTACACCCATGCAGTTATCCAGTACAAAATAGTTTGTTGAAACCGTAAAACATAAACTTAATTTTGGAAATTCTATCAACTGAGGTTAGCGCTTCAGAATTTCTGAAAAAAAAACTGAAACAACCATTTTTTTACATAATATAGGTGCTTTTCACATTAGAACCGTAGAAAAATTCATAAATGTCAATAGTAAATACAGAATAGATAATGGACTTCCCAATAAACCGATAAACCACTTTCGATTTCTCAACGTTACGTGAACCCATTACAGCACGACCTACGTTAACGTACTCTCTCTGATAAACCAAAAAGAAACTGATCATTGGTTCAGGAATAGTTCAGAAGGGCACGAATTAAAAAGCGATGAAAACGTTAAACAAAAAAGAAGGCAAACTGGTCTCTTCTACTTTCACTGTAGGAATGTTTTGCACGACTCAGCCAGTGCCGCAGATACTCTCTTCCTTGAATCATGGAACATAGGTGCAGGTGGACGAGTCTGGTGTTTTTAGCGTTGTTTTGTTGGGTCGAAGCGAGGAACAATATTGTTCCGCATGTATTGACAGAAGCACGTGAGTTAGTCTATACGTAACTATATATATATATATATATATATATACAATAATAACATTATGATAATGTCAATAAATTGATGCACGAGTTTTTTTTTATATATAACGTAATATATTATTAGACAAAGTAATTAAATTTGCACTGTGTATCCTGGAGCTAAACAGTATAGCATTCCCTTGTTTTATTAATTTAAAGACAAATTGTATGATCATATGTTTTTTTTGTCACTGACCAAACAAATTTATTTTGGAAAAGACATTGACACAAAGTTACACTCTATTAAGTTATAAGTTGGTACATTAATCACTTAATATAAAAAGACATACATTTATGTCTAAAATACTGTAGAAGTATGTTAACAGTACTAAACATAATAATAATAAATATTTACCTAGCAATAAAATCATTGATTTAAATTATTGTGTCCAGCCGAAATTCAAGTCTTTTAAAAATCATCTGTAATTAATTCATTTATAATAATATGGGAGTTCAACAAGGCATTTAAATTTCACCTCATCAAGCTTTTAAATGCTGCAAATCGGGGAGCAGTAGAAAATGTATAAAAAAATACATACAAACAAATCCATAGCTCTTAATTGATTTAATTAATCGAAACTGAGATACTGTACATATTTGTTTTCTTTCCTATCATCGTATGAATTACTGAGGGGAAATTTATCAAAATTAAATTTTGTATAAATTAGGACCACATGTATGTATAAGTTGTATATACTTAAAATTTTAAGATTTTAAAATAGTGCCTTGCAGTGCTCAAGGGACCTACATCACACATAATAAGTATAGTTTGTTTTGCATTTATTATAAAGATATCATTTACATTAGTTGCAATACCCAACAATAACATTAAACCTTTTTCTATATGAAAAAGAAAAAAATATATATTACGCAGATATATTGAGTGTTGTTTTTTATAAGATGCTGATTTATTTTATATTTTTTATTATTACAATAATATAACAGTTTATTGAATTACTTTAATTCAAGCCTTTTTTCGCATTAATCCTGGAAACGAAATACTCAGATATTGTAGTTTTTATTTACCATTTTGCCTACTACTGACCTTTTATGTTTTTATAATTTGCTTTAATTTTGTTTACTGATTCCGTCTTGGTTCTAAATACAGTGCATATCAGAATTAGTTTTTGTTAAAAATAGATAGTAAAAGGCGAAATTGGGAAAACAATTTCAAAACATTTTTGGTTTTCTGAATCATAGTTCGGAAATTTTACCTTTTTTTCAAAAGTGTTTCACTTTAAACTAAAAAATAGAAGTCTACATTGAACATGAACTGAATTAAGAACCAAGAACTCAAATAAAAAACATTACTGCATAAAAGTTATACATTAAGGAGATGAAAGAATATTGTTGATTATTATTATTTTAATCTAAACCAGTAGGCCTATCTTAAATGAAAAACAATTATATATAAAATGACGATGTTGTAATACCAAATTCAAGTTGAATTAATGCACAAGTTTTGATACTAAAACCTATTATTAGGCAACACGATAAATTTGCGCTTCCAGAGTTAAAATATGTCAAATACTTTTGTTTTATACTTGATTTCAAATTCTACGATTTTTTAAAGCGTCAGACCATGGTTAGTGAGGCCTTTTGTTTTGTTTCAAACCACTTGCTAGATCTGGTATAATTAACGAAGCCAAAAATAAGTATTTTGTTGTTAGACCCATTAACCATAATAGACCTACACTGTTTCTTTTTTGAAAATTTTAGAATCTGTCTATATTCAAAAATATTTCTTAGTTGAATTAATTTAATTAGTATTTCAGGCGGATTCAATGCCATCTCACTAAACTGTATATATTTAGTTAATTTATTAAAGGAAATGTTGCATCGTTGTATAGCATTGGATTAAAATAGCAGCCATTATTTTAAGTTTCTGACTATTTTATTATATTAATATTATTGTTATTATTTCAAAACGTTGCTCACAACTGTTTGTATTAAATAAGTAAAACCATTAAGTTCTTCGTACCAAACTACCTTCATTCCTTTACACTTTATTATTATACCCAATTTTGAATTATATATATATATGTGTGTTTTTTTAAAGTTTACTCATAACTAAACTACACCATGACCAATATTAAATGTATAAACAAAATTTACAGAAATGTACAGAAATTTGAAATAAAACTAGTTTCGTAGATAAAATCAGGTGCTTATTGAAATATTACCGAGAAATAGCTTACTATGAAGTAAGTGTTAAAGTAAATAGCTAAATTTTGTTCTAACAAGGAACACCTTGAAAAATACATTAGAATGCTTAATAAATTGAATGTGTAAACTCACGGTTTTTGTTCTTGCGAGAAATGAGAGATCGGCTTTTTAGGCAGGAGAAACTTGAAATGTGCATATTGGATAGTAAAGGACTTATTTATTTTCAAAAGTTTCTCTTTAAAGTGTTTTGTATTTTGTTTTTGATCTGGTGTGAATGCTTAATAAATATACAATAATAGTTTATGTGTAAATGTATGCATGGATACTGATACTGTAGAATGCGTGCCAGAATTGAGAATGATTTTGATTCAGGAGTTGTATGTTATCTAAGATAATTTGTTTTACTGTTGTAAATAATTGTTTGTACTTTGATAAAATTATGGTCGATATCCCCAGCAGGCTATATACTTTTAGTGTCTTCCTTCTTTGTTGTTGTAAGATTAAACCTTTCATTTTGTTATTATATAAGCACTTTGATTTTTTAAGCTAAATTGTTGTACATTTAGATTAAAAATGTTATGATTTTTTTTATCAGCCTAATGTATAGCTTGTAAATGTTTCGTAAAGTTTATGATGTTGATTATTAAAGAAAAATTGATTATTTGCGAATATTTTGGATATAGGGTTATAGGCCCTAACACTCTGTGCAAAATTAAAACTTATTATAACAATCCATATTTTGAGAGAGTAATTAACAAGTTAAAACCAAATGTAGGCTGTGTAATAAACAAGGGACTTTGATACATTTGTATATCGGATTTACTGGAACAGTACTTAAAAGTATTGGTAAGACGTTCTGAAACACTATATACAGTTCTGAATTCGCAAGTTTCACATCATTTTACTCCAGCCCCAATACATGAGTGGATGTTTTTGCCAAAGCCATTAAATGAGGTCATAAACTCCCATTAAAGATACTGTTTTCAATTATTAAATTTAAAATTTCTGAAAACTTCATGATCGTATGTTATTTAAAGAAAATATAAATTTTTCACCAATGAAACATTTTCAAATCGAACACAAAGTTAACCTCTTTATTATATGAATATAGATAATGATCAAAAATTTTAAGGGGACTTTTAATTGCCTATATTTATCATGTAGAATATGAACTTTAGGTACCATTAACAAACATAAATGCTAGGTTTATGAAGTTTAAATTTAGTAAGCATTTATTTTAGACTTTTTAAAAAGTTTTAACATATTTTTAAGACAGTTTTAAAATAAACCCCTTTGTACTGTTTTCTTTTCTTTAAAAGTCCTAAAATTTGGGGTTTTAACATATATTATAAACGCATTTTTTTTAAACTAATAAGATGTTTTAGTCAAAAAAAATAGGTTAAAAGTTTTTCACTAATTTACAACAGCAAACATATACAACTAGCTAGTTCAAGAGGTGTTTTGGAAAACTGTACCTGTGGATCAGAAAATGTGATTTATCAGTAGATATAAAAAACTGCAACAAGATCTGTAGATCACACTAAAACATTCCTGTACCATACTGAACAGTTTTTCTTCCTCCCAAACTTCCCGTTTTCTTTTTACATTTTCCTCTTCGTACTTCAAATCTGCTTTATTGGCAACTAAAACTCTTTTATTGACAATTAGTTTCAGGCCTTTAAAAAGTTACTTCCAGCATCCCCACATAGTTTCTGTAACACTTGTAACACTAACACCAAGCGCAAAACTGTTGAATGTAATGATAGCATCTAATACTAAAATTTCCAACGTTTTTATCCGAACAAAGATGTTGTTGCTAATGATTCTGGTCCAGGTAATGTTGTTTATCATTTGGGTTTTGGGTTCGACCATACAGAATTTGTTTAGGAAATTCAGGTCTAATACGTCCTGAAAAATAAGTTTTATTCCTTACATAATAACCTCAGTGGTTTATGAGTATATTTTCCACCTGCATTTTAAAGTATAGTTCTCCTTTAGGGAAATTCATGCTGAGGATGAACCTTTGATCGACAAATTCAACCAGCAAAACATAATTTACACTTTTTCCAAAGTATAGTTAGTAATAGTTATTATTTTCTTTTTTTAACTTCCTGCTGTTTTGCACTTAAGGCTAATGAAGACGGGACCTACAGTTTTACGTGGAATCCGAACCATGGCCAACGATGTCTGTTATGAAACCATTTAGAAAATTATTCGGGGTCAATGGGAATTGAACCGGGAACTTTTCCATTAATTGTTGCCATGACGATTGATAAAGCATTGACGCCTTAACAACCACGGCCATCGTGGCTCCTGTAATAGTTAAAGATGTGTGACAAATATACATCCATATTTTTCATATTTTGACTACAAGGCTAAATGTTTGTTTTTGTTGTTTCTAATAAGTGTAAACACAATACCTTAGTTTTTTTGCAAGTAATTAATTATTTAGAAGGTATGGGTTATTTTTTTAAATTTGTATTGGGGAACGATAATAACCCAGTTACTTCTCCACAGTAAATGTTCACTAAGGTTACTTGTACTTTTTATATTTTTGTGTTCACGTATTTCTGTATCCACGCAGACGGCTATTAGTTGAAGGCGCTGTACTGAGAAAAAAATACTTTCGATTACGAAATGCCTCATCTGGAACCTTTACGGCGCATAATTTATTTTCTACTTTCAGTTACAAATCTTCTTTGCATTTATTTGATGAAATTTTAATTAATTATTTGTCTTTATAAACATATCCACTACACTTAAATTGTTTCTGGGAGGAAGTTAATGCCATTATATTCCATTAGTCTCATTTCTAATGCCTGAAAATAGTAAATCTATTAATTAATTATTTGTAGTGGGGATGGACTTTGACATATAAGAAACTTAGAAGACCAAGCATATGAAGTAAAAAAATTAAGGATTGCCAAATGAAACACAATTCATCCACTATTTAAATCCATTAATCAAAGCTTCAGAAATAAAAACTAGAAATAATACCTAATGACGACGCGGCGTTAAAAAAAAAGCAATTCGAAAAAAAACTCATGAAACTCACTCTCTGCTTGTGTTGCTTACTAACTTGAGGTGAAGCAAACACAAATTATTGTGTACTCTAAACATTTAACGTAAATGATCTTGATCCAGACGCCTGTGCAACAGAGTCAGAACTTTGAGGGTATAACAGTTTTTTGTTATATATAATAGCGAGAAGTCAAAAAGTGATTAAATCAAGTATTACCCGTAGTTTTACTTTTTTATGGGTGAACTGAGAGCTATTAACATTTATTTTCAATTTAATATATTATAAGTCTTCGCTCACTCACCTCCCCCCCCCCCCCCCCCCCCCCCCCCCCGGCGAACTAAATGCAAATAGATTACTGTATAATCTGATTTTTCAGGGAAATTTAGGACAGATGCTCTTGGATCGAGATAGGGTGGTGGGTGTAGCGATGATTTGGATCCGAACGCAAGCACTGTAGTGCTAGAGTTTCGAATGACATGAACTTTAAAGTATAACAGAGAGATTCCTTTATTAAAGTCTTTAGACCTCTTATTTTCTTTTTCAGTCTTTAAATCATTAGAAATATAAGCCTCAAAACAAATAAACACTAGGAGAGTTATTATTACTTATTATTGGATGCATTATTTCATTCTTTTTTCAATAGAAATTACGTTTTAGAATCTTTGTTTGGTTCTTTTCTGTAAACAATTATTGTTTAGATTGAATTCTATTTCAAATTCTTTTATTCAATTTTATTTCTTGTAAAGGTGTAGACCTATTTTTATTCATGTAATAAATTTAGTTTGTCTTTATTTGTTAATTAAATAAAAATGAATGTAAATATATATTTTTTTAGATTAAAGTATTATCAAGGGAAACACATTTAACGAGAACTATTCTCACAGACCTACGAGAAAGGGAAGCAGGGATAATGAACGGTAATTTATATTTATTAGCTGGAGAAGTTAAAATCTTAATTTTCAACTTTTATTCATAAAAAATTTTACAATCAAACAATAGCAACTAAAGCCTAAGACGCAAATACAAATTTAGTTTAATCGTACTCAAATTTTTATAGAAAATCGCTCACCCAAATGTAATATTTAGAACGAAACTCAATTTTGAAAATGCATTGTTTTAAAGAACGTAACAAATATTGTTAATCTTAAGCCGGGCAAAAAGGAAGAAATTTTAATTTAATAAAATATTGTTCTTACCGAATTAAAAATTTCAATAAGTCCAACATTTTACATACAGATGAATATTTAGTAACGTTAATGAAACAATTCGTCATGTGATGAAATAATTCAATGCGATAAAAACTTAAGCGCAAAAACAAAAGAAAATTCTGTATAACTTTACAGAAAGAAAAATACACACCCCAATTATCAGGCAGAGATAAGAGAATAAATGAATCACGCTTTAGTAGTCTTTCAGTAAACAAGGACGATGTCTCATCTCAAATAAATATTTACAAATTGTATTTTCTGTAAATCTTTGCTTAAACATTACACACTTGGAAGTGTCAAGCAACGTGCCAAACAAAACAATACACAACTACAGAAGGAAAGGCTCACTGGTTAATATGTTACGTGGGAAAGTGAACTTTACTATCTATGGGTAGAGAGTGTTCAACAAGTACGTTGTTTAATAACTTGAGGTTTACTTATTAAGCAGAAATGCGGTGTGCACCATAATACTATATATATTAGGAGGATTTTAAAACGTTGTCATTGTGGCATATCAAAATTTAAATAAATACAAATATTTATAGGTTCATTTTATGTTTGTACTTTCAATATTATATTCAATTCCTTATTGTTATTTGTATTGTATTTTCGTTTATGCAAATTTTAGTACAGTATTCGCCATTAAATCTTGATACTAAATCTATTCTATTGCTATAAACCCTGTTAATTGTTGGAATACTCTTTTAATTGGTATAATACCCTTTTAATTCATATAATATTATTTTACTTTATTCAAACCCTTTGAAATATTAATCTATTACAATTTTAATTGATATAGTAGATTTTTAATTAATTGATTTTATACCTTTATAATTTATATATAGCATTTTAATTAATATAATATTCTTGATTGATATAATACTATTTTAATTGATATAAAACACTTTTAATTGGTATAAAAATGAATTGATTTATTATTATTATAATTGTTAAATTACTCATTTAATTGATACAATTCCATTTCAGTTAATAAAATACACTTTTAATCTATATAATACAGTTTTAAAATTAAACAAATTAAACTTTTAAATGATATATTACCATTTTAATTGTTATAATACACATTTAATTTATAATACCCTTTTAATCGTCATATTCAATATATAAATTTGCTTTAAGTTGGACGATATTTTTAATATCGTATGTATTTTATGATTGCTGTTTATGGTTGTGATACCATATCAAGTGATTTGTTTTGCAGTACACATTTATAGGCCTATATATTACGTTTTAATAAAGTCTGTCTATCTTCTTATTTTTTGGGACTGACTTTTAGGGCTCTTTTGGCGAAAACCGAAATAACAAATTATCATGAAAAACTTTGAGTGAACTATTTAGCAGCCCCAAAATGGTTTGGTCCTATTTATGTTAATACTAAAATAAAGGTGGGGATAACAACCCCCTGTTTACGTACTTAGTACTTGGTTTAAGAATTACTTAGATCTTAAAAAAATGTTGCGCAAATTACAAAACCCATCTGCAACTATTTCTATTGTTAATTATTTTTAGTATCTATAATTAGAGGTAAGTTAAGTTTGTTAAAGATATGGTGGTTTAAATGGCCGTTGTTTTGTTTTTCTTATATTTTAGCAGCATCGTATGCTCCATAATTATCCATACCTAGATAATAAACAAACGAGGTTTTCGCCAGTAACATAAATAATAAATTTTAACAATCCTTATACGGCTCGATAAAAAAATTAAGTTTTCCTCCATTATTTTAAAATGTTTAGGAATAGGACCAAAGTTTAAATATAAATAAGTTCAGCTTTGAGTGATATAGTTTTATATACTATATGACCCATATATTTTTTTAGATATTTCCTTTTCATATTTCCCCGAAACCCTTCTTTGAGTATTAGAAAACTTGTGGAAAGTGCCGAGTTGCACATTATTAAAACCTTATAATCTTAGCAATGTTTATTCAAATGTTTTGTAAGAGGAAATTTTTTACTCGTAGTAAAAAAATGTTAATAATCAAAACTGTTTACGCCATTTTGAAATGAGGCAAAGTTAAAATAAAAAATGTACACAACGTTAACTTATAAATTAATTTAACACTTGACTTATGGCTACATTTAAAATTTCATCAAAACCCACCCCCATCCCCGAAATTTTCCTTTTGGGTCACTGAGATTAAAAAGCTATTTTTTCCTGCTATTTCAGATGAGAAATAGTGGGTATTATGTTAAATACCAAGTGACTATAAATACTTCATTTTCCCGCTACGCGCCACATAAATAGTCTGATAAACAATGTATATAAGTAAAATGTACTTCTTATTCAAGTGGAATGAAGTAAAACATTATATTTAAAAGTATTTACTAATCAGTAGAAGTAATGTAAAAGAATGCGATGCAATCCGTTATCAGATTAAAAGATACTGTATAAAAATGTTTTCATCTAATTAAATTCCAGTAGACTGAACTTCCGCCTGATTATCTACAACTTTCTACAGTTAGATGAAGTGTTGTGATGGAGAGTGTTGCCAGTGTTATACGATAACTTTACTGTCTGTAATCTGTACGATATTTTACCCTAGTAGAATATCCTGAGATCCTAACCTCAGAATCGTATACAAAGTAAGATAATTCTCTGTAAATAAATGTATATTACCTTTTTCGGTACGACAAACTAATCCACTGTTGGTTATATTACGATTACTACATTTGAGCAATGTAGGCTAAAATTGGTAAACAAAAGACAGTTCTCGTATTATGCTTTTGTATGTATGCCTCTTTCTATACAAAATTCATCATATGATAAATTATTAATCTATGTTCTAAATGTACAATATATGTTCTTATTTTATCATTATGTAGTAAAAACGTTAATTATACCTATACAATTTTCAGATTTTTATGGTAACAAATAATATGCTCCTATGTCTTTACATACCCCTACTTTCTTTTTTCAATAATTTTTACCCACTTTATACCACAACACCATTACCAATATTAATGCATGTCTATCTTTAGCGACTACTTTAAATTAACGTGTAATCTAGAAAATACCATAAATTACCAAAATTAAGGTTTTGTGATTGACAACATCGAAAGGGAAATTTCAACCTACACTTTGAAAGATAATTTTGTACAAAGTACGATAGTTTCCGAATATACGATAATACAATTGTACACATATTGCAACAATAATTTTGTGTCAGTAATACCTTTTCTCCAAAAAATTTGTCTATTTAACAAAATGTATTTTAAAATAAATAATGATCCATTGCAGCAGATCTTAATTTGTGGATACAACTTGTAACTCAGCGAAATCAAAATATATGATTTATTTTTATTCAAATTACTGAGGTATTTAATGATACACATGCTTAATTATAAAATGTACTATACGAGGGGCTTACTAAAGACAATTTTGAGTGTTTCCTGTACAAAATGATTTGAAATGTCTCTATTCAACTCAGAGACCTTGAAAACTATAGATTCGACCTTAATAACAGTCGTGTTCGATTCTTTTTAAATGTTATACACTTCTCATCCCAATCTCTAGAGGTGCTATGGGTTTGTTACCACACAATTGTTTTGTAGACAGATAGTGTCATATGTGTACCGATCTTGATTGAAATTGATCCAATATACTCATCCATACATACATCCTTTTACACATGCAGTATATATTAACTGATTCTAAAGTGCTCTTCATTGCAAAGAATGATTGGCAGATTCTAATTTTGCTAAGTTGGTTGCTATGGTAACGAATGTAAATGCGTTCAAGAAACTTTTGTTGGTTCAGTTTAGGCCTAACCTAAAATTGCCTTTGTAAGCTTTCATCCTAACAGCTGTTTATCCATAATATGCAACAACTGATGTTTCAATTATAATACAGTAAGCTCTTTTTGTTAAAAAACTAAAATAAACAATCTGTTGATTGTGAAAGTTTAAAATAGCTTCATTTCGAGTATGAATTAATTATTTGTAGTTTCAGGTAATTTTTTGCAGTTTTGTTTATTGTTTTTGGGTTTTTTTTTATTCTAGGAGCATCATATGATCATTATCTTTAGGCCATTATAACCATAATATGTGTTTTCACACCTTTAAGGTGCCTTATATCCCCTGCAAAAAAGCCGATTTCAATTAAATGAAAGTAGTTCTTGAAACCTCATAATTGAGTAGTTAGTAATATAACGAAACTAGGTTACACTCGATTCGATCTACATCTACTTCTACTGTAGGTCTAATTCGTTTTCATTATTTCTACACGCCAGATGGAAGATATAAATTTGCTTACGTTAGTGTTTATGAAAATGCGTCACTTGTAAGGAGAGAATAGTAGCCTGTAGATTTGCTTAGTAAGGTGTTTGTTATTTCGTTTTTGAATCAAAAGTAATGAATAAAATATTATTAAATGCAACAAAAGGGTTTTCATTAAACATTTTATAGTATGCGGTATTTTGGAATAGCGGTTGAAGTTAAGCGAATTTTAAAATCATCACGTTATGTAAAACAGACATTCCTTTAAAATTTGAGGTCAATGTGATATTTTTGCTGGAAGTCAAGAACATCAATCAGTGTCCGTTCTTTTTATCCGCCTTGTAAGTAAACAAGTAGAAATAGTGAGACTCGTCCAACAAAAATTACCTATTAAATAACTTTGACAAAAAACTATAACAGTTTAGACAATATTCTTGATAAAACAACAACATACAAAACACTTTCTCTGGCTTTCTTTGCGTCCTCGACCACCAAGACTGCATTACGCAAGCAGCTATATTCCCGCTTTCTCTTCCACCACACACTGATTTGTTCAGTCTTTTTACAACTCCATCTTGCAAAACCTTGCTTAGTTATTTAAATAAACCCAATTGTTGCGTAACCTTGTGTTTTAAACTTTTATCGTCATATTTTTATTTTTACATTTTATTCGCGAATCTTCTTTCTCCTTTCGTTACCTAATATGTTATAGTTTGTAACTGGTTCTTCTAGTTTTGTGTTTGCGCCTTTTGATAGTCGTGTTTTAGGTGTTCCGGTGTACTAAATCAATTTAGAAAAGTCTCTTTGCTTTAGCTATATTATCGTACAGGATGTTTAAAAAATTTTCACTAACAATTCACCTCCTTGTCTAATGCATCATGTACAGAAAAGTACCAAAATTCATAGGTCGTAAAATGCTACGTTTTTCGTCTAGCCAAGTTTTTGTTTTTTTACTAAATAATTTGTAGCCCTAAAGACGTTAAACCGATTGATTTCAAACCTTTAAATTCATCGAGACGTATTTAATTTAAAATAATCAGCTTAATCCAATATCCTTTTCAAAATATTGGCCACCACCATGTATAAATTTTAAATAAGAATAACTCAAAATCAGTAATTTTTTATAAATAAACGGCAAGAGTAGGCCTACATTTTTGTGGTTTGCTTTATTTCCCATCAAATAGTACAATGTTTAAAGTATCAAATAAAGAGTGCCTGTAAAACCGCGTCCATAAATGTCCATGCATGTTTGTTGGCGGGCTTCAAACATCTATAGCAACAAAGTGTATGCAATAATTAATTAGGATGACCAATTCAGTTGGACGCTGTTACTCTTGACTTTTTCAAAAAATTTACTTTTTTTCCGTTATTCTCATTTAAAATTCGATATTCTGTTTAAACTGTCGAAATTTTGTTTTGAAAATGAGTACTGTCTATGAGTAGTGATTTTACATTAACTAGGTCTAGACGTAATTAAGGGTTGTGTCAAGTTTGAACTCAATTTTGTCAAAATTCGTAGAGATAAAAGTTATTTAGCAAACAAAATGGAGGTTAGGAGGAAAACGGAAAAGTTTAGTATCTATGATTATTGGTACTTGTTACAATGCAGTAAGTGTATGCAAATGTAATGTAAAAGATGCAGTAGGCCTAAGTGTAAAAAAAACGTATTTAGAAATATTCGGAAGTTTCAGTAATACAGGGTGTTTCAAAAATGATGATACACTCGTATGTGAATTATTACTCCTCATGTTTGAAACAGCCTGTATTACTGAAACTTCTGAATGTTTGAAAATACATTTTTTTAAATATAAACTCACGACTACAGTTATCTAGTTTTGCCAATTAGTTACTGCATTGTAGAATTTAACTCTTATCTTGTTTTCTGAAACAAGTTAAAAAGAAACAACTCTTATCTGAACCAACGTGTTAACAACGCCTGTCTGAACAAATTGTTAATGTGAAAAAAACACACACATAATTGTTTCCCCATAGTTTTAATTTTAAGAACTTTCCAATATTTAACTCGTAATTACAACTGGCATTGTACTTCCTTAAATAATATGGTGGTTTCTCTAGTCACTTTGTGTTTAGTGCTAGTTGACGACCGATACAATATTAGAAAATAAATTGTGAAATGTAAACCCTTTACTCGTGGTTTTTGTAACACGTTTTGTTTTCTGTTTTAGCGGCTTGGCTGGGAAAACCATGCCGAAGAAAAGATCCCAATTTGAACGACTGTCTCAAAAATACGTTTCAAAATATGTTTCCACATTTGGCCAAAGGTGAGTATCTTGATATTTCACTTTAATTTTTTAAGCAAATACTGTAGTGATAATCAATAATCATGTGTAGATGTTTAGATATTCCCAACCTTTTGATTAAAAAAGTTTTAGAACGAAAGCGTTATACAGGAGTCGTATACAGAGTGTGTCAGAGCGGGTGGCCGGCTTGTATAGCATTGAAACGAGTATACTTAGAAATTTAGTTTAAACTGATAACCCCTATTTCGACCCCTAGGAATTCAGGAAAAATATTTTCAACCCTCTAAAATGCCCCGAAAGGGTATTTTTTGGGAGTGGGGGTTGGTTTTGGGGAAATTTTCAAATGTAAGATGACCCACATTGCAATTTGAAAATTTTGAGATATTGACTTTTTAAACTTCTAAAAGTTGTAAATTTTGAAACCTGCTAAAAATGTGTGAAAACCTACCAAAATTAGGTATTGTTTGAAAGGTCATCTTTGTCAATGTACTTTAAAAATTGTAGCTGTTAAAAAAAAATTATGTCAGATGTAAAAAGTTATGTAAACTTAAGTTTTTATGATGTTTCGGGCCACCCTGTATTGACGGTGCAAGATAAATGAAAAACAAATTTAATGATCAGTGTACCGAGACCTTTAAAATGAGGTACAACATTTTAAAATTTTTCAAGAACCAACCCCCATCCCCAAAATACCCTTTTGGGGCATTTTAGAGGGTTGAAAACATTTTTCCGGAATTCCTTGGGGTCGAAATAGGGTCTAAACTATCAGTCTATCAGGTTATCAGTCTAAAGTAAATAAGTATTCTCGTTTCAATGCTATACAAGACGGCTACCGGCTCTGATACACCCTGTATATTGTTTGAGATCTGCAATAAATGTTTGCAAATAAATCAATCTAATATTTGTTTATTTTAAATCACTGCTGAGAAGAATTTCGAATTTAATTTTAAGAAAGTTTACTAGGGGGAACAGAGTTTAAAATATTTTGAAAGCTTTATATGCTACAAACATCCACCCCCTCATCTACCACAAACACCCACTCAAACACTTCTACTAACCAAAACTTGCTTTGGAAACCTGTAGCTGGTTATATCTCAAATAATCCATGAAAAGTTAATTTTAATAAAGAAAACAAAGATTTGTGCATTCTATATCAGTTGAATCTCTATACTCAAAATAGTGTTTTTCAGATATTAAAAATGCAAATATTTGAATAAACTATAGAGCAATCGATAAAAAGAGGACTGGTATGATGTTAAATTTTCATAAACTTTCAAAAAATAAGAAATGCGCATTTTAAAAGGTACCTAACAGTAAAATAATTATTATGTATTGCCGTACTGAACTGGTTATATTCTTAAATAAGTTACCTTATATTTTTGTTTTACTCACAGTACTTTTTGTTTTTTCTTCTTTGGTTACGTAACGTTTCGCCTATTGTTCAGGCATTTTCATACCATTATAGAACTATACTAACTTGCATTGGTTAATGCGCGTAGATTTTTTAGTAATAACACTCAAAACACATGTTCCCACACTTATACGCAATACTTATTTATAACATTTATTACACACTAAACAATTGATTTCCAATACTTATTATATACTTTGGAGGAATTCAAAACCTACAGACACACAAAATTATATCCAATCTCACTATTCAATAAATAGAAAATATTTTAATCGAACAGAATTTTTGACAAATTATTCTAGTAGAGCCCCTTAGTTTCATACCTACACCACAGATAAGACAGAACCTTCTTAATATTGCTTTTACCATTTTATATAAAAGAACGAAACTTGGCATACCTTTACTGCACCTGAAAAAGTTATTTTTGAAGCAGCTATACATTTTACTTCACCTTTAAGGGGACGGTCAGAAGGGAATCTTTAATGAAAGCATTGGTCGAACTGTACAACAAATTAAAGGTCTCGGTTCGTAGAAAACAATAAAATATAATAAATCCGATCTCAAACGGAAAACTGATTTGGAAATGACAACCGGTCAAAGATTGTATTAACTTGCAATTAGATAAATTGTATAAAGACCAGAGACGGTTTAATATTTTTTAACATTCAACATGAGAGCTATGAAAGCTTACTCGTAGGGTTCTAGCAATGGAAACTATTACTTTCGGCGTACAAGAGTAGCGGGAACCACTATAAGAGACAAACAACTTATAGGTTGGTAAAGAATTTCAAGTAAAATTTCTTGATAGACAACACTCGACAAACGAAATGCAGTACTCCTTCATACGGCTAAATAATGTACTTGATGTAATAGTGGTCAATTTGAGGTCAGCAAAAAAATTTTAAATGTTGATCCCATCGAATAATAATTCATTTTAAGATATTGATAAAAGTAAAAGAAAAGCGGAAACTAGAGGTCTCGAGATAAACCGTACAAAAATAGAGGCGAGGAAGCCAACATTCTAACTTTTATAAATGTTAAACTGACGCCATTTTAGTTAGGTTGGATTTGCGGCACTGTTATTTTTTGTTTTACAACTCAGCCTATGCTCTCAATTGAGATTTATTTCTTCTGACTCATTGTGTGCCGTCCTTCAGAGGAGGTAGCGGTCCGCTGTATAAGTACAGGTACTAAAATAGTTTTGGTGCCCAGTAACAATGTGCCAAGTTTTGTAGTTCCATATCAAAAGGGTTAGAAAATATTATGCCGTCCCGGGACTTTATATTCTCCCAGTGTAATAAGTGTTTTGTATAAGTGTATTGTAGGCCTACATGTGTTTTATTACTAAAAAACTACGCTCATTAACCAACTTAACACAATGTTATATCAGTTTGAAAATTTCTATACGATGGCTGAAATGTGACGTAATCAAAGGAGAATAAACAAAATAAACGGTACCAGGAACTGGCACATACTTTCTCACAAACACATTTAAATTATTAAACAGATTCACTGTGACTTGTAGGGTGGAGTAGGAGAGGTGATTTTTTATTAAAGTAGTAGATTAACTAATAAATATTATTATTATTATCTAGAGAGAAAACTATTCGATCGATTTCGAACAAATTTGCACTTTATTATTAACTAAACGAGAATTTTTAGAAAGATTGTACATTAAAGGCTGTACAAATAAGCCAAATTTTATCCAAATCGTTAGAGCCGTTTTTTTATATAAAAAAATAATAACTGATTTTTTGGGGGTTTTTTGCCAAAAGGAGAGTTGCTTTTAAAAAAATTCAAACCGTTTTTCGTGAATCTATACAGGCCTACTTGACATGTCTGGTGCAAATTTGTTTGAAATCGATCGAATAGTTTTCGCTCTAGCTTTGTATACATACAGACATACATACATACAGACATACAGACAGACATTTTGTACAAACCACTTTTTTGAACTCAGGGGATCCCAAAACGGATATTTCCACAAAAATCTCAACATCGATTTTTTTGCGATCACTATACTTTCTCTATACCTACTACAGTGAGAAAGTAAAACAAAGGTTTAAGGTAAGTTATTTATTGAAGTAAAATAATTTACAAGCATCTCTTTTATTAGTATTTTTTTTTAAGACAGAGGAACATAATATAATGGCTGAAAATAATCTTATACTGTAAAATATTTTTGCAAACCAATAAAATTCATTTTCTGGAGCTCATAAGTTCATAAAAAAAACTTATTGCAAGCCTGTATTGAATGTAAATAACATGTAAAATATCAGCGATACAATTTGTTGAGACAATTTAATAACGCCGTGTTTCAGGTATCCCGGAAGTAGGCATACCAAAGTTCGAACCACTCTTCATCGAGAGGATCGGCATCAGTAAAGGACACGGGGCCGTCACTCTGGCTGGGACGTTCAACAACCTCTTCGCTTACGGACCTAGTAATACCACAACCACTTATACGAGGTATGGTGTAGCTAGAATTGAAACTTCACAATTATTACATAACAGAAAGTTTACTATTGATTGTAGAAACCTAACCTAGATAAGCAACCTTATGTTAGAGACTATTCTGGCGCCACCTGGTGAGAGTGGACTGTAACTATTTGCCTTAGCTCAGTTGCTGTCGTCTGCACTTGCTTTTACATCAGCGCATTCTGTTGCGAGTTATTTAGAAATACTTCAATTCGACCTAAATAACCTGCCACAAAAGCGCTGCGTCTGCAAATTTACTAGGTGTAATTTACTATTTTCAATAGTTTTACGTTAGGCAGTTAGTAATAACATTGAAGAAACAACACTATAGTATTGTTTCTTCAATGGTAATAATCACTCGGTACCCAACAAATAATCCTCATAACATTATATTACAAGAGGCTGGTACTTTTTTTACAGTTATACCAAAATATTGATTATTTTTTAAATGGAAAATGTTTAGGATACACTCTTAGGTGTACAATTTCACAGCCATTATTTATAATGGGTAAGAAAGTTAGTTTAATTCAGTATTTAAGTAGTTTTTAATTCTGTATCTAAAAATTGTATTTTAAAAGAGAATTTTTTTAATTATTGACATTTGCATGTGTTTTTGTGAGAAATGTTTTTTGTGCAATAAACGAAATCTGAATCTGAATCTGTAAAAATAGAGAATCGAACGTTTTGAATAAAGCGATGAAACGTATGTTCCCTTTTATGCCAGTGCTGTGAACATAATACTGGAAGCGTTACTTTCTTCAATTCTAAGAGAGAAGTAGACAATACAAGAAAGACATGTTGTCTGCGATGTGTATGCATTGTATTTAAAATATAAGTTATACTTACTCAGAATACTGTAGTTATTTTTAAACTGGACAGATTCAAAGACATGAACTGGGCGAGTGAGTTTAAACCCCGCACTTTTCCAGTGTGGAAAGCAAAACATATTGCTGTGATCAGTTAATATTACTTTCATTAATGTATCAAACATAATAGTAAAACATAATAACTTAATTAACATGAACAATTTAGTATTTAAAATTATTAATTTAATTAACTTATCAAATAAATATAAATTTAATTAAAATATATATAAAACTTAATATTAACAATTATTAATTTAATTAACTTATACAATTAAATATTATAAGAAATTATTAAATTTAAAGATTGAAATCTAGCATTGTCAAAGCGTTACCTAATTATAAATTTATTTCTAACTGGGACGCATAAAAATTATTTTAAAAGACATATTTTGTAAGAAATTCACTTTGTTTTATGTTGTATAACTTTTTGTGAATCGAAAATAAAATTATCTGGTCTAAAAATTCATTGGTTGGTAACCAAACATAATTGGGTAAACCTAGTTTATATTGCAACAATAATTTATTGAATTAAAGGTACTCACAGAATCGTCATCAGAATCATGAGACTTCCTTAGGCTACGGTTACATTGGAGCCGATTTTCGACTCGGGCGTGCACGGGCGACAACGGACATAAAAACAAATATACGTGGTCAATGCGATTCCGTTTGAAGTGGTTTTACTAGGACCACCCACTCGGCCGTACACTACCGAACTCTGGCGACCTAGTTTCACCGACCAACATATTTTGTTTTATTCGCCAGAGTTCCGCCGATCCATCAAGTCGTATTTGCCTTAGTTCTTTTTGTTCTTTGCTAATTAACCGAATTTTTGAAGAAAATAAGAGCTATTACACTCGACCCAATTCGAAAATTACTTTATATATATATATATATATATATCTGTTTTATTCCCGGATCGATAAGTGGTAGTAAATATGCTTCAAAATTGCTGATTTTTTGGTGAAAGGATCCTAGTAGGATTCTTCAGATATACTTTTTTTTTGTTTTTCGATCGGATTCAAAAGGGCGGAGTTATACCGGTTAATCGTTTTTGGGTAGGGATTTAAGGGTATTTAAGTATATGGTTTTTTCCCACCTTGATAAAATGGTAGTAAATATGCTTCAAAATAGATGAAATTGTAGTGGAAGGGTCCTTGTAGGATGTCCCAGACACTGATATTTTCATTTTTCGATTTTACAAAAAATGGCGACTTGTTTGATTCAAATCAAAATGGCAAAGTTAGAGCGAGGAAATTGCATTATTACTCCCACCCATAAGCCCTTGTGCAGATTTTGAGCTATATCATTCGAAAGGTAATTAAATTTACTGCAATCCTGTGCAAAGGTAATTCAGGTACAGTCCCCGGAATCAGGAACAAAAACTATAGAAAGCACCCGATAAATGATTTTTTCATTATAAATGTCAGGTTTTTGCGCGATTTCTCCCACTCATAAGCCCGTGTGCAATTTTTGAGCTACATCGTTCGAAAGGTAATTAAATGTACTACAATCCTGTGTAAAAGTAATTCAGGTACAGTCCCCGGAACAAGAAACAAAATTGATAGGAAACTCCTGATAAATAATTTTTTCATTATCCATGTCAGGTTTTTGCCCAATTTCTCCCACTCATAAGCCCGTGTGCAATTTTTGAGCTATATCGTTCGAAAGGTAATTAAATTTCCTACAATTCTGTGCAAAGGTATTTCAGGTACAGTCTCCGAAACAAGGAACAAAATTGATAGAAAGCTCCCGATAAATGATTTTTTCATTATAAATGTCAGGTTTTTGCTCGATTTCTCCCACTCATAAGCCCGTGTGCAATTTTTTAGCTATATCGTTCGAAAGGTAATTAAATGTACTACAATTCTGTACAAAAGTAATTCAGGTACAGTCCCCGGAACAAGGAACAAAATTGATAGAAAGCTCCCGATAAATGATTTTTTCATTATCAATGTCAGGTTTTTGCGCAATTTCTCCCACTTATAAGCCCGTGTGCAATTTTTTAGCTATATCGTTCGAAAGGTAATTAAATTTCCTACAATCCTGTGCAAAAGTAATTCAGGTACAGTCCCCGGAACAAGGAACAAAATTGATAGGAAAGTCCCGATAAATGATTTTTTCAATATCCATGTCAGGTATTTGCGCAATTTTTCCCACTCATAAGCCCGTGAACAATTTTTGAGCTATATCGTT
>JAGFPH010000616.1:7148-20287 GCA_018207615.1 Philaenus spumarius | reverse complement strand
AAAAAAACCTGACATACTACTTAAGCGTCGGGATTTAGGATACAACTTCCTCACCACCTTACTCCGATCCAAGTGCTTCTGTTCTAATCAATAATTTTTCAGTAAAAATATCATAATTAATTATACAATACTGTAATCTGTTTCCATTTACTTCGCCGTGACCCGCAAAGATGATGGTAAGTGAAGCGAGATGGCGGATGTATAAACAAAAACGTCTGTTGTTATGTATAATCAAATTAGTAGACTATGTGTGTTGGCTATGCTAATTTTACGAATTGAAACCAAATCTGGTATAATGGTTAATTATCACAAGAGGGAGGTAATAATATCTACTACTTGCTTGTTTAAGTATGTACGTAACTACCCCTATACATTAAAATTATGTTCCGTTAACATTCCATTATTTTAAAAGTTATTAATTAAGTTATATTCAGGAAAGAAAATGAATTGCATTTTGCTTACTTCCATCCAAGACGTAAAATGAGGGAATTGTTCTTTCATACTATTATTTTAGATAGAATTTACAATTCGCCACGAAATTTGGATTTTGGTTAAATCCACTCGATTAAATGAGACATAATGAAGCGTGTTTAATTTTGTAATTCAAATCAAGAGATAATGATTTGTCTTTTTATACATTTCTGTAGGTTCGAATGCAATTGGTTGGACTAGATACCAACAGACATTTTGAATTTGATTACTAAATCAATGTCAAAATATTCGCTGGAAAACATAAAGAATATTGTTGAGTGAACGTAATTTTAAAATTTTTAAAGTGACTAAAATAAATAAAGCATAATTATCAACAACAGTAAAAACAACTTCGCTGATGTCATCGCTGTGAAACGTCTTCGTCATGTGTAACCGACATCGACCTGAACCTGATCCATGTGGCATTTTCTACACATACCGTGCCTTTTTTCTTTATAAATGAGTATGAGCCTGGCAACAAACGTTTCTAATATTCCTCACAGCTATTTCATAATAGTAATTCTTCTTCGGTACCATCTTATCTTCTCTACAGTTGTTTTTATTTTCAGAACATATAAAGTGTAATAAGCTTTCTGCCTCAAAAACACTCGGTATTTACACAGAAGCCTCTGTGTTTGCTATCTGACACATCTTACCCATGTCGCGGCTTCGTTAATTAATTGTTGACCCTTGCCTCCTTTTCGATTGCTTCGGCCGTTTGAAGTGTCCACGAGCCTGCCTAATATTTGGAATTCTTAGAATACAGTACGTCTTTGGTTTTAATACATTTGCGGATGGGCGTAACATGTAATGGTAGAGTAAAATGAGTGCTGAACTTATTTGCTAAATACTTTCCAATTAACTACCAAAATATTTATGAATATTTAATCAGACATTATTCGAAACGACACACAAAAATAAGAAGGCTTGGTTATATTCTAGCACATGTAAAATGAATGATGTTTTTACCAAGTTCTAGATAAGCGACTTTTGTGTCAACAGGCGGTACAAATATTAGTACTCCGTTGAAAACATGCCTAATCTAAAACGAAAACCAAGAGTTCAGTTCAAGTCTCTCAGACACGATTCCCAGGAGTATTTCTTACGAAAGTGAAAGTAAACCTAAAATGCACGAAATATACTGATGCAAATTTTGTAACCTACAAACGACCAACCCACTTCAGCTTCAGAAGAGGAAAGATGATTTCTTAATAGATAATTAAGTAAGTAGTATCACTCTAGGTTTCTGTTGAATAAAGTAAAATCCTTGGTTCGGATTCACGTGGTTAAAAGCCGTAATAGCCATTAAAAACCTCAAACAAATTTGCGAAAATATTATTTTAAATATCTTAGAGAGTCTAAAATTCATCAAAATTGTTTTATTAGATTTAGGTTGTATTAGATAGGTCTTTACAGACCATACCGCATTGACACAAGTGTAGGCCGAATGTTTGTGGAGAGTAGTTCAATGTTATTCATATGCAATAATTCTTGTATATACCTAAGAATAACACAAAATTTCAGCTCTCTAGCTTGCAGAAATTAGTGGAAAGTATATTACCATCATTTTAACCACGTAGACTGTAGTGACTGAAATCCGATGGGTTTACTTTTTCTGCGCAACAATGAAAAGTACCGAATTTTAGCTCTCTATCTTCAATGTAAGTAAATTATTAATTTTAATTGTTTTAGGGGCTGGCTGTTATCATCCTTTGTACCTATAACTCAAACAGTCAACATGCGAGGTCTGTAATTTGTTTGATGTTGTTTGTTAAATGTATCACTTTTAAACAATAGTACACAATTTCAGCTCCCTATTCTCATGTTGATTAAAGGCGTATTGTTTTTTGTAGTGGTTCCATTATAACACCTTAAATAATGTAAGTAATCGAAATAATTTTTAATTTTACCTCCCTTTTGTGCTAATTTTATCAATCGCTATTCCAAATTTGATCCAAAGCTGTTTGGGCGTTCATAGCGAATACCAATACAAATAAGATCACACATACCCTCACACGTTTTTTTATTTAAATATAGGGTATACAAACACAAAGTAATTTCACATAATATTCAATAAATTTTTTATTTTTTAAATTATTAGACTATTAATTGCTACAGACTAAAAAACAATTGTGATGTACAAACAATTTATATTATTTAATTAAGTGCAAATTTGTTGCAGTTGGTGCATACATTTATGTATGTTATCATACATTATGTACAGAAGGGAAAGCAATGAAATTTACTGAATGTGTAGGCCTATGTTAATAACTTATATAATATTTGTTGTTGAAGGGACACACCCAGTTCAATGTCTATTTCGAAGGTCAACTCTAGTCTAGTTTTAAGAACGGAATATTTTCACCAACAAAAATTAAACTGTGCCTTGACATTTGTACTAGTTTCAGTAAATGGGCCATTGGTCCTAATATTGTTTGATAAGATCAACTGTGTTCGACATAGTTCGTCGCAACAAATGTTAGCAGTCCATCCGTAATTGCTGATTGTGTATGAATAAAGTAGATAATGATTTTGGCAAATCTCAAAGCTGGCACTTAGCAAATGTCGGACAAAGCAGGAAGTGGCACGAAGTAATGATTGGGTAACGAAACCATCTGCCAATGATATGGATATAATGCTTCTTTATTTTGCTATTGTGGATTCATTCGTTTTACTGTTGCTGTAATATCAACAAACTGGAAATAAATGCCTCTCGACTATTTTAAACTGGGGTCGGCTATTTCATTCGGGTTAGCAAAAACGTCTAGGTAAAAATGAATCTTCAGAAATATATATCAATATAGTAGCAGCACAATCAAAAACAAAACCTAAAGTGCCCTTGTCAATATAAAGAAGAAATAACAAATTACGTTGCATATGTTTAGATTAAAATTACAAAGTTTCTTTTCTTTCACAACAAAGAGCATGAAAATCGGAGCCGTAGATATCCAGAAATAGGTATCAATAAAGTTCTAGCAAAAACAAAAAAACCCAAAAGTTCCTTTATAAATATAATGACAAAATATAAACGACATTTCGTAATTTTTTTGTTAAAAGTAAAAAGGTTTCTTCCTCTCAAAACAAATTGCACGAAAATCAACCCAATAAATCTCCAGAAAAATGTATCAATAGGGTTGAAGCTTAAAACCAAAACACCTCAAAAGTGCCCCTACAAATATACCGATAAAATAAAAATTACATTTCATAATTTTCTTATAATAGTTATAGCCTAATAATTACATTTTCTTTCATGTAAAACAAACCGCTCAGTAGATCTTATGAAATATGTGCCAATGGTGTTGTAACCTTAAACCAAAACACCCCAAAAAGTGCCCCTATAAATATACCAATAAAATAAAAATTACATTGCATAATTTTTTAATTACTTTGCATAGTGAAATTTTCTTTCATTTAAAAAAAGCCGTACGAAAATTGGCCTGAAGGTCTCCAGATAAAGGTATCAATATGGAGTGTAAACTAAAACATACAAAAAAGGATCTTTTGTAAATACAACGATAAAATAAAAAGGTCAGCGTCGGACCAGACGGTGGAAGTTATACTTCTTTGGCCATCCAATGGTATAGACAGATAGACCTACTAAATTGATCTAATATATTTTGGGGAAAACTAGTCGTAACTTAGAGTAGCCCTACTATTTTGTAGATGATAGCCTATTCTTTTATAAAAACACTAACCAACACTGAAGGCATATTTTAAAATTAATATCCCATTTTTACCTTCTTTGTTACATACGCTTATGAATACTGTCGTTGCATCTGTTTGGTTGGGCACAGTTAGTCTGGGGACCATGATCAGTGCTCACTTACTACACCCAACAAAATGAATGAGCTCCCGAAGTTTCTGCATATCGTCGTGAATCACCCTGCATATACAATTTTTAATGAATGCCGAAAACGTGTTCAGGGGACCATGATGAGTGCTCACTTACTACACCCAACAAAATGAATATTGCATTGTCATCGGTCCTTGATAAGTGTGCAAAGTTTCAAATCAATCAGACGTTTTGAAAGGGGTGAACATCACGTCATGTTCAGGGGACCATGATCAGTGCTCACTTACTACACCCAACAAAATTAATATTGCATTGCCATAAGTCCTTGATAAGTGTGCAAAGTTTCAAATCAATCCGACGTTTTGAAGGGGGTGAAAATCACGTCGTGTTCTGGGGACCATGATCAGGTCTCACTTACTACACCCAACAAAATTAATATTGCATTGTCATCGGTCCTTGATAAGTGTGCAAAGTTTCAAATCAACCGACGTTTTGAAGTATAGGAAAGTATACGAATATACGAAGAAAGGTATAAAAAGGCATTTTCCGGATTTTACTCCTAACGCGTGACGCGGTTTCTTTACCGACACCCCATCAAGATTACAACGAGCGCAAAGAAGTATAACTTCAAAATCATAAATTATAATAATGATAATTTTTTTTTCATTTAAAACAAACATGATGAAAATTGGCCCTGTAGATGTATAGAAATACACATCGATAGAGCACCAAACGATGCTGAATTATAGGCCTAAGTAAGTAAGATATGAACTGATTAGTAAAATTAATTCAAAACTGTTAACTTACTGCCTAAGTTTTATACAGGGTGTTTCAAAAATGTATACTAACAATTTACCTACTCGTTCATTGCATCATTTACAGTAAAATGTTCAGAACACCATTCCAGCTCGTTCCAGGACCATCTGCCCTATTCAAAACTCTGGTCTTACTGCGCACGCTCTCGGATCCAGGTTACCACTACTCCTATCACACTACCCCGATGCAAGTGCCTCTGTCCTGACCAAAATATCAGGGTAAACAATAATCTGTTTGCATTTGCTTTGCCACGAGTGTAGACGGGGAGCGAGTGACGAGGTACCCGCGGAGGTTGGTGAGCGAAGCGATCAGGAGCTGAGGCTTGTAGTAAGTAATATGTTTTCCCCAAAATTTTAAACAAACAAACCTGTAAATTTTAAGTTAAACTACAATTCACAAAAATTAATACTTTCGGGAGCAATTAATCTCGCAGAATATGTCCACTTCAGAAGTTTTACAGTTAGCCCCCTTATTACACTAGGCCGCCAGGTGGCGCCACCAGCCAAGACACCGGTGTCACTGCTCGTCATGGGACATTGATTCTTATGGAGCCTATTACATTAGGGCAACCCGTGGCGCCACCAGGTTTTGGCTGCTGACTGGTTGCCGTGCCCCGCGACCAAGCCGGCAACCCCTGGTGGCCGAGAGTCGTAGCGGGGCATTGTATCTTACCGAGCTTATTACACTAGGCCGCCTGGCGGCGCAACCAGTCCGGCCACCACTAATAATATTGTATGTACGTATGCTGTTATTATCTTTAACTTAACTACTACCCTTCATCCGATTGTTTTAATAGTTATACCGTCTGATAGAGAATTAAAAGTGTTACAAAAAAGGTATCTTGGCAATTTTTGATAAAATGTACAGTTTTGTTGTAATTAAGGTTTGAACTTTTCAAATAGTCGTCTTTTTGAAACGCATAATTGGTAATAATAGCTCATTTTAATTAAAATAGATCATTGTTAGGTATAACGTCATGTCAAGTTTGAACTCAATCGGTCAAACCGTTCTCTAGATATCAATTATTTTGTAAAGCAAAACACAAACAAGCAGACGAAAAAGTAAGCACCTAAGACCCATGTTTATATTGTGAATATGTCTCGATCCCAGGAACAAATACACAAAAGGGGACCATAGAGTTTGGGGACACCCTTTATAAAATATTTTATTCTGTTATTGACATAGTTATTAAGCTACAGTTTTTTTATTTGATCGCCACAAACATATAGTCAGATGGAGCAAAGCCTACACAAAAAGTGACACAGTTTAGTTAGAACTTGATATAATTAAACTTTCTTAATACTAATAATGAGCTTTCTTTCTACTTAATAATAGGCCTAATATAAAGTTTAATTACTTACTGAGTAATGTAATTAAATAATGTTGGAGAGATAACTCATTTCTCGACAGAAATTTATTGATGAAAATAAAAATAAATTTACATAAAATATTCTAAACTTGTTTATTTATTATTTTTAGTTCCTACAGCTATTTTTATATAAATAAATTGATTGAATATGTTCAAAAAACCTCAAGTAATTGAATTTGTTTATGGATAAAAGTAGGTTACAGATTCGAACAAGTAACACATAAGTAATTATGCGCCGCCTGGTGGCCTAGTGTATAAGGGCCTTAGTGTTAAAAACTCACAGAAACATGCCTATTCTATACCAGCCTGTAGGGAGTAGCTAATGTAAACTTCTACAAACAAACACGAACCCGCTTCATATAAAATATAGGACAGAGAGTCCGGGTACACTCCAACGAAGTTTCGACCACAAAAATATTTCATAAAGGCTGATAAAGAGTCTCCAACTTTTCTGATTGACAGCAGCACTCGTTGTCCCCACTTTACGCTTGTACCTGGCTCTAACCTAACCTAACCTGATCTTTGGAACTATCATTGAATAAGTAGGTCAATAGCATTAAATTATGTTAAGAGTGTTGGTCTTTCGTCTTTTCACTAACTAGTGTTTAGCTAAATATCATACCAATGTCAAAATGTCGCCGTCCGTGTCGATCTACGAGTCTGCACCTTTTCTAAATATCAACCGGACACTTCGACCTCCGACCAAGTAATCAATGTTTATGACCATCTATGGGAACGTACTGGTTGTCCGCCAGCCCTTCATTTGACAGGTAGTTACGCCTAAAGTATATTGGATCCTTATTTTAGAGTTTTACCTTGTAAGTAGTGTATTTTCAATCAATACGTGTTTGGTTTATATTAAATTTATTTTTTTAATATGTCGATTTTTGTAGATGTCTATACTAATATTATAAACAGTAATTTTTGTTTTGTTTTTTGTTCTTTTGTTTGTATGCATGTAGGGGGTAATCTATGGGACTAATGAATCGATTTACAAAATAGATTTACTAACATAGAGCTTTAGAGTGACATAGCTAAAATTAATTTTGATGAAAACCTTTTTACTTCATTATTTGTAAATTTAGTCGGAAAAAAATCTTAGGTTGGGCCTAGATTAATGATACATGTATTTACATTCATTAACATACAAACCAATTGAATAAAATAACAGATAAAACAGCTGTTTGCTCCAATATTTCCATTAACAACTGATTTCAAACTTTGAAGCAATTATTTAAATTTCTAAATTTTAGGTTATTTTTTTTTATTAAAGTGTAGACCTGAGCCTTGCTGGTTCTTTTAACCTTTATTATAACTGCTGTTATAAAATATTTAAATAATTTAATATGAATAACATTATTCAAGGCCTAACATTATTTACCATCTTAGCTTTGAGGTTATTATTAATCAATAATATTAAAAAGAGGTCAAATTTGAGTTTATTTTGTTTGTATGTAGGAGGTAATCTCTGGAACTACTGAACCGATTTAAAAGATAGTTTTACTAATAAAGGGCTACCCTATCCTTGAGTAACATAGGCTAAAATTAATTTTGATTTAATGGTTAAAATAACCAATAAAATAATTAATGTTAATTGCTATACTTTCCGTAAAGCTAGAGAGCTGAAATTCTGTACATTTATATCTTACAAGGTACATAGAAAAAGTAATCTAGATTTGTATTTTGTCGCTTGCTGCTAAGGAGTTAAAATGTGATAACAACCCCTAAAACAATAAAAATTAATTGTTATATTTTCCTTAAAGTTAGTGAACTGAAAATTTGTACATTTATTTCTTACAACATACATAAAAAAATTATCATAGATCGACATTTTGTCTTTTGCTGCTAAGGGGTGTAAATGTAGTAAAAATGTTGATTGTTATACTTTAATTAAAGCTAGAGAATAAACCCTTAATAAATTATGGAATTTAAAAATAAGAAACCACTATGTTACATCCTAATTAAAATAAATAAGACATGTTATTAGAATTTAATAGTATGGCCTATTTATATAATATAATCTGTTAGCATGCTTCTACGCAAGTCACCGGGGGGGGGGGGGGTTCGAGCAAAGCGAGCAGGGGACCGAGCCCTAATATATTTTACAAGTGTTTGCCAGATATGATTTTTGCTTTTAAAACGAAACAAAAACCTTGACACTAAAATGTACACATAAAGTACCTATTCAATTGTATTTGTGCAATGAGTTTTTATTGATTTCATAATATAATTAATTATTGATGTGTAAAATAAGGAACAGGGAGATATATTATATCACCCGACTGTCTAGATCTAGAGTCTACCAATTGAAACAAGGAAGCTGAGTTGGTAGAGGAATCATCATTGAATCAACTTGCACGGTTGTTACGTCAACAAAACAGAACTGTAAGCAACCATGACTCAGCAGTTTTCTATTGTGGATTTGACTGTTACTGCAGCTTTCTAGGTAAGCTGTGCTTGCAGTTAGAAAAAAGTAATTGTTTCTTTAGCAGTAGAACTATGCAAAAAATACACTGTGAGAAACCTACGTCTCCAGACAAGTAGAGGAAACGGAATAAATCTAGTTTTGAATCTAGCTTTAACCAATGATTCTATTTTGATTACGTTTTACCGATATGAAAGTAGTTGGGGATACTTAAAGTATGTTTGAACAAAATTATTTCACAATATTTACCATCATACAGGGTGAACTTGCAGAGTGCCAATTTTGCAATCTCACAAAATATTGGTTTTAAATTGGGGACTTTGCCTTAATTGATGTGGCCAACAACAAATAAGTGAAGTTTTTCCAATATGGCAGAGAGATTTTAACTCATATCTTTACAACATAATTTTAAGACTTTTAACTGGACTTGAAATTTGGGTTTTTAGATTTTTGAAAGGGTACATCAACTTCGTTTTAAGAGCTAAATCAATAATTTCCATGAAAAATATACTTGAAATTATATGATTTTCAAGTCTCGCACTATAAAATGTACACATTTTTACGAAACATATATTTTTCACCTATAATTTTGTCCAGCCATTAAGATATCACTATTCTGTTTTTAATTAAAAATATTATATTAGTGTGACTTTATAAAACCTGTCATTTTAAACATCTTTTAAGAGGGAATTTTGTTTTTAGTTCGTACCCATAAATAACTGAATCGTTTCCAAATTTCAAGTACAATATACACGAAAACGGTAAGGTTGATCAAAAAAATACAAAGAATAAAAAAGTCTTAAAATTATATGTAAAAACCATAAAAGTAACAAAAATAGGGGTTTCGAAAAAACAGTTGGTAGTATACAATAATAAGGGGGTGCGGGAAGCGAGCAGGAGGCTGAGCCAATTTAGTTATTGGAATAAAAATATCTACTATTGTATTTAAAGGTTTAGTTAGTTCAAGAGCTGGATAGGAGGTGCACCGATGTTGAAAAAATGAACGGAAAATTAAACCCCACTACTGAAAAGATTGTGCATCTCACCTTTTTCATTTGACAGTATAAGTCACCGCACGCTACATTCCACATTAACAGATTTTAAATAGTTTGCATGCCAAAAGTTGGCTTACTAATGAGATATTAAGTTTAAATTGTATTTGTGGTGTTATAGAACGTTCAGCAATTGTTTTTCTTCAAAGTATTGATAAGTAAGATTTGACATTGGGCCATGAGGTTTGGCAATATTTCGATTTCTTGTGCTACGAAAAAGTGAAAATAATATGGTACCATTGATGGACTAACAGTATTATAACTTTATTCGTTTAATAAGCTTTGTGTGCATTTTTAAATCATCTAAAGTTTTAGTCATTATTACACTTACATTTCTATTTTTGTTTTTAAAAGATAAATTTTAATTATGTTACATTAAACAGTCATCAGTTATCATGTCTCTCTGAGTTTCATTTGATGTCCTAAAACTTGTTGGTGAGTACTTTCTACGGACAAAACACCCACAAGTTAAATTGATTTTCAATATTCAAGGTTAGGAAAATATGACCTCATCCACTGGCTTGGTAGATTGAACATTTTTGTATCTGTGGCCACAGATGTGTTTTCAGTGTCAATGTTAAAGTAAACATTATTAAAAATGCAACTTCATCTTTTATTTTTATTTTTCATAATTCTTGTAACTCTTATGTTTCAACTACCCTAATTGAGTTCTATGTTTTGTAAATGTTACACATCGATGACATGTTTACTTTTCAGGTCGTAGCCTTTCCAAATGCCAGCCAGGCTGATTGTTTCAATCATTGAACGTATGCAACATCAAATGCAACTTTGACTTTCACAATGAAAGATTGTATTCCAATGTCTTGGTTGCTGTATCATGAAATGTGACGCCTCAGTAACAGCGGCTTGCAATAAAAGCATTGTTAATGACTAAAGCTCACATGTAAATGTTGCGACATACGAAGGTTAAACAATGCAGCACAACTATCTTTATCTTTACAGTACGTGCAATTTATAGTTAATTAATAGCGAAATAGAAACACGCATTCAACACACATTATATAGCTAAAACATTACGTTTCTTAACTCCATCAACTAACTAAATGACAGCATACGTTTGTTACCACTGGAAGGGATATATTCAGTTGACTTTTATAAAAAACCAAAATAGGCGTTTCAGGTTTTGTGAGTACAAATATATTATTTGTATCTACAGTTATATCTCTTTATTTAAATTAACTAGAGGCCTCCATCCCTGATCGCTTCGCTCACTAACCCCTGCAGTGAACCGTGAGAAGAAAATGCATCATATTAATGTATAATAATAATTATATTATCTGTAGGCCTTTTGGATTGGTTTATAAATTACTATGTTCGGCAAATTTTTAAATATATGCTTGAAAATAGGCATCACAAAAAACTAGCATCATGGTTAAATACACCTCAAAACCTGATTTGTAATTTTTATGTTTGTTCGGGAGTTATGAGTATCAAACTGGTAGAAAACGGGATTTTTAGCGTTTATTGGTCTACAGCTAATAATTTATGTCGCCCTAAAAGGGACAGATAGATCGATTTTTGCAAAACTCACTGTGCAAAACTCATGGATCTCGGATGTAAAAATATTTGTTTTTAATTGGGTGTAATGGTAAAACACAATATTTAGCCGATAGTCCTTCTATTTAATAAATCTGCGAGCGAAACCTCAGGTACCTGTTTGTTATAAATAAAACAGCTGATTTGTATCAAAAGCTTAGCATAATTTTAGGTTAGGCCTACAAAGAACCAAAACAAGTTAATTTGCAACTAATTTGGCAAATTAAGATTCAGGTAATTATTCTTTACAACCAGTTTATTGTTTAGATTAGTTGTGAATATTGTGACAAATTACCGTTTGTCTCATATGTAAATATTTGTACAAAACAAATCTATAGTCGAATATAGATTATTTATTTCGATTTATTTGAATATAGTACTTTTAGGTTCAACTGTTTAAGTCAAACCTTTTCAAAATTTGTCATACTTAAGCTTTTTCCTAAAAAAACTAACACGAAAACATTGCTATGGACACTTATTTAAAACTGTATAGAATACATCAGTGAGATTTTACTGCATTGTTTATGATACAATATTATTTTTGTGTTTAGGCATTTTGAATTCAACACAATTTATTCTTGAGTAGTTCACTAAATATTCTATTACTAGCGGATACACCAGTGTGCTTCGCACGTCTATCTTGTAGCTCGTACAATAATTGTTAACATAATTAGTTAGAATATGTTAAAGTTGAATATTTTACTACAATTTCAAATGTTTTTTACGAAACATTCATTTTTGTGTAGGGGACTTTTCAGAGATTAATCTAGGTTACTTGAGGCCTACAATGAACCAAAACAAGTTTATTTGCAACCAATTTGGCACATATAGATTCAGGTAATTATTCTTCACAACCTGTTTATTTTTTAGAATAGTTTAGATATTGCGACAAATTACCGTTTGTCTCATATGTAAATCTTTGTACAAAACAAATCTGTAGTCGAACATTGAATATTTATTTCGATTTATTTTAGGTTCAACTGTTTAAGTCAAACCTTTTCAAAATTTACCATGCTTTAGCTTTCACTTAGAAAACCTAACACAACATTGCGATGTACAGAGTTATTTAAAACTGTATAGAATACATCATTGAGAGTTTAATGCATTGTTTATGATACAATATTATTTTTATGTGTTTAGTCATTTTGAATTCAACACAATTTATTCTTGAGTATTTTACTGAATATTTTATTACTAGCGGATACAGCAGTGTGCTTCGCACGCCGATCTTATAGCTCGTACAATTGTTAACATAATTAGTTAGAATATATTAAAGTTGAATATTTTACAATTTTGAATTTTTTTACGAAACTTTCATTTGCATATAGAGGACTTTTCAGAGATTAATCTAGGTTACTTTTTATACCTTAAATATTTAGGGTTCCTATAAAAATTAAAAAAAATATAAACAATATGGATAAAAGTAGGGGTTTTGCGAACGGACTTGACAAATAAATAAAACAACCGATTAAAGGACAAACACAATTTTTTTTTTGTAAGTTCTACAATTTTTTATTGAGTCTTGCCGACCAAGGTTTCGCCCGTGACGGCATTGACGAGGCAGTTTTACAGACTGAACTGAAGAATATTAGAAAACAAATAGAAAACAATTTGTTTTCTAATATTCTTCAGTTCAGTCTGTAAAACTGCCTCGTC
>JAGFPH010000615.1:459799-471325 GCA_018207615.1 Philaenus spumarius | reverse complement strand
TTCAGTCGGACATGAATGTAAAAACTTACCTCAATTCACATAAACCAAGAAAATAACAAGAAAACTGTACAAAAACGTATAATTTGAAAATAAAAAAAACTTGCTGTGGCAGAGAACAAAACACAACTGAGGAATGGTTTTCATTCTCGCCGCTAGGTAGCAGCGCTGACAACGATCCTGTAGCTCGTATCACTGCTCAGAAAACGACCATGTCGGTTTTGCCCGGGGTGTCGGCATTCCCCCAGTCTCCCCTACCAATTTCAATGTTAAATAACCAAAACATACCTTCACTATTAAGCATATTTTTGTGTTGTTTTTGTCAAAAAACGAAAGCTGTATTTTTTTTCTTAAAGTAGAATAGATTGTGGGTGTTGATTGCTAAGTTTTTTTTGCAATATCTCTTTTTGCAACTGAGTAAAAAATGAATAAAATTTACTATTTTTTACTATTTATATCATACGTTTATGAAAACAATAAAACGGGTTTTGAAAATGTATTTAACAATCAACATCCGCATATGATAGTACTTCAAAATGAAACCAAATTTTTAAATTTATTCCACGAATTAACAGAAAAAAATTACTTATTCTGTAGCATTGCTCTTATGGGAATTAGATTCAATATGGCGGACAGGGAAGCGCCCCCTTAACTTGAGACTTAACATAGCGGTTCCCCTTATGCTCTAGATGTGCAATAAGACTGGATTTTAAAATATTTTGCGTTTAAGGTTATTAAAACGTAAAAAGCGTTAGAAATATAGATAAAAGTCAAATGCCACTGACTCACTATTAATTATTATTTCTCAAAAACGACAAACCATATTAACTTGAGACTTAACATAGTGGTTCCCCTTATGCTCTAGATTTGCAATAAAACGGGATTTTTGAAATATTTTGCGTTTATGGTTATTAAAACGTAAAAAGCGTTAGAAACATATAAAAAAATCCAAATACCACTAACTGGCCAAAGATCCCAAATATCACTATTTCTCAAAAACTACCAAACGTATTAACTTGAGACTCAACATAGTGGTTTCCCTTATGCTCTAGATGTGCAATAAGACGGGATTTTAAAATATGTTGCGTTTAAGGTTATTAAAACGTAAAAAGCGTTAGAAATATAGATAAGAGTCAAATGCCACTGACTCACTATTAATCTCTATTTCTCAAAAACGACAAAACAAAATATTAACTTGAGACATAACATAGTGGCTCCCCTTATGCTCTAGATTTGCAATAAGACGGGATTTTGAAATATTTTGTGTTTAAGGTTATTAAAACGTAAAAAGCGTTATCTATATCTACATATATAAAATCGAAATACCACTGACTCACTGATGATCACTATATCTCAAAAACGACAAAAAATATTAACTAGAGACTTAACATAGTGGTTTCTCTTATGCTCTAGATGTGCAATAAGACGGGATTTTAAAATATTTGCATTTAAGGTTAGTAAAACTTAAAAAACGTTAGAAATATAGATAAAAGTCAAATGCCACTGACTCACATTGTTTACAAGGAGGTTCTTTAAATAAGCATATAAAAAGGCTGTCCTTTGACAGGTATTAATAAAACTAAAAATATAAATATTATATACACTTAAGCTAAGAAAGTAGTACATAGTGTAAATAGCGTATTAACATAGAATATACGGGATGCCTTTGAAATTGATATTTTTTTTATCGAGCTTAACCCGTAGCGAAGCACGGGCACCCAGCTAGTAAACAATAAACCTTAATCTTAGTAGCTCTTGTGTTGTGCCAATGAATGACCTGAAACTAGCGCACTATACATATATCTACAATACTAATCCAATCAGGAATCAGAGATTTTGTAGTGTTTAAATAAAAAATATATAATGGTGTAAGAAATAGTTTATTGTAACAATGAATTAAACTACAATACAGGGAGTTATTAACAATGAAAATGATAAAATATAACTGTATAAGTTAGCAAAGTTGAAGATCTTAGCGACCAAAATCAGTATTTTTGTTGATACATTGGCTATTTCTTAGAAATTTAAAAGTAAAACACGAAATTGTTTGTACAGTTTTCTATAAATTTAGCATTTACTTTTTCTAACTTCTGTGATTCTTCTTTGAATGATGTATACAATAAAGTAGTGCCGTATTCTTCTTGATATTGCTAATGCAAATTGGTTAATTATGATGTCATTTGGAATTTCTTTGAAAATGTCTTTTTCAGAGGCTAGAATTAATAGACTAGATAACCACTTGTCACTCATACTGCTGCGAAGTCGATTTTTTTAAAATTTTCAGTTTACTCATGGTTCTCTCGACAGAACAGCTAGTGACTGCCAAAGAAAGAAGAATTCTGTACATTACAGTTAAATTTGGGAATGATGATATTGGACCATTGTAAGGCCGAATAAAACCTTGTTTTATCCACTGGTCTGCCATCCTCTCATTTTCACGTTTCTTTTTGCTTGAAATTCTTTTATTTTGGACTCTCTTCTTCATGGCTTGATGACATCTCACCGCCTGATGAATTATCACGTTTATGAAGGATGTCTGAAATATCTACTTCTTTATGCTACTTTGTAAAGAATACTGAAAGTTTCCAATTCTTTTTTTTAATTCGTTTTTAAACTTATAAGATGTTTCTTTTTACAATGCGCCAACCACTTGTCGTTGCGGTGCACTGTGTTACATAACACTTCTTAAAATTTATATTTGACCGCTCTTTTCAATGCTCGAGGCATTATTTAAGTCAAAGTAATCTTATCTACTGCACACTGCACTGAAGCTGAACTGACTGACAAGTGACAACAGGACACTACTCTGTGATGGAAATGGAACAGCTGATCAGTAGGTGGTGTTGAAGGGAGGGAAGGAGCTGTGATAAGTCACACAACTATGTTTATTTTGGAACCTATGGCCTTGACCAAAGCAATAGGAATTTCTAAGTTTGTGCGGCGGCAGGAGACGGGAAGGGGGTTGGGCATGGCCAGACCAAGATTCTACCGAAACCGAGAGAATTATACCGACAATGAACAAAAAATATCTTAGTTATAAATAGGTAGATTATTTACTGTACAGTAAAATGTATTAGCAATACATTTGCCAATAATATTAATGTATTATTGTCATCCTACCGTACATACACGAAATTTCAATTGTGATTCACAAATTGTCTCATTTATTTATAGTTTCAAAAATCCCCCCAAAATTATTATTCCCCCCCAAAATTTGTTTTAATGGTGCTCTGAGCGCCATACCACCCCGCTTCTGGGCACCCCTGTATATGAACATTGAAAACAAAAAGTGTATCTAAAATGATATTAAGACTACAAAAGACAAAAATCAAACATGTTTCACTTGCTCAAAGACAAAAAGTTTGTAATATAACACAATCATGTATATGAGATCTATTTGCCTGTATGTATACAAAGCTAGAGAGAAAACTATTCGATCGATTTCAACCAGTAGGCCTGTATAGTGCACAAAAAAGGATTTTGAAATCTTTTTTAAAACAACCCCCTTTATTGCCAAAAAACCCCCAAAAAATCAGTTATTATTTTATTATAAAATTTGGCTTATTTGTAGCCTTTAATGTACCCTACCATATGCAAAAAACCGCATCTTTCTAAAAATTCTCGTTTAGCTAATAATAATAATAATAATAACTGATTTTTGGGGGTTTTTTGGCCATAAAGGGGGTTGTTTTCAAAATTTTTCAAAACCTTTTTACGTGCATCTATAAAGACCTTATTGACGTGTTTGGTGAAAATTTGTACGAAATCAATCTAATAGTTTTCTCTCTAGATAATAATAATAATATTTATTACTTAATCTCCAACTTTAATAAAAAATCACCTCTTCTACCCCACCCTACAAGTCACAGTGAATCTGTTTAATAATTTAAATATGTTTGTGATTTTGTGAGAAAGTATGTGCCAGTTCCTGGTACCGTTTATTCCGTTAAACCGGTTAAACTTCCTATTTAAATAGTGATAGTGGTATACGTAGACCTATAACGGAAAAGATCCTTATTTTGAGGTTAGGAGGTTACCTAAAAATGAGTACTATAATATTTTAGTACTTTATTCTTATTTTTTTTTTTAAATCTTTGTCAAAGTTTACAACATGTCAAAGATTCATCAAAGTTTGATGAACAAATTATTTCGTCAAAGAATCGTCAAATTTCTTTGATCAAAGAATTTGATGTTTAGGCCTATTTGATAGTGTAATATGTACCTTAGAGCTATACGATACACACTAGAGCTTCAAAGTTCAAAGCACTGATTATTATCATTATCAATCTCACATATATAAAATAAATTATGTTTCTTTGTCCTTTATAGAGTCAAAAACTACGGTACCTATTCGACCAAATTTCGCTCAAAATTTCACAGTTCATCCTATCATTGCCAGGAGTGTTTAGAGATTACAATTACTACAATTTAGGGGTTGAAATGGGGTTGCTCCCCCTATACAATCAATATAAATTAAACTAACTTCAAACAATCTATAAAACTAAAATTATGTAATATTATTTTTAATCGATATAAGGAACTATTAGCAATTTGATTACCGTACTGTACTTAAGTCAAAGGGACGAAATGGAATAACTACCCTTAAAATGAGATATTAATGAATTAATGCATAGGCCTACATTACATTTTTCTATTATGCTCAAAAACTACTAAACTAAATTCATTAAAATTTCACAATTTACACATATTAGTACCAGGATTTTTTTATAGAATATGATCACTACAAACAAATAGATTCAAATGGGGCAGCTACTCATACACAATAAAAATAAATTACACTAAATTCCACAAATTATAAATCTAAAATTGTTCAATATTGTTATATTGATCCGATGTAGGATCCGATGTAGGAGCGTGAATGGGCTTGATGGACGACGAGTTGGATGATCGGACAAATCGGAGTAACAGATCAGACTACAAGATGATCCGACTTCCAACTTCCGACGGAGTCGGACTGTGAGTGGGGTGATCGTCCGATTGTCATTTTAAACTTTCTTCTTGTTGTTGTTTGATCTTCTCTTTTCCCCTATACTTTGTACATTTTTACTTCTATAATAATGGATAATAAAGGGTTTTTGGAATTTATTGAATTGTACCGGGAGAATAGGTGTTTGTGAACACAAGTGATGCAATTTGTGCAAACTGACATGTTTGTGAGCATCTTCGCGTAGCAATAGTTCAAAAATAATTTCTTAACCTATTGAAAAATATAGGTGAATGTTTAAAAAGCAATTTGTTTATATAAATTATATTTTATCTATGAATTGTTTAATACTTTTCAAATCATATTTCCACTGTCAAAAATAATAATAATAAACAATTTGTTACCAGGCATAACCATAAACATACATGAGTTTAAACATAATTATATCAAAAACTAAACAAACAATATGAATGCAACTACAAGCCATTAAAAGATCACATTTTTATTTTTATTTTGATATATAATTGTATATTTAAATACTAAACAGGATCTTATACTAATTAGGCCTATAAATTTAAAATTAGAAACTCTATTTGAACCACTCTTTGTTACATCCTGAATTTTAACACGGATGTTACTGAATAATTAACAAACAACCTGTATAAAACTAAAAGCCACTAAAATATCATATTTTTTTCATTATTTTGATATATAATTGTTTATTTAAATACTAAACAGTATTTTATACTAATTAGGCCTATAAATTTAAAATTTGAAACTATTTGAACCACTTTGTTACATCCTGAATTTTAACACGGATGTTACAAAGTGTTTGTACAAATGCACGAATATCACAGTTTAATAATATTTTAAACTAGGGGCTCTGCAACTTATTCAGAGTTTAAAGATGATTTAATTTAACTGACGGCAAAGTTTTGATAAATTGTGACTTTGCAGAAAATTATTCTTTTATCTTACAGGATGAAATACAATTGTACCATTGGTCAAGTTCCCAAGCCACACTGCATCCTTTCATTATTTACTATAAATGGCAAGGGAAAATGAGGCACTTGCAGTATGTGTTTGTTTCCGACTGTTTGGAACACAACACAATAGCTTTTTATGTATTTCAAAGGAAATTAATCGAAATTTTGAAAGAGACACTGCCATTTGATTTGAAGAAAATTATATATTTTTCGGATGGAAGCGCAGCTCAATATAAGAACAGGAAAAATGTTCTAAATTTGTGTCTTCATAAATCTGATTTTCAAGTAGAAGCTGAATGGCACTTCTTTGCCACATCTCATAGTAAAAGTGCATGCGATGGATTGGGAGGCACAGTAAAGAGACTAGCTGCAAGAACTAGTTTGCAAAAACCTTACAACGATCAAATTTTAACTCCTAAAGATCTTTTTAAATTTGCAGTTGATAACATTTCAAACATAGATTTCAAATATTGTGATGTTACAGACTATGAAGAAGCTGAAATAAAACTTATGGCTAGGTTTGCTGAATCAAAATCCGTTTCAGAAAATAAGCTTATCACTAAACCTTTCTCTTCAAGTAGGCCTAAGGATAAACAAACTGAACTTGTAACAACTATTGACTTTATCACACCATCTGATCTGGAAGGAATTACATCAGGATTTGTTACAGTTGAATATGATAAGGCTTGGTGGCTTGCCTGTATTCTGAAAAGGGTTGAGGATGAATTTCAAGTAAATTTTCTGCATCCTCGTGGGCCGGCTAATTCTTTTTTTACCCTAAGCCGAATGATTTATTGGTTGTTCCTGGCAGTACCTTCTTACAAAAGGTTGATCCAATCACTACAACTGGCAGAGTATATGTATTGAATAAATCAGAACTAAACATGTCTTCACTTGCTTTGGAAAAATAATTTTAAAATTATTGAAATAAACATTTCATCTGTGACAGTGACCAATGTAAAGACTATATCCAATTATTTTGTACATTATTACCAGTTATTATCAAATTATTTTAAGAAAACTAAAAACTTATGTGAGAAGATATTTTGAGTGTTATTCTGAAAAAAAATCAGGAGGGCTAAATAGGCCTACTTTATTTTATATTTAATAACGTGTAATACATTTTAAGTCATAATAGCCTTATAAGTGTAATTCATATTTTCTTTTCAACAAGGAGTTAGTTTGTAGGTTGATACAAATGGACAGATATTATGTAGAAAATGTAATTACTACTATCTTTATTATTAAACAGGGTGTTCTATTAAACAATAATATTTTTTAAAATATGATCCCATTGTTGTCCCATGATGAAATTTTACGAATTATTTAACCCAACCGAGGCCTTAATATCCCAGTTAAGTACTAAATAGGTTAATATAGGTATGATTAATATAAACTGACAATTTGATCAATGCTGTTAATTTGATCATTTTCCTGTATTGATTTAGTTGGAGAGTTGGAGAAGAAAAGGTTTTTGTGTGTTGGAACTAACGAACTGACCGAATGGCTAAGTGCTCGCTTATAGCTTATGTCTTATAATGAGTTACCCAGCGGGTAACTCATTATTCATACTCAAAATACTAGTTTTCTAAATTATAACTTATAAGTCAAACATAAAGAGTTTAGCTCGAATATAATTTACATGCACATAGGAAGTGCAAGTCTGATAACGTTTCCCACTGTTTCCTTTGCTAACCACGCAAATCCTTGAAGTTGCCCTAAATGTCACCAAGTGCACGTGCACAACAAATGTTCATGGACCAATCAAATTTAAGCTTAAGCCTAGAGTGACCAGCGTCCTCGGGTGGGGCCCCTGGTCTAACAAAACTGTTTGGAGAGCGTCCCTCGGGGCATTTTGCCTACAGTTGTCCACCAGTGCGTGACACGATGGTCGCCGTATTATTTGGTGAGTTGTACTAATTCTTTCTGAGATTGCTAGGGTGTGTGCCAATAATTAAAGGAATAACTTTGTAATCTAAATAATGTTTTATTAACTATTAATAATAATTGTATTAATATGTTTTGTAACTTCATTCATATGTTTTGTTCAATAACTTCAAGTTCAATAACTTTGTTTATTTGCAACGTAAAGCCTTTAGTGGCTAAGAGTATCTTTTGAGTGAGATATGAGCTCTTCTTAGGCTGTTTGCTTTTTTCTTGTAATATGAGATTTACTTAGTTGATTCAATATATACATATCATGATAAATCAAGTCTTTAAGTCATTTAAATAACCTCTGACAAACTCAAGCATGTCTAACCTGTACTAGACCCAAGGTGGATTGTCACCATCACAACACTAGTGAACCGCCTCTGACCCCTCGGGCACCACAGTCTGAGAAGAGATGAAACAAATCGGACGAGGATCAATTGATTTTAAGGTATCAGACTCAGACATAATTCTTTTACGATGGCTAGACAGTAGCCAATTCAGTTTGTGTCTAACTATTGTGGAACTGAACCTACTGATATGTGTCAAAGATACTGTAAACAAACCATGAAGTTGATGACGTCCGTCCTAGGCTTATGATTGTTCATGAATAAATCAGTTTATGGGAGGAGTAGATTTAGCAGATATGCTTATAGAGCTATATCGGATAGATGTAAAATCCAGGAAATGGTTCATGAGGATTGTTTACTGGTGTCTAAACTCTGCTCTTGTCAACGCCGGGCTATTGTACCGTCAGCACCAAAACCAGCGGAATGAAGAGAAGGAATTTAGTTTGCTTCAATTTCAGGCTCGAATTGCTACTGCACTCACATCAGCAAACAAAATTACACATCGGAAGAGGGGTAGACCGTGTTCTACTGAAAGTATTCTTAAAAAAAAAAAAATTTTATCGAAAAAGCACCAATATTTGACATAAGGACCAAAGATCAACTAGGACACTTTCCGGAATATTCAGCTAATAAGAAAGAAGCGATGCAAATTTTGTAGGCCTATAAAAGGAGTAACTATGATGACATGTGTCAGGTGTAACATCCACCTTTGCCTAACATCTCAGAAAAATTGTTTCAAAAATTTTCATTCCAAATAGTCAAACTTTACTGTAAGCCATGTCTTTTTTAAAAATTTCAAATAAGTTCTCATTTTACTTTCTCACTATACTATAGTATAGAAAAAGTATAGTGATCGCAAAAAAAATCAAAGTTGAGATTTTTGTGGAAATATCCTTTTTGGGACCCCCTGAGTCCAAAAAAAGTGTTTTTTACAAAATGTCTGTCTGTATGTATACAAAACTAGAGAGAAAACTATTTGATCGATTTCGAACAAATTTTAACCAAACATGTCAATTATTCCTGTATAGATGCACGAAAAAAGGTTTTGAAAAACAACCCCCTTTTTTTTCAAAATTCCCTAAAAAAATAAGTTATTATTTTTTAATAAAAAACGGCACTAACGATTTTGATAAAATTTGGTTTTGTTTTTAGCCCTTAATGTACCCTATCATATGCAAAAAACCACATCTTTCAAAAAATTATCGTTTAGCTAATAATAATAACTGATTTTTGGGCCAAGATTTAACTGAGATACCGGCGCAAGATTCTTTCGTCTTTAATGTTGTCCATGGAAATGGGAGATTGTTTGATTGATAAGTTGAAGCAAATTGATTTACTAGACATCATTGGCTGGATCGCTGAATCTTGCAAAGAACTGGAACACATAACCCTCGTTACCTCATGGAGAAAACTTTTAGATCATTCGAGCAATGAATTTTCTGGAGTAGTGGAGGAGACTGGAAATTCCGAGTTGGTCGATATACTGAAGAAAATTCTAGGATGTGAAGAAACTTCGACCGATGGCGTTAGAGATTGGATGGATCTCGATGGAACCAGTGAACCATCAGGAGATGCTAAAATTGTTGCAGATGTGAAAGCCCGAGACATGGTGGAGGAAAATTATGATTCACTCTACGGCAATCAAAGCAGTAATCAAGAAGAAAAGGTGAGCCACAGTGAGGGTTTGAAACTGATTGAACGACCCTTGCATTATTTGGACCAATAAGGATCATCTGCAATAGACATTCTCTTCCTCCGGTGATGTGATGAAGCAGCCAAGCGCCGAGATGAGAATGAATATCAATCGTCATTAAAGAGGTTTTTCCAACAACTTTATTTTTTTCCCTTTTTTATATTGTATAATTACTCTACTGAAGTATTTTTTTTTTAAATTTTACTATGCCCTACTGGTCTTTACATTTGTTATGTTATAGATAACTATTAAATTTACAGTTTTTATGTGAAATAAGCATGTGTTTATTGAAACCTATACATTAATCCTTGCATTCTGCATAACTCGAACCTGAACTGGACACCATCATAGTCCACATTGTGTCGTCTTAGCGGGGTTCTACTGTATTTAGATCTTTTAGCAGTTTGTGAATTATCTACTATTGATGTCAACTGTAGAATTTTTGGATCTGTTTTTACGACACATATAGACTTGAGAACCCATTTTCTATCCGAATACCGACCCACTCTCCTGAATTCAAAGTATTAAGAAATTTATTTGCAGTCAAGTAAAGTTAAAGTAAAGTAATTTTTGACATGCAAGTTAACAACAGAAGGAATTGATGAAGAGAGACACAAATAAATACATTTTTGAAAATAAACCTCTTTGTTTTTAAACGTATTATGTTATAGAAGTAAACATATTTTTCACATAATACTCTTTTAGAAAATAGAAATAAAAAATCACGTTTTTTTACATAAAAGTTGCAGTTCTACACCATTGAGATTTAGTATACTGTATGATCAATAATTGGAAAAAATACTAAGAAGAACTTATTTAGAACAGTATTTATTTCAAACCAGTGATTTTTCTGAGTCTTAAAATTAGCTTGTTGCAAAATGACTCGTAATACTTATCAATCAAACCTTCAGAGTAATGGTAGAAATTGGTTTGCCTTTTGAATTTTATTTTATTGCAAGCGTCTACTTGTTAATGTAAAGAGTTATTGTAAGTACAGTACCCTGAAAATGGTTAATATGCATGTACTGTATCCATATAAAAGCAGGATTAATATTGCAATGTAACTGGGTTCTTTGTTCACAAAGAGGTTATAAACATTGTTGGAACAAGAGAGCTGGGTAAGTTACAGAACCTCAGATGATTACAGACCATGGAAGCAGAAGTCATTGAAAATCTTGTAATGGGAAGGAAACAAATGTTTGTAGAATCAAAAGACATGCATCAGGTAGGGTTTTGATGTTCCCTTCCTCATGCCTACTGTACTGGAAGATCAAAGGAAATCTTCAATAATCCAAACAATGCTTTGCTCTGTTCATTGGTTGGTGAAAATACACATAAGCTTAATAATTGTTTTCCTGAATGTAAATTTTGCCTTTTAACTGTTATCTTATGTTGATTTTGCGTTATATGAAAGTGTTTTTACTACTATGTAGAAAGAAGTTGGTACCGTATGCCTATAAAACTTAGGTTAGTTTTTATTAAAAATGTTAACAAATAAATTTATTTGTTACAAAAAAATAGTGCCAAAATCTTTCTCTGTATATAAGTGGCTCTGTCCTGATTGACTGACATAGAATCAATATAGAGCAAAAATACTGAATCCTACTAGGAAACTTTCACCGAAAA
>JAGFPH010000615.1:414363-459789 GCA_018207615.1 Philaenus spumarius | reverse complement strand
AAAAAAAACTAGTCTCCAACTTACGGATGATAAAAAAAGAACAGTGAAACCAAATTAATACAAAACAATCTAAAGTGCACCTCCCTCAATAACATACATATATAAATTAAACCAAACAATGGAAGTAAAAACAAATAATAAATAATTCAACCATGCTGCTGAGCCACTGAACAATTTCTGCTTCTGTTGAGCGAATTTCCAAAATTAAGTTTATATGTTTTAGGGTTACAACCAACTATTTGTTAAACTGATTTACTCACGATGGCGAAGAATAGCTACCTGTGTGTACAAAATATATTAGTAGAATTTGTTTGCAACTAAGCCTCCAGCTTCGACTCAAGCGCTGCTTCATTCCACTCACAGCGGAAAAACTGGCAGAGTTTAAACTCTGGCCTCTGATCAGAAGATGCCTCCTAGGTAAAATAACCCACGTGTACCGGGTACTTTTACGGTATTTTATGTTTTGATTGATTTTGGGGGAACCAAGAGAGCTATGGTGTAAAAAAATAAAATGTGCAGAATAATATCCTATATTTCTTTGCACAGTTAAAACTTTAAAAAAGTTTAATTCTTATACGAAAAATCTACAAAAATAGTTGCACTATATTAAAAAAATCTCCAAAAGGCTTTACTATTTGGACCAGATACTGCCATCGATGTATAAACACACTGGATTGCGCGCTGAGTAGTCTGAAAGGTTCGAGAAACGAGCCGGCCGGCGTGGAGCTTCCCCCTCCACTGGAGGGATAGACCCGCGGTGGGCAGCGTGATAGATGGACAGTGTTACACGTTGTTGTTGTTGTATACAGTTCAATTCTTTGATTTATCCTCTACACTTTTTTATAATAATATGTCATTTTTGGGCAGAGGAAATAGTATTCCTAAATTACTATTCAAAACAGGCCTAGTTTTGTTAGCAGTCTTGTAGTAGGAACATAAAAACTGGTGTTTTCAAAATAAGAAATTTGAGATTGATCAATACTTTTATACAGTTTTATTTTAGAACTAAATTACGAAACTTTTTTACATTTATGAAAAAATTTACAAAAAATGTTTACTACTTTTTATATAGGCCTAAAGTTGAACTTTTTCCTTTCGTTACTAAACACTAGGGGCTCTGCCCCTGGATGATTCGCTTCGCTCGCAGTTGAAAAATTCGCTAATGAATCTCGTTAATCTTTGGCTCGTTTGTACATTGGTTTGTAAAATTATGAAACCAGGCTTAAATATATTAACGGTAATTACAAGATTAATTATAACCTCAAATACATGCTTTAGAAACATGAGAAACTTTCATTACGATTTTAGTCCTAGTTCTACTATCTTCTGTCAACTAATGTTTTGAAACCAGGACTAAATATACAGTAGTAAACATAACCTCAATACTATGTTTCAGAAATGAGCCAGGCCTATATTACAAAATTGACTATTAGAATTTATCCATTTTTGCCAAGTTTAATTTTTTTTATAAAATAAATTGTTAAATCAGAACAATTTATTCTAATTCTAACGTGCTAAAACAGTATAAATTAGATTGTTTTTTAATAGTAATTAAAAACTATCCAATGAACAGCTGATTTAGGATAATACTCAATCTCATGGCTTGTTTATAAACAGCTGTTTTGATTGCTTTATTTACTATTTCGTTGTAATTTTGTAACCAACATGGCAACCCATAAGACCCTATGTTAAAATTTTTCAACTTTTAAATTAGATTTTCTAAAAAAATTGCGTTTTTACACGAAATACAACTATATGGGTGTACTTAAAAATCAATACTACACCTAAATACAAAATTTCTTTGAATTCGTTACAGCCGTTTTCGAGATCCACGACAGATAAAAACAAAGGTAGATACAAGAATTGCTCATTTAAAGTAATAGGATGCTTGTTCCTTGAGCTAATAACTTTGTTAATTTTACTTCAATCATTTTGTTTACTTGCAAAACTGGCATATATGAGTTTTTTAAACCTTTATCTACAAAAAAGCTATGGAACACTTTTGAATGAGTTTAGAATAAACGTGTTGACTAAATGGTTGAAATACAAAAACTTGGACGATTTTTTTACAAATTTGAAGTTTACGGTCATTTTGTGAGCTTATGGTTTGAGATACGGAAAAAATCAAGAATACTATTTTGTTGAAAATCTAATTTGCTACCCGCAAAATATTAGTTTTTAAATTCGACTTACAGTTAAGACACAAACTGGCTTTGGAAAAAAGCTTACACTGAGAGCTTACAATTCGATCACTTAAGTCAATGGAATAACTTTACTACTTTTAAATTAAATCAAGCAATAGCGAAGCATTGCTGGGTCCACTAGTTTACTATAAAAATAAGTGTTACATACTGTATAACAATTAAATATTGTTTAGAAATTAAAATGATTATTTTATAAATAATGTTTGGTGCCGTTGTTGAAGCTGAGCAAAATAAATTAAAACATTTGTAGGCGTTGCATTAACTTTGAATGCTTCACGTCTTGTTGCTGTCCCTCCAGTGGTGGGGGAAGCGGCTAGGCCAGCCGGACCGTTTTCAATACACGCAGCCAGCAATCCAGTGTGTTTATACATCGATGGATACTGCAACCCCTTTTTGTAGTCTATAGAATGTGTTACGTAAAAAGTCAGTGATGCACCTAACAATCAGGCCCGGTCTGGCTATATTGGGGGCACCTGGGATTTATCACCTCTGGGGCCCACTTACCGCGGGGTATGGAATACCCCCCAGTGAAGCGAAAAATGAAATGTATATTCTTCGTAAGAATGCTTTTATGTGTAGTTAGCACATTGCTGGAGTACTTTTTGAAACAATTTTCGAGGAAGTCTCTCCGTTTTACTGGGGGTAGCTATTTCATTCGTCTTACACTGCTCTGGATGTGGCAGTGAGGCAATAATAACCGCTAAGGTGTTTCGCTTATATATATAAAAAAAAAAAAAAAAATGGATGTGGCAGTGGAGGGACCTAGAGCCTCACATTCCAGAAGGATGTGTTCCGCCGATTCGCATTTCCTACATATACTCTCCTCAGCAACCCCTTATTCCATGTAGGTGTTTCCTGAGATGACAGTGACCCGTTAATAGGCCAACCACCCATCTCATGTTATCCCTTCCTAGCGAGATAAGTTCTTCTGCATGTTTCCTGCCTGGCTTGAACAACTTCCTGGCAAGTCCACCTGTTCCTGAAACCCTCCAGGCTTTGTCTTTGCCCTCCTGCATCCACATCTCAACCGATGCTCTGGCATGCTCATAGGAAATTCTAAGCACCGGCTCAGGTCCCACAAGAGGAGACTCTTTCCTGGCTAGCTCATCTGCTCTCTCATTACCATCAATACCTTAGTGCCCAGGGACCCAGCACACAGAAACCTCATTCCCTTGGCTAAGCTTCATCAATGCCGAGAGGCAGTGCCAAACCACTTTAGATTTTACTCTATATGAATTTAGCGCTTTAATCGCTGCTTGGCTATCAGAGAAAATCAGGATGTTCTTACCTTTGTATCCCATTCTAAGATTCTCTTCTATGCACTCCGAGATAGAACAAACTTCTGCCTGAAAAACAGTAGCATGTTTGACTAGATACAGGACAGTGGAGCCCTCAGGTTGAACCCCATTCCCATTGACTCCACCTCCTGTTCCCGCCTCCGTCTTCGAGCCATCTGTAAACCAGACTATATCCTGCTCGTCGTATAAACTCCTTCCAGACTCCCATTCTTCCCTAGAGAAAATTTTTATCTTAAAGTGTTTCTCAATAGAGAGTTTTTTTTTTTTTTTTTTTTGGGTCCTGCTCTTAGAGACCACCTGATTTATTTTTCAGTAGCCTACCGCAGGCCATCTTGTACCTGCTGCAGTCTGTACGCCCCCATCCTGGCCTGTCCCTGTATAAACACTCGAAGAGGAGGGAGATCCAGGAGGGCATTCAAAGTATCCGTCGGAGTCGACCCCATAGCACCCGTTACAGCCAGGCAAGCCATCCTTTGGACACTATCCAGCCTCCCACCGACAACACTAAACTGTTTTAGGCCTCCATACTACCGTCGCATAGGCGACTAGTGGTCTAATAATCATGGTGTAAATCCACATAACCATCTTTGGTTTTAGCCCCCATGTTTTACCTACAGGCCTCTTACATGCAAACATATGATTCTTGGCCCTAGTTATCAACCTCTCCATCTGCGGATTCCAGGTAAGTCTTCTATCCAGCAAGATACCCAAGTACTTTACCTGATCCCCAAATGCTACCTCCTGCGCAAAGAGCTATACTAAAATTTCGACTTATTTTTGCATGTAGAATCTGAATCTGCCTAGCCCGCTAAAAAATAACTAAAACAAATTGTTAAATTTAAAAAAATGATGGTTTTAGGCTAATTTTGGTTGTTGTAGACAATTACCAAGAAATTATGTTTTTAGTTTTTTGTCGATAACTCGGTTATCCTTTGACCTACTGAAACTACAAAAAAGAATTTTGTCTGTCGCTAAAAAAGGAAAATATTTTGTCTCTTGTACATTTTTTGTAAAGTTAACGGTTTTCAAGATATTCCACTTTAAAAATGTGTAACGGCCGCCATTTAAAAAATAAATTCTTTGTTTTTGGTACACTTGTTAATCGTAACATTATAAAATGCTTATTTCAAATTTGAACGCGATATCTTATCTATTTCCAGAGTTACAGTGAGTTTTTGTAAAAATACAAAATGGCAGATTAGGGCTAAACTAAGCCGAAATCGAAAAAATGTTATACTACATTTTCGACTTATTTTTGCATGTAGAATCTGAATCTGCATAGCCCGCTACGCTTTACTGAATCACCCTGTATATTCTATAAGTTCATTTTTTACATGCTTTTTTTGCAGCAAAGTTTTGAATCAACGAATCGAAATAAACAATTTTTTCTACTTCACTTTCACAGCAGAGCAAAGAAAGTCTGTTTAATAGATATTGAGCTATAGTAGATCTGTGAACATTTTTTGTATTCTTTAATTTACTAAAACTTCTTTCAGCTTGTGATACAATGACAGGAATAGTACAGAAAATTCTTGCGGCAACGCAATAATTAGGAAATAAGCTTTCCAATTTCAGCTTCTTGATTTGATTTAAGATGTCCATTGGTGATATGTGATTATTATCAAATTTAGCTGTGTGAATTATTTTCATGTGTTTAATTTCTGCTAACAGATCTGTACTAATATCATCTTTGTAAATAGAGCATAAATTTAGGAGCAGTTTACTCAGGAGGTAATAAAATAAAAATTTGTTTATTCCTATTGAATATTTTTGAACATTTATTTTTTTTTACTCTCGGGCTGCCCGGGCCCCTTCTGAGCCAGCACCCGGGGAATTTCCCCCCTTCCCCCCTCTCGTCGGGACTGTTAGAACGTTTCAACCCTTAAAAACTAACCGTTTGGTTGGTTATTATGACGATATTTAAAGAAAATATATTTTTCAACAGCTTTAAATGTTTTAATAATGTGTTTATATAAAACTAAAAATTCATTCACTGTTTATAATGTTATTTATCACAATGTTTCACTTTAAAAGCCACCTCTTATAAAAGATGTGAAAATTATTGATGTGAGTTGTTTTAGCTTGAGATCGTTTAAGTATGTATGAGTAGTATAAACATCATTACTAATTCTGGAAAATAACTCATGTGGTATAACCTTTTATAAATAAAAACATCCTTTTATGAAAACATTAAAAAATAATATTTTCCAATAGCTTTAAATGTTTTAATGGTGTGTGTGTGTATGTGTGTAGTATACAAGAATAAACAATTACATATTAATAATACTTTCTATGCTATGTGTTCATTCGTATTCATTAATGATTCAAATTTATATTAGCCTAGTCAACGAATGCCCAAAAGGGGTTCTAGAAGGAAATTCAATAAGCGGAAAGACCAACTATGGTACATTGTCTGGGGTACCTAGTAGTATAACATACTAAAACTCCTTGACCCTAGGGGTGGCGGAAGAGGAGGGGAAGGGTTAAAGGTACCATTTTTTGCCTATATTTCAGTAGGGATTGGTCCTACAAAAAATATGTAGCCTACGTATACAAAATTAAAGCTGACAAAATTCTCTTCATTTTTTATACTTACAGTATTTTTGCTATTTGTAACCGTTAATGAGATATACGCTCTCAAAAATTGGTAATTTTCGAAAAAAAAAGTTTCTTCGCATTGGAATACTTTATTATTTGTTCCCCATTCGGTCTACCCTCGTGAGCTCTCTCCAGTTCTTATCTCGCTGTAGTTGAGTTATATAAGCGTTCGTAGAAAGTCAAATTATTGTGTATTTCGCCTAAGTATATTATTTTATTTTATTATTACTATTATGTCGCTATGTCGACTGAAAAATGTTTTGTTTCTCGCTTTAGTTCAGTTAGTTTTTATAATGTCATACGTCCGTAGGAAGTCGAATTATTGTGTTTTTCGCCTTTATATTTTATTAGTATTATATGCGGTATATTTTATTTTTATTATATCCGGTATATTTTATTATTATTATATCGCAATGTCGACGCAAACTTATCTGCATCCTTCTTGAACAGTTTGGCAAATGCAAGTTTGCCCTTGAGGAAGGCTGCTGTTATAGTGATGTAATCATTTTATTACAAAACAGTGAATTGAAAAGTTTAGATCAATTCATGGCTACAATTTTCTCGTCGGAAGTTTGTTTGTAACCCAAAAATAAAAAATTTCCTCGCTTAGTAACTTTTTCATGTCAGTCTGTGATAATTCTCAAATATTTTCAATTATTAAAATTCGAAATACCTGTTAAATAAAAGTTTTTTTATACTGTTAGAATCCGTACTTTATGTAGATTAAGAATATGTAAGTTTTATTTTACTGAAGCTTTTCCGTCGAGTTACAACAGCGAGTAAACGACAGCGCGCACAAGGAGTCCGCTGCTCTAGTATTTGCAGTTATCAGCACAGTGACGTCAGAGTGAAACTGGCGGCACAGTGCCGAGATCAAAGAAACGGGTTAGCCCTTGTTATAGAGCCCTGCGTCTTTCACGTAACGTTAAATGACAGGATGTGACTAGACGCTGGTGTGAAATGGCCTTAAGAGTATTGTCTCTAAGAAAACCCAGTACGCTGCCCTGTTCGCAAAAATAAGTTACACTAACAGTAGTATGACTTGTGAAAAGAAGTCATTTTGTGTTTTGTCTTACAAAATTTAAAGTAGGCTTACTTTCCTTTTAATTCAAAAGTATATTTTTCACGACCATTGTAATAATCTGGATGTAGGCCGCTGAATTACCTCCGCACATTACATAACACCCTGTATATTAACTTCTTAATGTGAGAAAGTGATCAATGATTGTGTTCCTGTTAAGTGGTACAATGTAGGGATCATTTTTCTGAAAAAACTCGGGCATATCTAAATATTGAAAGTTTGAGGAGTTACTGCGTTTTTTCTAGTAAACCTCCTACGTAAATTTCAGGCAATAAGACACAAAACTCGATGCACGTATCATATAGGCTTAGGGTAGCGCTTTATTATTCTACGCATGCAATCACTGATATGCTACCCTCTATTAATGTTCTTTCCAGTTCCCCCATTAATTACTCTCTTGGAAAATGGGGTAGTAGAAAGTAGGTCGGTGTAATGTGCGGTAGGGTCTTTATTAGAATGTTTAGAAAGGAACACGAGCTGGAATGCTGTCTGTTGATCTTTCAATACCTCTTTCTTTAATTCTAGAAAAAGTTTTTGCGTGTGCTGAAATTTGCACTTTTGTTATGTACAGATAGACGAGGTTAGTAGCATGACCATGAGGCAACTCCATACACGCTTACACACATTCTTAAATATATCTTCTGATTTTATTTTCATCTTCATATTTTGAAAGTGAAACCATATGATAAAAAGTGATTTTTACAATTAGAACAATTAATTGTTTTTTTTAGTTTGTAGGCTACATCACCACAAAATGTAACCACTTTATCCAAGTATTTTTATTTTACAATTAAATAACATGAATATATTAATTTAAATGTATAATTAAAGACATTTTAAGTATTTTTTAAACATTCTAAAAACACGTTGTTCCGTTTTTGCTCAGAAATATGAGTTTAAATATCTATTTCGTCAATAGTGGGTCAACGATTCTTTCGACTGTTACGAAACTATAGAAGATCTTAAACTTTAATTTTAATGGTCGGCAGGAGTGAAAAGATATTTCTGAGTTGACCGCAGCTCTCCAAGCGGCAGAGCTGTACACTACTAACATTGAGTATGCTAGTTTTTCAATCTTCCGCTAGCAAATATAGGGCAGCTTCATAAAGGCGGAAAATAGAGGGTTACAGAAATAACCCTGACTGTAAACGTACTGAAATATGCATGCTTGACAATATATGGTAGTATGTGTTATTAAACACAGCTTTCTTTCACACATTCAACATTAACGGATATATTATTTTTCTAGTATTTCTCCGCGAGCAACAAGTTAATGTGAAACCACTAGAGTGCAGGATAAACACTCGTGTAGGAATACAAATTCGGCGCGTACATGCGTTCATAATAAAGTGGATTTTTTCGTCATAAATTATCCAAAACTATTGAGATTAATTTTATTTGAAAGGTAATTAAACTTCGAATGTGGTGATTTTTTTTACATTAGTGATATTTGCATTATTAAATAAGAAAGAATGTAGCAAACTTTGATTTTGAGCTAAGCCGAAGAACAAATTTAACAAAAAAACTAATTTAATTTTAAAAACTAAAAGATGTCACGTTCGGACTGTCCTAACCTTTAAAATTACACTTTCAGAATAATTGTCAGATCATTATTACTCCAGTAATCTTATTACCCTTTTAACATTGCTATTATGGGAGTTAAAATTCAAGGTGGTAGGTAGGCCTGCTGAGCCTTAACGACGTAAATAGAACTGATTCTGAGCAAATCTAAGTAATCATTGGTATTTCTAAATGAGAGATATTTTTTATTAGTGTATAATAACATACAATTTGTATACTACTTCAGCAACTAATTTTGTACTTTTTCCAGCAAGCTTACATTGTTAACTCCAAATCAGGTAATTTTTAACACATAATAAACGAAATTTAAAATGGCAATAGTTCCCATTACAATACAACACAGCCAAATTTAATACTTTGACGTTTTCGATCGTTTTATATTTATATTCCTTTATACATTCCTCCTACTTCAATTACTTAATTATATATATTAAACTTCGAATGTTGTGATTTTTTTGACATTTTTTATACTTGCATTATTGAATAAGAAAGAAAAAGCAAACTTTGGTTTTGAGCTAAGTAAAAGAAATTTTTTTAAAAACTAACCGATATCACATTCGGACTGTCCTAACCTTTAAAATGACACATTCAGAATAATTTGTGTACCCGTTAAACATTGCTCTTATGGGAGTTAAAATTCAAGATGGTGTATGGGTCTACCGAGTCTTAAGATATAAATTTCTTTTTTGTAAATACTCGTATTTCAAGACATTTTATGTCCCAGAATTTCCAAAACACGATTTTACCCGTACGTTTACAGTTTTAATGTGCATGATAAGTAACTAAAATAACGAATTAGTATACATGACTTTGAAGTGTTATTTTTACAGACAGAAATGTATAATGTATGACTCATTGCTGATAGCACAGAGAAGAAAACTCCTTCTCTGTGCTGATAGTCAATAGTGTAAGATAAATGATTTCACCGCTAGGGGCGGTACTGCGGAAGGGCGGACATAGCGTTATCAATCTAAGGATTGAACAATTGATAGATTTCCTTGTTTTGGTTCAGTTTATTTCTGTCACAACGTTAATAATTAATTCCTTTTTGTTGAACCTTTGTTTCTTAAAATCTTGTAACGAACAAAACTGAGAAGAAAAATAAATCTTCAGAACGAAATGCCTAAAATGTAATCACTAAAAATGTATAGTATGTAAATGAAATCTCATTAAAATTATATTTCAAAATGTTACTGTCCAAGAAGCAGTGAAAAATAAATAAACGAAATACTTTAAAAAAATGTCTACTTGTCTTGTTAATCTCTTATTATTGTTCCATGTGATCTGCTAGAAATCAAAATAGAATATGTCAATAAGGTATTTTAAAATATTAAAACGTAAAAACAATCTTAACAAAATTGAAAGTTTCACTCATACTGAGTGATATTGTAGTTACCTGAATTTTGAACACCTGGTATGTTTCAATATTCAAAGTTAGTGACATTTATATGTGTTCAATAAGTGGGTTTACACAGAAATGCTTTATTAGCAAACATTTTTACGTCTATCGTTTACACCGGTCAATAGCGAAATGTTAGTAAAAATATTCCATTGGTTTGTCTGAATAGGAAATAACAAATGTTATTAGCAATGTTATTGACATGTTATACATTTTTGACCACCGCCTGATTTTCCTTTTGTTTTTTCAATGCCCTTTGGAACTGCTCGATAATTGTTATAATTTTTGCGATAACTTCCTTCCACTCGCAATCAAAAATAAATGAAATATACCATCAAGCGTAATTTTTTTCTGCTTATCGTTGTATTCTTTAATTGTAGAATTCCACAAACATTCATTCCTACTGTACTCTTCGATCAGTTTCATAAGTTCCTCCTTTGACCACTTCATTCTTAACTTGGCAAAAATGTAGAGACTGTGGAAAATTAAACAAAGCACTACACAATTGTACTATTTCGATCAAGTGTCGATTGAAAACAACTAACCCATTCGCCTATTCCCACCACTGAGATAATATCCCGTCCTTCAACTAAAATGTTATTAGCAATGTTAAAAAATTCAATAGTAGTACAAAACAAGTTAATAACATTGTGTTTCTAACATTCTTTGATCTGGACCGCTCCCAGAGCGAACGAAATGTTATAGACCAGGGAAATTAGATCAAAATTATCCAGAGTGACTATTTTTCTACAGCACCGATCGAGATGCGGTTTTCGGCATTATATTCAGAGAAGTCTAGGAAAAAAGTCTACATATAATACCTTGTCCGCAGACAAAAAGTGCATTTTGGGCATGAATAAAGTGCATCTAGAAGTGCATCATTTCCCATAATTTATAAAAATTGTTTGAATTCATGAAAACTTATCCAAATGTGTATACAGGGGTTTTGGGGGTCGCAGATTCCGAATCTGCCATTGAAAAATATGTCCAACCACCCCGGGACCCTCCATGGGGGAGGGGGGGGGGGCACTTCGGTAAAACATTTGAAATCCCACTGATTGATTCTACTGCAATGAGAATGCTTCACTTTGTTACTTTTTGCCAAAGTGTCACAGGGTGGTCGGACATATTTTTCACCCATCATCTGTGACAAAACCTATCGTAGATTAACTTTGGGATATGTTTATATCTTCAATTAATAATGGTCTTGTAAAGTAGATTTTTTTAAAATATGAGTTAGGTATAGAACTAATGTAGGCTATAATACGTTATAATATTTGCTTGGAGGTTATAAAATGAATATAAATACATTTTAACATCAGTGTATTAATTTATACAAATTTAAAGAGATGTAACCCATTCTTTTAACTTCGGAAATTGTTGGTAGGCCTATAATTTATAAATTGTTCAAATTAATTTTAGTTTCTACATTTATACAGTACGAAATTAAAAAGTACTCGGACAAGATATTTATTTGGACTCTACTATTATAAGTTATAAAAAATAAACAGATTTTTTTATAAGTTCATATTATTTTAAAATATAAATTATAAACTATTACAATAACCCATAGGAGTTGATTTATTCCTCGAACGTTAAAATTTGCCTACTTGCATCATTTGAATTATTTAAGAAAGTAATCATCCCTACAAGATCATTAAACATGTGCGTGGGAATGATCCCACTAGGATGTGTGCTGGAAAGTATGTTCATATTTTTTTAATTCTTGTGATTATAATAGTCTTACGTAATAACTTAAAATTGTAAATTATAATTATTTGAATAAACTAATCGTGTAAGTAATCTGAATTAACTAACTTGGCTAATCAAATTTCAGTGTTCCTGTTGTATGTAATTAGTCTGACTTTTTATAACGAGTTTAAATCAACAAATATAAACACTTTTTAACTTCCCGCTAAGAAAATTGAAAATTTTCTAAAATCGGGAAGTTATTGGTTTCAGGTTTCACCCCGTTTTTCGAAAATCAAGTATTCATCAGATCTCGACGTTTTGAGGTCCTAGGAATCTTCCCTGACCACTCCCGAGAGGGTGTCACCCTGTCTGTATGTATGTTGGGGTGTGTGTGTATGTAAGTATGTGACCCGCTTATAACTTTTGAACGGCTTAACCGATTGGATCCTACCAAACCAGCGTTCTAAACAGTTCCATCAAACTTAGATTTCCTGAAAATTTCAACTAATTCGGACCGGTAGGTTCTGAGAAATTTCGAAAAAACTAAGAAATAATTTTTTTTCAAATCAGGTGTTTTTGGAATAACTTTTAAACGGCTTTACCGATCAATTCCAAAATCTAATCAGCTTTTAACCTTAAAAAGCGACGTCGATCGCTACCAGTCCGGTCAAAATCGGTTAATTCGTTCGTGAGATATCGTGAACGAAAGAAAATAAAAAAAGTGTTTTTTCTCAATTTCTCCGAAATTTTTCATCAGAAAAATTTTTGTTGTCGATTCTTTCAATGGACTCGAAAAACTGCATCGATTGCCGCAAATCGCGTAAAAATCGGTTGATTCATTCGCGAGATATCGTGAACGAAAGAAAATAAAAAAAAGTGTTTTTCCTCAATTTCTCCGAAACTTTTCATCAGAAAAATTTGTGTTGTTGATTCTTTCAATGGACTTAAAAAACTGCATCGATTGCCGCAAATCGCAAATAAATCGGTTGATTCATTCAAAAGTTATGGTAGTTCAAAATTTCAAAAAATAGTGTTTATCAAACTTTCATCATACTTTTGTAATTAAACTTAGCCGGAAGTTACAGGGATGGCCTTTAGGGTCAATCGTTTTCCAAATTTTTGTTATCTATATTTATTGAAAAAGATAAAAACGGATTTTATATTAATATGTTCGTAGTTAAACGGTTTTATGTAACATTACTAGCCAAATAATAAGTTAAGTATAAAATGTTAATAATCGGTATGACAACAATTGCGTCAATGTTATATTATTTTTTAATAGAGTTATCTCTAAACACTTTATAATGCTGTCGGTGTCCAATTGTTAAAAAAAGGTTTTTGCTTTTTTTCCAAATCGAGGAGGCATTGGACGGCAAAGTCTATTGTTCGCGTGACCTGCTTGATCTCTTAGTCTTAGACGGGAATGGAAAAACTGTGTCCGCGCTTGGAAAGCTTTATTTTGTACTTCGTAGTGGCTGGAATACGTAATCTTGGAATCTGAAACGAAATAAGTTACACTCCAGAAAAGTAGATTGTTTTGTCTTATAGGTACTCATTTTTTTAAATTAAGTGTCAAATAAAATAAACAACCTCTTACGAGATCAATTGCAGTATTGGTTGTACGTAATAGATGTACGTGATTATATTTCCTCCCAAAATTCAAGTGCGTCTATAATTTAGAGAGAGAGTATAATCGTGCTTACTCTTTTGTGTTTTTATTATTTTACTAGTAGTCTAAGCCCCTTGAAAAATCACAAGCAGATTAATTAGATACACATCAGAAATCAACTCATATAAAAGCGAGTGTACGTCCATATACGTACGAACTACGTGAGTAACAATATAATAAAACAGCTGATTTCACCCATCACCTGTAATATTTAAACAAAACTTAGAGTAGATTATACTTTGGGGTTATGTTTACAACTTCAATCAATATTATAAGTCTTATGAAGTTGATTTTCTTAAAATATGAGTTAAAGAACTGAAGTAGGCTATTATACGTTATAAGATTTGCTTTAATGTTATAAAATAAATATGAATACAACCTTTTTTTATAAAATATATATTCATTTATACAAGTTTAATGAAAAGATGACCCATTTGTCTAACTTCGGAAACATTCGTACATCTTCGTCTAACATATAAACATATTCTATTATTAATTTCTTCATTATAATATTATTAACATATACCGAGTTAAAAATCCCTGTTATCATATAGGACTAGATTAAGTTCGTTGTTTTTAAATACTGTAGTATTTTTTTAAATCATGTATTTCTGATGTGTACCTATCTAATTAATCAGCCTGTGATTTTTCACGGGGATTTACTATAGCCCGTCTCAGGTTAAGTTGAGGCAAGCAGGGTGGGTAATTAGGGTCGGTTTCAACCGTCATAAAACTGACCCTTATTAATGCCGCCTGAGTGAACCTGTAGGACACTCTAGTTTAAAATTGCAAGTCTGTATGTCTTAAGTGAAAATGAAAAAACGATATCATAATTCGTTTCATGATACTTTCCTGATAATTTTGATACCAAATTTGATTACATTTGGCCATCTTTGAGCTGTACTAGCATTATAAACTTTGTTAGTTGAATTAACTTTACTAATATGGTTTACAACAATAAAGCCACAAAAATGTACTAGAAAAGTTCATATTTAAATATGTAATAAATAATCATTATTTGAGAAAAAACTTGATACTGTATCGTTATTTACCATTATACACACAATTGTGTGTTTGTACCATGTTAATCGGCCGACTTAAGGGGGCGCTACCCTGTCCGCCATATTGAATCTGATTCCCATAAGAGCAATGCTACAGAATAAGTAATTTTTTCTGTTAATTCGTGGAATAAATTTAAAAATTTGGTTTCATTTTGAAGTACTGTCATATTCGGATGTTTATTTCTAAATACATTTTCAAAAAACTGTTTTATTGTTTTCATAAACGTATGATATAAATAGTAAAAAACAGTTAACTTTATTAATTTTTTACTCAGTTGCAATAAGAGATATTGCACAAAATCTTAGCAACCAACACCCACTATCTATTTTACTTTAAGAAAAACAATACAGCTTTCGTTTTTTGACAAAAACAACACAAAATGTGCTTAATAGTGAAGGTATGTTTTGCTTATTTAACATTGAAAATGGTAGCCAACTTCGCCGTTTTGAATGTAGGGAGCCGAGCTTTAAAGTGTTGTAATTGTTTTTTTGTCAATACAACAAATTACAAAATTAAATTTGTATTTATAAATTGATATTGCAATAATTAACATATAATAACAATTATAATAACAATTCATTAGGTTTATTATTATCAATATTCTTATCATCACTCAGATTAGTAAATATACCTCTAATGTTTACCAAACACCTCTTCCTGCAGAGTCCTACTATTATAAGACAAACGTACTTAGCACTGTAAATATTTTGAATGAATTTTAATATATTATGATTGATTGATAAAGAAACAATGTACGTTATTTAACTGTAAATATTTGTAAAAAAATAAATACAAACAAATTATAAAATAAAAAAATATAAAAATTGACGAAGGTCTAACAGACCAAAACAGACCTCTGGCAGTCTCAAGTCTGCGAAACGAGCTATTTAATAATTAAATGAGCTCCGAAACGCAAAGAGAAAGTTTTAACTATCACAAATGGTAATTATAATATGTTATTACTATGGTACAAACACACAATTGTGTGTATTATGGTAAATAGCGATACAGTATCGAGTTTTTTTCTCAAATAATGATTATTTATTACATATTTAAATATGAACTTCTCTAGTACATTTTTGTGGCTTTATTGTTGTAAACCATATTAGTAATGTTGATTCAACTAAGAAAGTTTATAATGCTAGTACAGCTCAAAGTTCGACAAATGTAATCAAATTTGGTATCAAAATTATCAGGAAAGTTACATGAAACGAAATATGATATCGTTTTTTCATTTTCACTTAAGACATACAGATTTGCAATTTTAAACTAGAGTGTCCTACAGGTTCACTCAGGCGGTATTAATAAGGGTCAGTTTTATGACGGTTGAAACCGACAATAATTACCCACCCTGCTTGCCTCAACTTAACCTGAGACAGGCTATAGTACGGTTGCCTCCTACGAGCGCCCTGTCCATCGAGCGCCATGTCCGTCGAGCGCCCACTCTCGGGTTGACGAGGGTCAGAGAGGGGTTGACAGGTCTAGGAGCTTTCCAACGAGCGCCGCATTTCTGTGTCACCCCCTTCGACCACCTGTACTTACTTATCCTCTACTTCTGATTCGTATTTACTTCTGATCCTCTATCGCGTGAATTGACACAATCAGTGACATCGAAAAACATTCCTTAAATATTACCCATATGCTTGTATTTAAAACTTTTCTTATAGATAATCGCAACGATATATATATAGTTTATAATATTACAGTAACGTTATATCAATAGCCGTTGTCGGATTTGTAATACTAGAACTAAAAAGATGATTAAAATATAACAAATTATTTCCAAAAATATTCTTTAACAAAAGGGTCTTTTCTGTTATATCCCCGCATTTACAAACTATTTTCCATAGAATGAGGATTAATCGGGATAGAACTACAAATGTGAAATATAATATTTACTCACCATTTAAACGTATAATTGTTGGGGGAAAAAATAACCAATTTTTAAACATGTGCAACTTTATTATTCGACTCTAGGCTAACCTATGGCATCAGAAATGCAAAAATAATAATAAAAAAATACCTAAAAGGTTCTAACCTAACCTATTTAGTCACAGTATGTTTACCTGCATTCAACATTTAATAGTAAATGTAAAACAACGTCGTTGTCTGCAAAAATATTAGGCTAGTGTAGAATAGTTACGAGTTTGCGATAACCCTTATATAATATCAACAAAAACTGGAAACTTCCTTCCTTATATGTTATGAAATAGTTGCAAATAGTTATTTGGACATTCCCGATCAATCCTCATTCTATAGAAAATAGTTTGAGAATAGAAAATAGTTTGTAAATGCGGGGATATAACAGAAACGGGCCAAACAAAATACCTACCAAATATTTTATTTGGTATTTTACCAGGTGCTATTTACTGAATCACTGTTTCTAGTAAGTTGTAGATACCTAAATATGAAACACCTCAATTCTGTCCTAAATTAAACGGTAATTTTTGTAAGCAGTGCTAATAAACTAATCAAGGTAGCCTATATTTAAACATATTAAATCCGCTTTTGAGGGACACGCATGCTTATATTATGTTTAATTTAGGGTTTTATAACATTTGTAGCTGATTTGAGGGGATACATATTTAGGTCAGAAGTAAATACTACAAGTACAGGTGGTCGAAGGGAGTGACACAGAGGTGTCCATTTTGCGGTCGTCCATTTACCGGTCAAAGGGTAAAATCGTCCATTTACCGGTCAACCCAAAAATCTGGAGGGGTGGGTCAAAAATAGTTTTCCATTTTGCGGTCACATACTTCTAAAATCCCGAGAACATGTGAGCCAGGTTGATGACTCAGAGCGGCGAGCCAGGCCGATGACAGTTTTCCAGTCACGCACACTCAAGTTTCGATATAATTAGAATAAAAAAAAAACTAGAGGATTAACCTAAACTGTTTAGTCACAGTATGTTGCCGATAACAGTATAATTGTAGGAACCTGCTTGGGGGGGTAGTTTTCCGGGGGGTAGTATTCCGGCGACCCGCTTTTGCTAGGGGGGGGGGGGTAGTTTTCCAGTCACGCACACTCAAGTTTCGATATAATTAGAATTAAAAAAAAACTAGAGGACTAACCTAAACTGTTTAGTCACAGTATGTTGCCGATAACAGTATAATTAATTGTAGGAACCTGCTTGGGGGGTAGTATTCCGGCGGAGACTAGTTTGTTGAAATAAACGGCCATTTATAATATCATCAGACATGATTTGTAATTTAAGAAGAATCTGTCTGTTAATATAAAAGTGGCTCCGTCAACAACTCCTCGTGAAGATCTAAAACTCGACATCTGCAAACAATGTGCATAGAACATGGAACCTATTAATTCAAAATAGTCAGGTATTCTAGGAATCGAAACCTGACCGCAAAATGGAAAACCTCCCCTCCCTAGAGCCTCCTCACCCCCACACTTGACCGGTAAATGGACTGACCGGCAGGGGCGGATCTACGGCAATCTTCAGGGGGGGGGGGGTATAAATATTAGCTATTGTATTATGTTGCTACAAATTATGCTCCTGCACGTATTTGCATCGTACGTTTATTTGCATCAGTTTCATAGACTCATTTCTTAATTCTTTTTCTGCCCATTGATTGTTTCTTAATTTAACTGTACAGTTGGCCAACGTCCGCACGTTGCGGCAGCGGGGGTGGAGCAAATTATTGTACTCGTTTGCAGCAGAATTTGTAGTCAATAATCAATATCCTTTTAAAATTCCTTGTATCTTCTAAATATATATCAGTATAGGGCATTCAAATAAAAATACATTTTTAAATAAAAAATGTTTATTGGCTAAAATAATTATTTAGTAACTTAGACTTAAACTGTAAGTATAGGTCCTATACTTACATACATGGTATGGTCCTTATTTAAGTATCATTCGGGTTTTAACTATTTTTCAAATAAATTTGGATTACACTATAGTTTAACGTTTGGAGTTCTTAGTTCTTCCAGGTTTAACATTCTGAAAAAGCTATTCTAACATTAACAACTCAAGTTTTTAAAGTTACTTTTTTAAACTATAAATTCAGATTTTCTTGATTTTTTATGTGCAAACCTGTTTATTACATTATCCACGTTTACGTTAATGTCTTTGTGAACATGGAGAAGGGCAAGTCCTGTGAGCCTTTCCTGGGTCATCCGCGTCCTCATCCATGTTTTTAACCTACGCAGCGTTGAAAAGCTTCTTTCTGCTGTAGCAATTGAAATAGGCAATGTAGCAAGTATCTGTAGTAGTAGTTTTATCGTTGGGTAAGCGTTACCATCACATTGTTCGTAAGCAGTTATGGCCTTCGTCAAAAGTTTGTAGCTATCATATGTTGTACTTTTCTTTAATGAAACTACTTCGTTAATCAGTTTTAAAGCCATTGTATTTTTATCTTGAAATACGAGATTTGAAAAATGTTCACAGATTGTGTCCACCGATTTACTTAAACCTTTTATATCTGAAAGTTTATCTAGATTGGTGGGGATCAAATCGTTTAAGGAAAAAATTTGACAGACTCATCTTTAAACCTATCTCTTAGGTCAGTTAACACATGATCAAGTATAGGTATGTATATAGATTTTTCCCAGTACCCTTTTACATCATCGGATTCACCATCACTGCTGTAGTTAGGCCTGTTTCGTTGTTTCTTGACTATCCGGGGAATCTTAATTTCAATGTCGAAATCTTCCATCACTTTTACCGCACCTTCATATATTCTTGAAAAGAATTCTTCTGAATTCGATCGCTTGTCCTCAATAGTAGCTATAGCTTGATTTATTTTTTGCTTAGCTCTGCAAATATCCACTTCTTCACCTTGTAGAAATTTGCTTAAAATTACTGTGCTACTTAGAATATCACTAAGACTATGGATCGTCAATACAAATTCACAGTTTGTAATGGAATTAAGTAAACACTTCGCTTTTGAAGCAGTGGCACAATCGTTCAAGCTTGAAATTGCGGTAAGAGCCTCAGCAATTTTTGGCAAATCTTCTTGGAATTCCATTATAGCTTCGTGCCTTTGGACCCAACGGGTTTCACAATAACTTTTTATCTTATGTTCTAAAGTCTTTTTTAGTACGTGAGTTCGTTTTGCTGACATATTGAAAAAAGAAGTTACTTCTTTTACTATTCCAATTGCATTTCTCACACTTTGTACTTTGCTACATTTGGAGACTGACAAATTTAAACAGTGGTTTTTGCATACACAGAGTATACTGTTTTTTGCTTCTTTTTGAATTTCTGATACAGCACCTCGCATGTCACAAATGTTGACACTGCACCCGTCACACCCAATACCTGCGCATTTTTCCAAGTTCAGTCCTAGTTCATGTAAACACTTTAGTACAGATTTTCCTAATACTAATCCCGTAATGACTGGTTCTTCGGAAATGTCAGAAGTAGAATAGTTTAGCGCATGAAGATCAAAAAAGCCAACAAAATCTTCTCTTACTTTATTTTCATGTATGTAACGTATGGAAATGCTCAACTGAGAAACATGAGCAGCATCAGTAGTTTCATCGAACATAACAGAATAATACTCTGCAAGACTAACCCTCCGAATGATTTCTTGTAAAATCTCTTCACCACAACATTGTATAAGATCATTGGTGGTAGTTTTGCTCACGTACGTAGCTCCGGAACTACTTGACTTCAGGTGATTTTGAAGCTCTTTATCTCCACTGTCAACTCTAAAACGTAGAAGAGCCCTGAAATTACCATCATTTAAAACTGGGTCTTCACTTGTATCAAGAACTCTTCCATCGTCACGATGACCTCTCAATAGAATGTTCTGCCGGCCATGTAAAATCACTGTTTTTATAATAGGGACGAGTCTCGCCCTGTTATCTAAGATCTGCTTTTTTCTTGTTTCATCCAGGACATTTACTATTTCCTTCTCCGGATTTTCATACATTTTAATGAAGGATTTCCCACAGAGTTCTGAATTTTTGTGGTATGTGTGAGAGGAGTGCACCTCTAAATCGCCATCTTTGCCAGAAAGCTTTGCATATTTTTGCAATGGTTCGGTGACAAGTTTTTTTTAAAGGGACTGTCTGCTGTTTGCCACCTAAGGCATTTTGACAAAATATTGTACAATATTTACAAAATAGTCCTTTTTTGTAATCAGAAAATACGAGCCAAGGGTATTTTTCAAGGTGAGCTTTGTTGACTTTTCTTCTTTCTTCTCTTCCACGCTTCATATGGGTAGAAAAAGGAAAAATGTAATTTTCCCCTGGAATCCAATGATCCGTGAGTAGTTTGTACCGTGTAAAATCGTCAATAGTCTTTTCCAAATACAACCCAACATCATACACTTCAGAAAAAACACTTACTTCAGTTGCTGTCTCTACTTCACTGACAACTTGAATAGATACGAGTTTATCTGTTGACTGCTGAGATGTCGAAGGCTCATTGCAGTCTGTTGGTTCAATCTTTATTTTTTTAATGATGTACCTATCCATAGTTGCTGCTAACAAAAATAAAAACTTGTGACATGCGATTGCGATAGTCCTAAAAGCAATCAAAATATTTTTCAAGAAGTTCAGCACTTCAGCTTATTTAATATTTGGACTTTTAATTTGAGTAATTGACGAGGCAATAAATTTTAGACTATTATGTTTTTTTCTAGATTATTATAATTTTTTAAAGTTTTGTTTACTGTCCTATGTTTATAAAAAAACAGTGGTTCCGCTTAGTTACAATCAAGTCCTAGATATTACCATACTAGGTTAACATTCCGTAAAAAATGACGGGATTCATTTCGCGGTAACCAACCAATGACATATTAAATCTTATCATGTTACAGTTATTTTACTGATAGTCTGTTTATACTGTATATGTTAGTTTTTAATTTGTTTTGAAAGTCAAATGTAAGTAAATAAAAACCTGGTAAAACCTGGTAAATGTAGACGCCCAATGTTAACTTTGTACTAACACCTGGAAAAAGTAAACACGAATGGTTAACCTTTTGTTTACATTTACACATTTTTATTATATGAGATGGTTTTTCAACACAGGTATGCCTAACTCACTCTTTGTACACTACCGAGGTAGTGGCTAAACACACTACCTTGCACTTCATCCACACAAATTATAACTGCTTGTTATAATTTGTACATGAAATATTCTCTTATTAGCCATGTTGATTTCTATGTAGGCTACGAAAGTGTTTATACGAAATTAGAACTTGGAATAGGCCTATGTTTTAATAACGTATTATAAAAGGTATTTCTGTATTTTTTTCTGTATTTCTGTATATTGTTTTATACAAGTTTTTATAACAGTAAGAATCGGGCACAAAAGTTTAATTTTGAATTAATTTTGGTTTGTTAAGAAAATATATTTTTAACGCGTCCAGGGGGGGCGCGCGCCCCCCGCGCCCCCTGGGTAGATCCGCCACTGCTGACCGGTAAATGGACTGACCGCAAAATGGAGGATACCGCAAAGAAATGCGGCGCTTGTTGGAAAGCTCCTAGACCTGTCAACCCCTCTCTGACCCTCGTCAACCCGATAGTGGGCGCTCGATGGACATGGCGCTCGTTGGACAGGGCACTCGTAGGAGGACACCTACTAGTACATCATTAAATAAATGGTACCAGGAACTGGCACATACTTTCTCACAAACATATTTAAATTAATAAACAGATTCACTGTGACTTCATAATTGTAGGAGGGGTAGGAGAGGTGATATTAGAGTAGGAGATTAACTAATAAATATAATTATTATTATCTAGAGAGAAAACTATTCGAGCGATTTAAAAAAAAATGCACCAAACTCGTCAATTAGGCCTGTATAGATGGACGAAAAAAGGTTTTGAAATTTTGAAAAAACCCCTTTTCTGCCAAAAACCCCAAAAAATCTGTTATTATTATTATCTAAACGAGAATTTTTAGAAAGATGAGGTTTTTGCATATGGTAGGGTACATTAAGGGCTACAAATAAGGCAAATTTTATCAAAATTGTTAGAGCCGTTTTTTTATTAAAAAAATAACTGATTTTTGGGGTTTTTTGGCCAAAAAAGGGGTTGTTGTTCAAAATGTTTCAACGTTTTTTCGTGCATCTATACAGGCCTGATTGACATGTTTTTATAGATTTGTTTACATACAGACCATACATAAATTTTGCAAAAACCATTTTTTTGAACTCATTAGGTCCCAAAACGGATAAATCTCAACATCGACTTTTTTGCGAGATAGTATAGTGAGCAAGTAAAAGTACTATTTAAAAACAACAGACTTTATCTAGGCTTACCTAACGATACTGACGGTAATTTTTAACTCGGTAAGTGTGTACAATTAAAGGATTATAAAAACTGTTGGCCTACTTGTAAAAAAATTGTATATATATGTTATTATTTATTTAAATAAAAATAAAAATATTATATTTTAATTGCTTTTTATTTCATATTGATAGATCAAATGATTTAGAAGTTATTAATATTGTAGTGAAGAAATGAATAATGGAATATGTTTATATGTTAACAAAGATGTACGAATGTTTCCGAAGCTAAACGAATAGCTCTTCTTTAAATTTGTATAAACGAATATATTGATGACAAAAGGTTGTATTTATATACAGTTTATAACCTCGAAACAAATCTTATAACGTATTATAGCATACATTAGTTCTATAACTCATAGTAAAAAAAATCAACTTCACAAGAAATTTTAATGATTGAAGTTGTAAACATAACCCCAAAGTATAATCTCCGCTGGGTTTGGTTTAAGTACTGTATTACAGATGGTGGGTGAAATCAGCTGTTATATTATATGTTACTCATGTACGTACGAACGTACACTCGCTTTTATAATTGATGGTATGCAATAAAATAAACACTACTGAAATTGTAATAATTTTAAATTATAGGTCTATATTTTCTTACAGACATACAACGTAAAAAGGAGATGACAATGTTCTAAGAAACAATTCATGATCTGTGTTTTCCACTCATATTTAGCGAACTCTCGTAGATCTTCGTTAAAGATCATCGAATATGTTGGTGAAAAGGTGTTGTTGCATGCTTCTAACATATAGTTATTTCTTTACGAATCCCTGAAATGGTAGTCCGTGGCTAATTTAGTACAAAGTTTGTCTAAACTCCTGTTATCACCACGGCACCTTTGCAGTTAACATAGTTAGGCTACTATTTTACTTAATCAACATGGACTCCGCTGAGAATCTGTTAAAATTATTTCTGTAATCTAAAAATCGGATGTATTATAACTATAAATGCATTACATTACATGTTAGGCTCTTAAACTGAAAATGATTAAAAATAAATAATTGATCGTTATAATTCAATAAAACGGCTTAAAATTCGTTTGTAGAGAGAGTGTTGTTATAAAGTTTAACAACTACATACAGCATTTTTTTAGTAACCATTCAAAGTGCTAACATGTTAATTTTGCTAACTGTTTTGAAGTAGAAATCGATTTAGATTTAATTTGTTGGAATGTTTATGATTTACTAAATTTTTGTTTTACTTGACAAAAATCGGGCAAATAGTTCCTTCATAGAACTCTTTCAGAATTTGGCTTTGATTTAATATGTCTGGAGGTTGAAGGAGCCCAGTCCCAATAACCGTAGATAGGGTGCAGATGCGACGTGTATACATGTAAAATCATAAAATTTGATCTAGTATTCGGAGAATTTCAAAACGGACTGCTAAATTTGGGTTCTAAAAGGTAGCTTTAGATTTATTAGTAACTACTGATGAAGTTGTTTTTAATGTTTATAGTAATTTAAAATGTTACAAAGCAAACGTTTTCTGTTTCTGTTAATAGAGTTCACTTAAATTTCACGACCTTATGTTATGAAATAATATTAGGTTTAACAAATTTCAGTCTCATAATAACTTTGTAACTGTTAAACATTTAGAATCGAAATGGATAACTCAAGGTTCACAATTTCCTAGTATAAGAATACTTTCAAACATTCCGTTCCTAAAATTGGTTATTCAAATTTTAAGGGTTGACTAACTTTATCAAAGTAACAATAAATATAATTTCCAGCATCCCAATAGCTTATACAGTTAAGTTACATAGTTGTTTACTCATTCACTTAATATATAGCCTACAACATATAATTCACATAGTAGGTACCGTAAATAACGTGCGTAACATCATATAAACCATAGGCTGCCTAGTAATTAAACCTATTAAAATTATTATTTTTATTAAAGCAACATACCTTGAAAGTCTCCACTTTTGGATTGTAAAATGTTGAAAGTTAAACACCAGAAAACGACCTTAAAAAAATCACAGTATAAAATGTTAATGTTATTTTCATATACTTATTTTGTATTTGTAACATTGTTCTAATAAAAAAAGTAAATTCTGAAATCTTGAGTTCTTTATATATAGAGTAATGAAACGCAGTCTCTTACTCTCAAGTCCAATTGAGATTTATCTAAAGACTAAAATAGGAAATTTGATCCCTTTGTGATAAAATGGCTTAATTTTAATTCCGCTTCAACTGTTTTAACGTTTAGACATTCCTCTTTTAAAGGTCAACTCATCTTTGAAAGTGAGAAAATTATAGACGGAACACGATTACAAAAAATATCTCTCTTTGCGCTAGAACCTCCTATAGGCGAGTTGAAAACCCTTCTATAGGTCCTACTATGATATGAAAAATAAAGTTCGTGTCATATAAGTAAAATATATATTAACCAAAATGTATTAACTATTCTAACCAAGTAAGCTCTGTTTTATTACTACACCTCATAAGGACCACCATAAAACCACAGTAACGCACAAACCAATGTGCCAGAATTGTTGACGTTACTTTCTACGAAATCGTGCTTCAGACATTGTGGTTGGAACAAATTACAGAATGTAATATCCTGGACAGGCCGCAGTAAGGAAGTCACTTCTATTAACTTGTGCTGATCGCGCTATTTGGAATGACGCGTCTGGCAGTTACTTTCTTCCCTTTTGTAAACACTCCTCCGCCCATTTTACTTAGAACTAACATTTACTTTTCTTTTTCCAGTAAGGAAAATGTTTTAATTTCTACATTTCAACCAAAACTAAATTTTGGCGAAAGAATAGGCGGAGTTTATTTATAAAAATGTTATTCTTGAAATTGAATAATTTGCGGAAGGTTAGTGGGCGAAAACCGAAGATTTGTAGATCCAAGAGAACTTCATGAGAGCATGTTGTAATCGAAAAGTGTGTAACCGACACAATATTTTTATTGGGATATTTGACCAAAACGAGTGACATAAAATTCAACTGAATGTGAGCGAATCAATTTATGATATTGATCCACTATTTGAACATTTTTGGTTACATTTTAAAATCCAATATTAACGTATAAATTTTCTGAATTATCTTCAACCAATCTTGAGGTATTATAAATGTAAAAGCTACTATAATAGGTATATAATATTATTTCTTCGTAAGTATAAAGTGCCTATAGTACGCTTTCATGCACGCGTATAGTGTGTCTAATATTAGGAAGCCAGTACGTTTGATTGCTGTTTGTTCTTCTCGTAGTCGTACTTTGTTTTCTCGCCACTTACAGCTCTCTCATCGTTAGCAACCACTAATTGGCATGTCTCAGAGTGGATGTCAAACACGGCAAGAATTTTGAAAAATTAATAAGATCCCTGAAGTCTGAAGTCAATACTCCACCACCGACAACAGGGCAATTAGAAAATCTCAAACAGTTGCAAAGCCCGAGTTCATAGTTGACTGACAACCCTCAAAGAATGCGCTTTGAAAGATCTTATCTGTAAATTATTAATCTGTGATTAATTTTAGACTACTATGTTTGCTAGAGTTGGTAAAATGGTATACTCTCTTTTAACGCTCTCTCTTGACAAGCGACTAGACCTACCGCTTGTGATGACAAAACATTAGGTTCTATTGTATTTACTGGTGACCATGGAAAGTTTTTTTTACGTTTTATGAAACTACACACTTTAAAAACGAATTTCAGAAGCGACGCTGACAAATGTAACTTACAGCTATTTTGGTAAGGTGCTAAATAACTACATACTTCATTGACATAAAAAAAACTTAATAAAATAAATGAAAAACATATTTTTTTAAAACATGCTTTCCTATCCATGAATAAAATAAATAGACTCGAACTAAAAAATAAAAAATAACCCACAGATAAAATTAATTCTTCCTCAGTGAGCCTTATGAATAAAAGTGAAGCTTATGCTTTAAAGTGAAAGTTAGAAGTAAAATGTTTTGTTTCAACCAAAAGTTAGGAGTAAAAGCATTTCCTTCCTTACACATGAATAATGCTTATCTTTTACTTGTGAGCAAATCCTTCAATCTGGAAGTAAATGGATGAAATAGTTGACATGTAAAAGAGAAATGAAAACCAGCAGTTCATTATTGATTGCAATCCTATTAACGGAGTATATTATTAAATACATTCTGTGGAAAAATCATCAAGATACGATAAATTATTTTATTTATAAATTATTATTATTACCTATCGAAATCATATATACGAGCTTTGTAAACAAAATTTTACAATACATTTTTAAAATGTATGAAAAAGATTTGGATTCACAATAAATCTCTATAACTTATTATATTAATAACCGAATACATAATTAAAATAAATGTCAAATAGTACAAAATAAAAAAAAACATTGTTCACCATTTGTCGAATTTGAAATAGTAATTTTTACAGGCCTAATCAGTAAAGGTATAAAAATTTGTTGTAACAACCTGATTTTTTAAAATTATTATTATAGATATGTTTTCTATATGTGGTTCAAATTTTATTAAAATCTGTTAAATATTTTTCAAGTTATTCAATTTTTACTGACGACATGGACAAACAACTTTTCACCGAATAAAGATATCGGAAAGTAATTTTTATAGGCCTACTCAGTAAAGGTATTAAAATTTGTTGAAACAACCTGATTTTTTAAAATTGTTATTATAGATAATGTTTTCTATATGTGGTTCAAATTTTATTAAAATCGGTTAAATGTTTTTAAAGTTATTCAATTTTTACATAAGGCTCCATGAGAAGCTTATGGAGCTTATGAGAACTATTTTTGGAATGTTTTCAAGCTTGGCACGACACACATGTAGAAGAATGAGGAATCTCAAGCTGGCCAAAACATCGTTCTATAACTACTCTTTCTTTTTAAACAGATTGTTGTACTTTCTTTCACTGTGGTTGTTAGGATTTTCATATGGCGTCATGACCCACGGTTCTATACCATATCCATTATCTTCAAGAAGAACAGCATTTTCAGTTGAAAGTAAACTTTGCCTGATTGCAGAATTCTTCCAAATCCTAGCGTCGTGAACGGAACCAGGCCAAATTACATCCACACTTGTAAACATTTCCCGGGCATCACATGTCATTTGTACGTTTAATGTAGGTTTACTTTTACGGTTAATATATTCATCTCCATGGATTTCAGGTTTTTTAATGCCAATTTGCGTACAATCAATTACACAGATAGCAGTAGGAAACTGGTACTTACTTTGCCATAACAATTTTGCGTTTAGTATTGCATTAGGTGAAGTAGGAAATGTTATCCAGTCGTTTGCTTGTTCATTTATGGTATTAATAACATGTTTCACAGTTTTTGACACTGGACTGTTCCACACGTAACTCCTCACCGACACCTTTTTGGTATCCCGGATCATCTAAGTAACGCAAACATATTTTCATTCTTTGTGATGGAGAGAGAGCACCACCTCGAGTTTCATCACTATTTCCTAGAAACCTGCCAATTAACCACTGCACATTTTCTTCTTCAAACCTATACAAGCTCTTGAAATCTCCTGTTAGTTAATGGAGAAGAACGAGGGTTGTAATGTTTAACACATCGCACTTGAATTAAATCTGCCATGATGGCAAAAACAAACAAATACAACCTTTTACTTCACTGATAATTCGGCGACTGACTAGATGCATCAGTTCTGAAGGATTTGCTTTACATTTGAAGTAACAGATAAGTTTTATTCATATCCATTTGCTACTTTTGAAGTATATGGATCAACCAAACAAGGATTTGCTCTTACCTCGAAGTAAAAGGTATTGCTTTATATTTTTAATCATACAAGTAGAAGGAGTTGCTTTAAAAACTACAAATAAAAGGTTTTGCTTCTTTTTATTCATAAGGCTCAGTGAATCTGATATTGTAATGCGACTTGATAGCTTGCAATCTTTTTACTTTTCATAAAATAAACACACCAAAAAAGCATGGTGCGTGATGTTTTCGGAACTTCGCAAGAGTACGCCCATTATTTTTGGGTGTGTTTATTTTGTGAAAAGTAAAAAGATTGCAAGCTTGATAGCCTCATTATAATATCAGATTCGCTGAGGAAGAATTAATTTGATCTGTGGGTTATTTTTGATTTTTTAGTTCGAGTTTATTTATGTTATTTATGGATAGGAAAGCATGTTTAATATTTTTGTCTTTATTTATTTTATTTTTTACTTTTTAGTTATAGTCATAAATTGGATTTTCTCAAAAATGTATGGTCTTCAAGCCAACCCCCCCCCCCCGCCTATTTGAGGGTTAATTTTTTGGTTAATATTCGTATGCGAGAACGCAGTTATAGTCATAAAAAAATGAATTTTTCCGAACATTTTTGGTCCTCAGAGCCAACCCCCCCCCCATCAGAGGGGTAATTTGTTAGTTAATATACGTGTGCGAGAACGTAGTCGTGACGCGATGTGCTATAAGGAGCAGCCCGAGGCGACCCGGAAAGAGCCGAAGCGACCGTGCACTGGTCCACGCACCGGTCCACCCACCGGTTAAGGCTAAACATCCCTGAAAATGTTGTGTTTTTGGCCCGATAGATGGCAGCACCTCTGCGGCAAATTTGTACTACGAATAATTTCCGTAATTATTAACCGATTTTTGTTTTGTAAGTTATTTTGTAAATGATATGAATAAAAAATTCACGCTATTGTAATGTTTTTTTTTTAAAATTTATTTATAAAAAAGTTTTATACAGATTTTTTGTTGTTGTAATATTTTGTTTAAATCGCAGGTAGTCATTTTGTAAATACAAATTTTAAAAGAATTTTGCCGTTTTCAGATATTAACTCGGTCAAATGGTCGTATCGGAATCGTTTTTTAAAGATATTATCATTATTTCTCTCACGCTCCGGTCCCGTCCTCCCGCCGCGTAGCGCACCATCCCCCCTCCCCCCCCAGCACAGCCCAGCCAGCCGCTCTGCCCGGCCCTGCAATTGTAGCGTTCGTCAACTCACTCACTACTCGCATTCATACTCTGGCCGGACACACTTACTAGACTAGACTACTGATTACGACAGGTGTTTGTTATCTGTTAAAAAGTATTTTCTGTAAGTCGAAAAGAGACATCTAGAATAAATATAGAAAAATATACAGTAGTTCAAATTAAAGGATTTATGAAAGTAGGCCTATATACAGGTTCTTTGGCCATACATTATTCAATAACACCAGGGTATGAATAATATTACCCTATAACGTTAGTTATTTGTTTCAAATAAAACTTATATTTTAATACATGAAAACGAGAAATAAATAAAAAATTAATAGTCCAAAATACCATTTATTTAAAGTAAGCCTGAAGTGTAAAAAATAAAAATAAAATATAATATAATTCAATATGTTGCATGTCAAGGTGAAAAGTTCTACTTTAATAATATGTTTAACATTTTTAGCAAATTTTGATATTTATTTGTAATTAGTTTAAGTTCTTTGTTCTGTGAGTATCAACAGCTATCCTCCGGAAATGTTTTTTCTGTGAACTTAGCAGCACTGCAATAAATATGAAACAGCTGATCTAGTGATTGAAGTTGCTACAGAAGATAGCTGAAAGACTTCTCTAACTATTAATGCCATAATTTAAGATAATATATTGTCTTTTCATTTGTAATTTGCCTTTAAACTTAAATTTGCCTAAACGTGATGTGACACCCGTTTCATTTTGTTTACAAAAGTTAGTATTACAAAATGAACAAACACCTTAGGAAAATACTTTTACTGTAAAAGTAAGAGGTTTTGTTTCCCTAATGTTTTGGTATTATTGTTTTAATTTTAGTTTTATAATTTAATGAGTAATTCGCGTAACGGGTGTTACATAATTTAATGTATCGGGTGTTACAATTCAACACAACTCACAACCATTCAGTGTTTAGTATATTTATATTCATTTTAATTAGAATTTAAATACATAGCCCTATTGAGAGTTTATTAATTTTAGTAGCAACACTTAAAAAGTTAAGAATGATATGTTATTTTAAATAAAATTGAACACGATAACACCTTCAAATTTCATACTACGAATTTCCTATTTGTAATTCCAGAATCAATCTTTTAACATATTTACTGGGCAATGAATGTTAGGCGTATCAAATGATTTTATTTATCTTTAAAGTTTTAATTCTATTACTATTACACCTTATACATTTTTTTCCTCACGATAAAATGATGAGTGACGTTGTAAAGTGTCAGCAGCATTTGCTAAAAGCCAGAGAGTGAGATAAAAAAAGAAGAGAAGAGAATAATACACTAAAATAAGAACAACTTGAAAAGATCCAAAGCAGAGTAAAAAAATGTAGGGAGAAAAATAAGAAGCGCAACTATCATCAATGTATCAGATTTCGCTGGGATATTAAATATTATATTCTGAGAGATGACAAATTTAAGAATATTTTTGGCAAATTACAACAACCTACAGTAGCCCAAAGGACATTTTACAATTCTTTACGAGTTTCCACTAGCAGTTGATATTTTTGAAAAATGAATGAGCTTATGAAGTTCCAAATTGTTAATTCTAGAATTTGATTTAGCGATTATTTTGTTTTTATTTAAAGTTTTAGGCCTATTCTATTAATTCTTGATAGGGGCATATATAAGACTGATCTTTAGTAAGTCTAATTCATAATAGGCCCTAAGGCATGGTATAAAAAGTACTGAACTATATCCATGTAATGTATTAAGTATATATATTTGTTAAATATAAGTTTTTTTTATGAAATATAAGTTTTTATTTCTTATAGTGATCAAAGAAACCTCAATTATACTTCTTGTTGTTATTTTACACCTTATTATTATATAATATATGTTAAAAATCTTAATTTTAGCAACAGCGTAACACCCGTTACATTTTAATGTAACACCCGTTACACAAGATTTAATTTTATGTTTAAAAAAAAAATTGAATGCCAATATCAATTTGAATTACAGTTCCATTACATAGTACATTTACTGTGGAATAACTCATATTTTTTTTCAAAATTTTACAGTTTTAAAATTCACAGAGTTTTAAGAACATTTACATGAAGTTCAACTTCACTATCCATTTTCAGTAACACCCGTTACACTCCTTTTTTCTATATTTTAGGCTACCTAAGATATAGTTAGCCTTCGTTGAAAGCCGAAGTTGCTTTTTAGATTTTGTTGTTCCTCGGCGATCCATTGAGAAAACAAATGTTAAACGAAATAACGTTCTCAATAACAATAATTACAAGACGACGCAATAGTACAACAAATAAGAATCGCAGGAGAGCACATGGATGGAAACGCGGGAAACCGTCATGCAACTGTATACAAGCAACATCTGAGACGCGTGGTGGGGGGATAGGTGGCGCGAGTGAGTCACAGCGGCACTGCACCTGCTTCGTGTCACTCTCGCGTTTGTTCTCATTACTGTAAATGTATAAACAACGATACCGACTAAACCAGCTAGGCGATTTTAAAAATTAAAAGTGTAAAATTAATTAAAAATTATTGTCTTCAAAATGACTACCTGCGATTTGCATTTTTCGTTTTGTAACACAATTATTTTATTATTATTTTTTAAACCAGCAACTTAATTAAAATTTAGCTTCATTGGCGTGAATTCTAATCTTATTCCGTTCACAAATCAGTTTTGCAAATGACCATCGGACGAAAATTCCACCAATAAACACCAATACAAAATGGCTCCATTTTGGTGCTGCGCCGTGGTGGCAGAATTTGGAACTAATCCTGGGATGTTTAGCCTTAAACGGTAGTGAGTTGAAGAAAAGCATGTAAAAACTGTATAAACAAAATACACAAAATACAGAATAAATTAAAAGAGAAAGTAAACCTACAAAATTATTTATGGTAGTTAAATTTCTGTAATTTTCATTTGCAAGTTAGACGTAACAGTAACTCAAACTCGACCTATAACGAAATATTAGGTGCTACATGCTACGTAAATCATTCCTGAAACGGTGTAAAATTTCATTAAGACAAATATTTATAACATGATAATAATATGTTATATATTATTTGTATACATTTGTGACAAATTATCATAACGAAAATCTAATTCGTATGCATCGCTCTAAGGAGGTGTGTATAAATGTATAATCTTTTCTGTGTGATATTGTTGGCCTATTACAAAAGGATACAAGACGGAAGGGAACTCCACTTACGGACCTACTTAGTCCTGAACTTGATTTAATTACCCTAACCAATAAGAAACAAAAACACATATAATGTCAACAGTTGATTAAACGAAACTAATGTTAAAAAATGTGTTAAAAATTTAACGACTTTTCTTCATACCAGTACGATGAATTACTCACATCAAATAATTTACATTTTTAATTTAAATAATTTAAAACTCATTTTCGAGTATAAGTATCCAAGAATTGCCGAATACGGCACTTTTTTCCCTAATATAACAACAAATACAATCAATAATCTTATCTTCTAAAGCGAGAGATAATTGTCTGTCTGCTAAATGGATCTGGAATCTCCGTCTAAGGATTTTATATTTTTTTATTTTATATTTGGCTTTTGGCCACGAGAAATCGATTGGAAATGGTCACCAGTCTGGGAAAATTCGTTTTCTACGTCTTTTTATTAAATTAAAAAGTGAAATTTGTCCATTTTAAACAATACAAAGCACAGCTGATGCAAATGTTTTCAATGTCATTACAATAATCATCTGTTTTCTTTTAAACGAAGCACAGCTGATGCAAATGTTTTCAATGCCATTACAATAATCATCTGTTTTCTTTTAAACTGTATTTTATTAGAGGTAAGCCTAATGTTGTATCTATTTATAGTTACCATGGCAACGAATACTTCTGCTAAATAAACATACCCTTTATTTAGTTGTTTAATGTTATAGGCCTAACCTAAACGATGTTCACGGAAATTTGCAATAATAGTTATTGACGTGAGCGAACTAGGCCCTGCTTATAATCGAGCTTTAGCTCGGTCTCCTGGTACTGTGAATAAAACCACAGCATATAAGACCAGAAATAACATAATATAGGCTACTTCGACCGAAAACTGAAACAAACACAGGAGTCTATAAAATAGCTTGTGGAAAGTGTGATTGTTATTAGGCCTACATATGACAAACCGGTAGGCAGTTTGGGAAGCGTTTTAAGGAACGTCATCAACGTAAAGTCCAATTACGCACGCCATTTAATTGATGATACCCATAAGTATGATGATTTTGAGACTAATTTTACACCTTTACATATAGGCCTATGTAAAAAAGGCAAATACATGGAAGCCGTGAGGAATTAGAGATATATAAAGCATTTAAGTTAAATAAACACGAACTTTTGAACGAAAAACTCAACTTTCAGTCAAATTCGTTGTACGAAACCGCGATGAGTATCCAAGATAACGAAGTATATAAGCGGGGTTAACTATTTCTTCCTTCGAAAGTCGAGGTGTGTGGCTGAGGTGCGGGGAATTTTGTGTAATGTTTGTGTAAAGTAATGTACATGTTTTTAGTGTTTAATGTTTGACGACCTCAAAGGAGAGGGATTATCTGATGATGGAACATAAGCCCCGAAACGCGTAATAAGGAAATATAGAAGTCCCAGACGGTGTACAGAAAGTACTTGATAAAATTTTAACTCTGATTAAAAATGAAGACAAACCATATAGGTCGCAGTTTTAGATCTCCCAAGAAGCCAAAGAAAAGTTTATCAAATATTTGAAATAAATATGCTCATTTGTAAAAGAAAATTACTATTAGTACTGTAAGTTAACTAAAATAAACATATGAATCGAAATCCCTTATTTACACAAGCACTTATTTACAAATTATAGTAACACTGCTTTTGGCTGCCCAACTGATTTAAGCCCTCAATATTGTATTCGGCATATCATGAGAAAAAGTTACCTAATTTGTTTAATTAAACTTTCTAGTAATCAATTTAACTAAGACTAGAAACGATTTACTCATGTACAGCGAAAACTAAAGCAATAGTTATTTACTCTGGGAATATATATACATATATATATACTAACTGCAAAATCCGGCTTTGCACGGATAGACAAATCAAAGTTAAATGTAGACTATATTAAAAAAAATATCAATAAATATATTACACTATGTATTTCTTACAGAGATTTTTAGTAACTTTGACCCCCGAACCTCCCTAAAATTTCGAATTTTTTGAAAACTTTCTTAGCGAGCACCTAGGGCCCTAGAGGAAGCTACCTGCCAAATTTCATTCCAATCCGTTCGGTGGTTTTTTTAGTAACATTGAACCCCTCAAACCCCTCCTAAAATTTCGAATTTTTTGAAAACCTTTCTTAGCGAGCACCTACTGCCCTAGAGAAAGCTACATACCAAATTTCATTCCAATCCGTTTGGTGGTTTTTGAGATTTCGTGAGGAGTGAGTCAGTGGTATTTGGATTATATATATATATATAGATAGAAGATATGATATTTTTCTCTTAGCCTGCCAAATAAATTTATGGAAAAAACTTACATTTCATTTTAGGCACATTTCTTTAAAAAAAAAATTAAGTAAGACAAACAAATTTTAAAGTTAAAAATTTTCTGACGTATTTTTTAAAGAAGCAGAACCATATAAAAGAAAATCAAAGAGAACAGTAAATGTTTTTGCCATCTTTTATCTAGTAAGGTTTTATTTACATCGAGACTTTGACCTATATATTAAGTTATTCAATATGGTTAGTTCAGAATATTAATTAGATCGTATAACTCATTCTATAGTTATGAAAATTATGTATGCTGGTTTCAATACAATTATTTTATTTACTTTTAAACATTTAAACAATATAATAATTAACGATGGTCAAGTAGTTTGTTAAAACTTACGTTAAATTAAACTTACTTCAAATTACAATTTAATAGGTAGATTAATTAATTTACATTTAATTACATTGGAATAATTCATATGTGCCTCTAATGAATAGAAAGTGCTTTCATTAAGATAATAAGATTCACAAAATCTAAATGTATGTTGTGTTAAATGTTGTACAAAACCTGCCAGCTTATTAAATAAACTATATTGATTCTGCTAAACAAAGATTACACATACATAAGTAGTCATATAAAGGCGAAGTATCACAATTTCCAATTTAAAGAAACTGACACTACAATAAATACTTATTGACATTTAACCTGACAGAATTCGTATAACTTTTAGTGGAGTGAGACTGGAATGACCCCACGGTTTGGTAACATACAACAGTGAATGGAGCGATCAAAAATATACTGTCAAAAGGACACCAAGGCTGATAGTGAATACTAAAATGACCCGCTGAAGTTCCTTACATAAATCATATTTACATTTGGTTGCCAGGTGAACTTATTATCCCAATAATAGGATTGCATAGTTAATTTCTCTATCATATTATATTTCACTATTGCTGAGTGAAACCAACACACTCAGTCTTACTATCGCTTATCTTTAGATGGGTTTTTTAAAAGTATGTTTTAGTATCGATTGTGTTACAAACTATCTTTATGTGAACAAATTAAATTATTGTTGTGTAATATGAGACTGACTTGGAAGGAATATTACAGCTCAAATCATTGACAAAGATTAAGACAAGGAAAGATCCCAGAAAGAACCTTGTGGCATACCTGAGATTACATTTTCATAACCAGGCACATCATTGTTGCGTCATTGTGTCGAAACAACCATTTGTTTCCTATCGCTTAGAGGCTCCTTGAGGTTATCTCTGGATTCTTTACCACTCTATACACCTCTGGTGTACTTTGGTGCCACCTTACAGTCTTTCCTAAGCGACTAAAGTATCAACTGCCTTTCGCCAACAAGATTTCAATGGTTTGATTACCCACGAGATAGCTCTGAACTAACAGGTTAACCATTATAATTATGTACTTGTCTCAATAATAACATTTTTATAAAATCCGCGGGACTGAATGCTCCGAGCCAAACTACTCAAGCGTGTGACTCGCAAACTTCGCCAGGTTTTGTTCAATCATATAACAGCCCCCTCAGTGGGGGCGGAAAGGGGTGTTCAACATTTTTCATCGCTCCGCTCGACATCTTGACAAATCGATTTAGCCCAAGTATGTTACGCTGTTTCGCATCATCAACATATCCCCCACAATATCATCAAGATAATAAAATACAATCTACATTTTTCATCCACTGATCAAATTGTCTCACCGCTATCTGTTTGCATGACATTTTCTTGGGCGAGTTTTTTATCTTTTTACGCCAACTTGGAACTGACAATGAAAGAATTCATGCGTCATACTCGAAGACATTCATTTATTTGAATTACTTTCCTTCAAATGAATTTTGATAAAACATTTTGAAGCCCTAGATGTTTGGTAAATATACAGAATTTTGTTAAGCTTTCTCCCCACTTTTCTAAATTATTTAAAGTTGAAAATATGTACACTGCGTCGTATGTTTGTATCAAAATCCTTAAATTTTAATAATAAAATAAACTTAAAACATTTGTTATTAAAAGGGAAGCAAAAGTTTATTTTGTCTATTCTATAATTATTATTTTAGTTAAATACCAATACTTATCTATCTGTGGTTTATTTTTCTTGGGTTTTCGGGACTTTCTTGGCTGTGTAGATTATACCTTAGACTCCAACATTCATAGTTTATATGAAATTTATAGTTCGAAGATGTTTTGGTATAGAAGATTTCAAGTTGATTAATTTCGCTAGTTTAGTTTTAGAAATGGAATTGAAAAAGTCCTTTCTTATGCAGCACCTAACACCAAATGAGAACCTACCAATCAAATTTCATGTCTGTACGCATTGTGGTTCGAAAGAATTTGCGATGGGTGGTCGGTGAGGCGGATCCAGCAAATATAATACAAGTTTTAAATACATAGTGGTATTTTAAAGAAGGCCCGTGACATATGAAGGAAAAAATATGTTTAAATTTTCTCTCAAGATTTTAAAGTAACAAAAATTCTTAAATACGTTTCATAAAATATTGTTTTACATTTTTTAAATAACTTAAACTAAGCTCATGTAAAAAGATTGAAATTCGGCCTGTCCTATATATGCCATGCATAAATAAATACAAATATTAGTGTTTTAAGCAAGTTAGATGAATTTTAAAAATGATTTCATTTCAAAATGATCTTTGTATTTTTGCCACCGTTATTGAAACCTAGCGAACTGTATATTTGATGAATAACCTTCTTTATTTATCATTTGATTTAAAAATATGTTTCTGAAACTTTAAACATGGGCGCTAGTTTCAAAATGGTGATTAACTTTAAACATTTCTAATAGTTAATACACTTTTTATTTATCGCACCTCTGATTTCTATAAAATTCTAAAGAATTGTTAAATACTTTTAATAAAACCTCTTGATTAGGAATTGTAGCGCTTAAAGTTTTAAAATTGTTTTAACTTTATACAAAATGTACAAGAAACAAACTAGTTTTCTTTCTAAACGACAAACGAATGAGGGTTTTATTTGTTTCCATAGTAAACACACACTGTAGAGTTATGGTCAAAAAACTTAAGTCAACAGCCAAAACTTGTCTATAATTATAATAATTTTAGGAGCTGCTAGGCACTGACGTTTTAAATAATCTATCTTTAAAATAATCAATTATAGACCTATTATATTTAACCAAGCCTATTTTTTACCGCAATTTTAAAATATTTTTTTCATAAAATTCAAATTTAAATATAACTTATTACACTTTATTACAGAAATACGTTTTAACTTACGAAGTCATTCATCCTTAGTTTTTTACAGTTCCTCCAACCGTTATAACACAATACGTAATCTAATTCTTATATTTTTACAACTCACTTTCAAACTCACTTTCTCATACTTCTTTATCCTTAGTTTTGTAAAGTTCCACCAATCGTTAGAACTTGTATACTTTTACAACTCTAGAAATTGGTTTATTCAAATCAGCAAAACTACGTTATTTAATATCGGAGACTTTTTAATCTAATAAATGTAGATACATTCTTTATTAGTGATTATTGCATGCACAACATTAAATAAATGTATTCAACAAAACACTTCTCTTATTCAATCAATGATCGACTTTTTCTATGTAAAACTGTTGAGCGATATGAAATGATATGTAGCTTGAGGGTTAGTGACGTCACATCATGGCTAGGGGAGGGAAGCTAATGGAAACGGCAGAGCAAAATGTCCCTTGAGACCGAAGCAGGGGATCGGTAACCCTTCCCAATCCTCAGTCAGCCCTTGCTAGTTTGTTAATATCCAACTTCAATATGTTGCCATGATTAAACTTAACTGTAGATTCTCACTTTGATGTATCTGTGGGTTTAGTCATAGATAAAGCTCACAGATGAGATAGTTAAACAGTGCCACCACAGATACTATGAAAAACGAATCAATTCCGGATTTTAGATCTTTGTATTGTGTGTATATATTAAAACTTAACGTTACCAAATTGCTACGACTGTACTTTAATTGTTTATATTAAAAGATTTATTACATTTCAAATCACTCCATATCACAGGCAATATGTATTATATATTATAATAATTAATAGAATTAATTCAATTTGCTAGACAGGAAAGTTTTGTTGACCTTTCTTCTATCTGTACAGGCAAATATTGCTTTCTTCCCAAAATAATCCAAATTAGTCCCCAAAAGCTCAATTAAGCGATTATTAGCGATTTTCCATAGGAAAAATGAGCTATTGCAGTGGCCATTATGGTAAGACCGAAGGTCGGGAGTAGCAAATGAGCACCGATCATGGTCCCCACAACACGTTTTGGGGTGTCATTAAAAATCGTACATATATATGTATATGTATATATTTATGTATGTATGTGTGCGCACTCTAACGGACGCATTTTACGTCCGATTTGGTCCAAATTTGGTACACACGTTGGTTGTCTAAGTCACTTGGACGAGTTCGTTAGCTAAATACATTTACAGGAAGTAGACCAACTTTTTGACCGGAAGTAACTTTATGTATATACGTGTGCGCACTCTAACGGACGCATTTTACGTCCGATTTGGTCCAAATTTAGTACACAGGTTGGTTTTCTAAGTATTTTGGAAGTAAAATTTTTTTGAGATTTTTCGTACCATATTTTTTTAAAGTTTTCTTTAAAAAAAAATAGACATACGAAATAATTCTGCACATTTTGTTTTTTTACGCAACCTTATAGCCCATCTGGTTCCCCCAAAAACAATCAAAATGTAAAATACCGTAAAAGTAGGCTACCAGTATTACCCTAAATCCACGGCTTTTACCATGGTGACCAATGGCAATATATTTGGTACATGCTGGCAGCACCTTCGTGAGTATAGATCAATTTCCCAAATAGTTGTTTGAGACCCAAAAACATACATAAATTTAATTTTGGAAATTCGCTCAATTCACGTCAGAAGTTCAGCTGCGTGGTCGAATTATTTTTATATTGCGTTAATTTATATTATAGTGCTAGATTGATCTAATGTTAAATCTAGTTAAGTTTATTTTTAGTGTTAAATATTCTGGGACATTAAATATTAAAAATTCCCCTTTATACACAAACAAGGCACCATTTATTGTTAATGTGATTATTCAAAAAAAGTTTTTTCTCACAAAAAATAGTTTTACTTGAACATTCTTTTAAATATATTTTAAGAGAAATTGATTGCAGTTTAGGTTTAACTCCTTGATTGACTTTGTGATGTAAAAAGTGTTTCTTAGACAAACAAATTCAAAAGTATTTTAGGCCAATAATTTTCCAATAACGAATATAGCAGCCGTTTTAAAATACAACTAGAATTACCGACTATTTAAATTAAGAGCAGAATCTTATGAAATTCGTTTACTATATAATTTTTAACCTCTGTTTTGTTTTACTTACAGTTGTGTAGTTCAGCATAATATACACGGTACCTGTACTTCATTTTTTTTTATCGCTTCGTCATGTTAATATAGTACGAAGCAGTGTAATTTTTGAGTTTAATATACAATAATGTATAGTACGTTGATAAATAAAATACAAAAACCGTAAACATTTCAAAATATATTTGACAGTCCGTTGTTTCCAATCCGCCCCTATATACTATTTGCTCTATTTACTCATAACATTTACCTAATATCAACCCAATCAAAACAAGCACCCGTCAATTACATCGCTTTGTTTAAATAAAGAACATAATAACCTATCTTACAGCTATTAGTCGCCCACCCCCCACGATAGGGTTGCACAACCCCTATTTGATACTCACCCCTAATTGCCACCGAGACATTGGGTTTGCGTCAAAAAATAGCAGATCCCGCATTGTTCTTGGGGGATAACTCTACCGGGATTCGAGATTTCGTCTTAATTAATTTCAGCGAAAGGGTTGAAAGAGGCTTAAGTACTATCGGCAATTAAGGGTGTATTTGTCCAGTTATTACGTAGAATCTTACACGCGACTCTAGCGGCGGATTAAAGGAATGCTTTAAATTATTATATACTTTGTTTAACAATTATGTCGGGTAAATGAGCATTGAAAGAATGGTCGTGGTACACTTATACATTAATTATAACGATTGTAATACACTTATCAGTGTAGTGTTTTTATTTAAATTAATTTTACTTAAACATTTTAATTCTGTATTTTGTATAATTTCCTAAATTATGTTTCTAAATCCTAAAATCAAACACATGTTGTATTATGCTCCGGGATAGTATTTTTATTAAAAAGCAAAGATATTTTTTAAGTTTCTTAGTTTTTGTCAATTAATATAACAAATCATTGTAATTAGTTTGAGACAGGGAAGGGACATTTTGGTTGTACCTTGGCGATTCGCCCCGTTTAGAACTGAAAAAAATACCTAGATCTCAGAATGTATTTTACCTGTTAACTCAAGTAGTTTTGATATTTTAAACAGTATTATTACAGGCCTATTTCGTAACCAAATCTCTTAAGAGTGTAAATGAAATTAAAAATTGACGGTTAATTATAAAGGTATATGTATTCATAATTAAGAGTTTATTCGGTTTGAAAGGATCCATATATATATATTTTTTTGTATCTGGTGAATGTTTGATGTAGCTAAATTGAGGTCAAAACAACGGAGAACGAAAATTGTCAATCCGGCTGCGATACGCCGACAGATATACTAAGCGATAAACAAAATTTCCAGTCGAATGTATTATTCGAACTTCTATCGAGATTAGAAGCAGAGGACTAATGATGTAATACCTGGTCAGTACATTATCAATCACAGCCGGATACAGACGTGTAAGGAAAAAGTTTGTTTGTTAATAAATAAAGTGTTTTTTAAACATAATTAAGTGTGTGTCAATGTGTAATGTGTTAGTGTTCATAAATGTTTGTCAAATTCGTAATGTGTTTTTAAATGTGTTATAACAGTGTGATGAGGTACATATTTAAGTTAGTAGCTGACCCGATCCGGCTTTGCACGGATAGACAAATCAAAGTTAAATGTTTATTAGCAATAAAAATCTATAAATATAATTATTTTACTATGTATTTTTTATAGCTATTTTGAGTAATTTTGACCTCCTCAACCCCCCCCTAAGATTTCGAACGTTTTGAAAACAATTCTTAACGAGCAAATAAGGCCCTAGAGGAAGCTACATACCAAATTTCATTTCAATCCGTTTGGTGGTTTTTAAGATTTCGTGATGAATGAGCCATTGAGTGGTATTTGGATTATATTCATAACGATATATGGTACCGATAAAACGCATGTGACCATCACTGAACAAATAGTCGAAACGGAAGTCATGCAATAAACAAATATTTGGAGGAGCAGTAGAACAATATATATTATGAATAAGTAGATTTAAACATTTTACAAGAAAGTAAAAAATCCATTATTTATAATGAAGCTATAAGAAGTCCCTATTTTATACAAAATATTTAAACTTCTCGTGACATTATAATACTATAAAATTTCGATTTTGTAATGTATTTTAAGAGATTAAAAAAATTAATCCCTTATTTTAAATAAAATTTGAGTGAAATTTACAATTATGGTGATTTAGAGACAGAATTTGATTTTTTCATCCTCATTGTAAACTTTATTTAATTGATTTTTGTAGTGATTCTAGATATTAAAATTATAACATTTAAGTCCATCTTATGAATAAAATACAGAAGAACAATTTATTACGTACAAAGTTTACTTTGCAAAAACAACTAAATGAGTGTGTCCAACACAGGTGTTGGCAAACAATAGAGATGCAGCGGTATTTCTTTTGACTACACATGTGTTTTAACCTCTAATAATTTAAAGTAGTTGCGGCTATTTCAAAACAATTTCAAGACCTCCACGACACTCTAGTCCGACATATGTCCTGCTAGGAAGTTACATTCTAACGCCAAACACTTCAATTTATCATTGCAAACTGTGCGACGATGTGTCGGATTGTTTGGAACCCCAAATCATCAAGGGCGGTCTCGGCGGCTTACCGTCTTCACTTGGGTGGCCTTGTGCGGAGAAGGCGATGTTTACTGAAGAAGTCCTAAAGGCCACATCTGAAGACACTTTTATTGATGTACTGTCAAGTGAGCTTTATTGTGTCCATTGTCGAGAAGGTTTTTGTAATGAAATGTGCATCGGTTTTGGATTGAAATGTGTTAACCCATGACCGTTTCTAATCTTATTGGAACTAGTTCAAGGGCGAATGTTTATGGCCAAACCCTAACTTGAAATCAAACCGTAGCCTACAGTTTTACTAAAAGTAGTAAGTAAGTAAGCGTATCCTCCACCTACCACACTCGGGTGCCTCTGTGATAGTGTTTTACTAACCGGGAGGTTGTTCTGCAATAAAACCGTATTTTTCAGGTTGTCAAGATTGAAAACAACTTTATAACCGACATATCTCGAAAAGTAATGAGTATTTTTACTTTGTATAGATACGTTTTGCAATCGGTATTATACTTTAGTACACTCTTATTGAGTTCATTAACTTAACTTTCGAACTTAGATTTGGAGTTGAACTTAATTCACAAGAAACCAAAATGTTCGAGAAATAATTGATTTCTCCTGTTGATTAAATTTATGATAAGGAGAAAGTATAATGTGATCGTACGCGTTTTTACTAAGGCAATCTGAATTCTAGAAAATGTACTTCTGTCAAGTTCAAGTAAATTAATTACTAAATTTGTGTTTTTCAGCCTAGAACGACTGTTGAAGTAATCATGTAAATAAATAGTGGTTTATATGTATCGTTTTGTAGTCGATATAGCGGAAGAGAGCCTGTCATTCTAACTTCGCCTCAAAAAGTCAAAAAAATAAATTCATCCCACATTCAAAACAAGTTATTACTGTAGTAACTTTGTTCAAGTCCCCTTGTTGGTAACATTTTGCACATTACTTCTTTTAGATATAAAAAAAACTGGTGTAGTTTTTAAAAGTGTTTCATTCCAATGGATTAGAATACATTTCAGACAAGATACTTTTTATATAACTAAATTAACTACACAATAAATAAACTGCAACAGAAACTGGCACATACTTTCTCACAAACATATTTAAATTATTAAACAGATTCGCAGTGACTTCATTATTGTAGGAGGGGTAGGAGAGGTGATTTTAAACTAAGGAGATTAACTAATAAATATTATTATTATCTAGAGAGGAAACTATTCGATCGATTTCGAACAAATTTGCACCAAACACGCCAATTAGACCTGTATAGATGCACGAAAAAAGGGTTTGAAATTTTTTTAAAACAACCCCCTTTATGGCCAAAAAACCCCCAAAAATCAGTTATTATTATTAGCTAAACGAGAATTTTTAGAAAGATGCGGTTTTTGCATATTGTAGGGTAAATTAAAGGCTACAAATAAGCCAAATTTTACTAAAATCGTTAGAGCAGTTTTTTTTATAAAAAAATAATAACTGATTTTTTGGGGGTTTTTTGCCAAAAAGGGGGTTGTTTATAAAAAATTTTCAAATCCTTTTTCGTGCATCTATACAGGCCTAATTGACATGTCTGGTGAAAATTTGTTTGAAATCGTTTTCGCTCTAGCTTTGTATACATACAGACATACATACAGAGATACAGACAGACATTTTGTAAAAACCACTTTTTTGGACTCAAGGGATCCCAAAACGGATATTTCTACAAAAATCTCAACATCATTTTTTTTGCGATCACTATACTTTCTCTATACTATAGTAGGGCCTATAGTGAGAAAGTAAAAATAAATAAAATTTGTTAACAATATCTGGTGGCCAATTTTGATACAACTTTTAGTAGGTTGAAAATCGTATTTTTAAATCGTCAATTGCTATTTTGTATGGAGTTTTTTAAACTTCCCTTGGTCCTTTATAATGAAGATATTTATTTGTTTATGTAATACGATATTTTTTAATTTGCAGTCCAAAAAGCTTTTTATACGTTTAGTAGAATTTAGTTGACAAGGGTTGTACAGTCATTTATATACAGTAGTGTAGGGTTTAAAGAGTTAAGTGGGTTTTATTTGCTAATAAATTAACAATTTGTTTTGTTTTACTTTGAGATATAGGCTATATTTTGTGTGCTACAAAGATTGAGTAAATTGATTCATCTGTTTGTACTCTGTCGACGTGTCAGCATATCGTCTAAACTCAGTTCGAATTATTTCCACAGTCTAAGTTAATAGTAGTTAACCGGTAACAGTTGCCATTTAACAGTAACCGTTTAATTGTAGGTACATATATACAAATCAC
>JAGFPH010000615.1:371805-399363 GCA_018207615.1 Philaenus spumarius | reverse complement strand
TAAGGAATGCTCGCAATTCACGCTCTTCTTCCGATTTAATAATCCAACTCTGGTCGGATAAAATTAATATAAAGTTGGCTTAACCAGTTCCGAATATTTCATTCTTTTGTGTTTCAGAAATAATTAAAAATGTTTAAAGTAAATTTAATTTTTGTATCATTTGATTTATTTTTTCTGTTAAAATGTATTTGGTATTTTGTACGATAACACGAAAATAGGAATGACGTATTTGTAAGATCCCTTTGTTGAAGTGGCGGCTCAAAGAATTGGTATGGTCATAACTATTGATATTAGTGGGAAGGGTATAGGTAACCTGCATGGACTTGTTTCATTGTGTGTTTGGTGTACACCCCTCAAATTGCAAAATTTAACATCCATAAATAAAATAACACAAATAATCTAAGCACATTTTTAGCTTTTGTTACTACTTCATTGTTTAATTAATAAATAATTACATTAAATGTTTAAAATTGAGAACATTTGTGAAATTCTTCAGTACCATACAGAATGGTACCAAAGCCAGTCTCTTTCCCACCATAACTTTTGTATGCAATTGTAAACAGGGCCAAACCTACAATCCCGTTTATAATAGTTTGTGCTCAGGAAATATTTTCAGAACCACCCTAACCAAAATATGAACATATTGTGAAACATCTGTATAAAAAAAGAAGAATGTTTGCTAAAAAACTTATAATGGATCTGTGTTTTGTATATATACAAGTAAAGTTAAGTTATAAATAGGTATACGTTGTTTATAAAATTAATAGAAGTAAAATTTATGTTTTTAGATTTAAATGTAAATAGTAGCGTTTATTTATTGGGAACTCGGTCTGCTGCAGATCACTCAACTTTGTCTTTGAATTTTGTTTGACGTATGAGTACATATTGTTTTAAAACCACCCCATAGAGGTTTTATACCTCGGGGTATCCATTATTATTTCTGTATTATTTTGTGAGCAGGTTATTGTTGTTTAGTTTAAAAAAATTATGTTTGTAAGAATTCAATTATAGTTTTTGCAAATCATAAAAAGTAAGAAAGAATCAATCAAATGTGCCGGGTATTGATAAAATTCCTTCCCCGGCCTTAATATGCGTATGAAATTAAATACAACCGAATCCTTTTGGAACTGTTAACTAGACTTAAAGTGACTTTTATGATAGTTTGGAATCTCGCCCAAAGAGAGAAATTCTGGCGCGTAGGCCTACATAAAATAATCAAATTGGAATACCCATCTTAGCCTAGTACGTGCAATTAAAAGGCATAACAATCAAAATTAATGATATGCACTAAATATTTGTGTATGCCTCTAACTGAAATTTCAGCCAAATTCAATTTAAGAAATTGAACTTTAATCGAGTTTTCAAAATGTTCGGAAGTGTTAACACATAATTTTTGTTTCCACAAGTTATTGTTTAGGTGTTCATGAACAAATTCTAGCAATCTACACGAATTGGTCTTTTAAAGTTTGACATTATGTTATTGCGCATCTTTAATGGTAGGACAAATAGTAAGTAACCATGATTACCCATAGGTGTAACCAGGGGCGTTTTGGGGTTGTAACCTCCCCCCCCATTCTAAAAAATATTTCACACTTTGTTTACATTAAAATACGCTCTTAAGAGTAACTAGTTTTCAACACCTATGCAAATAAATGTCAAGCTACAATACATTATCAATATAGTGCTGACATTATCTTTGGTCGAATTGGGCACTGGCACTTTATTTTATATAGATGCAGTGTAGTGTATCAAGGTATAGTCTTCTAGAGGCAGCACACGGAGTTTTGTCCGCCACGGATTATTTGCTGTCGCCGTCATATCAACAGTGGCACGAAGGAGAGTATTAGAACATACATATTGGTAGGAAAAATAAACGATCGGTTTATTTACCGCTGTCGGTAGCTGTGCAGCCACTACAATCGACGGATTTTCCACCGTCTCCGCCGAAATAGTGGGAAACGTGACAAAATGCACGCCAATTTTCCTTAATTTAGTATTTTTTCGTAGAATACTATCCTTCAGCCGCGTTTTCAGTTCGGCAAATGACGAAACCGACGTTCTTAAATAATTGAAAAATGTTTCTTCTAGTTCCTCAAATCAGGAAACACAGCGTAGAATGCATCAAAATCTCTTCTTTTATTTATTGATTGGATGAACCCAAATAAGTATATTTTTTTGCTTCCTTTTCTATCGGCGATGGAATAACAATAAAGAGAGAGTTGCTTTCTGTTTATATTAATAAAACATTAAAAGAAATAATATATTACATAACACACTTCGTGATTGATGAACTAGACACTTCAGTTTAATGAATCCCAAAGAGACTTTTTAGGAGCGGCGACGGTATCTAATCCGCAGCCGGCAATAAAACGCCGAATGTTCCAAGCCTCTAGGCAGCTCACGGAAAGATTTGGCGGGGGACGATTCATGGTTGCTATTCTAAATTATTCTAAAATAAGCCTGAACCACAATTAGAAGTGGAAAATTATACATAAATATATCGTTTTAAAGTACTTTTAGGATCCTAAAACATGTTATTTTTCATCTTAATTTAAAAAAAATTGCACCCCCCCCCCCCCACCACGATCGTCCTGGTTAAGCCTATGTGGTTACCACTGAAATTATTACAAGTCAGCTATTTTATGCAACCGTCGAGTCCTCATTTACTAGGCTACCGCAATTGTACTCAATGTTAAACGTCTCTTAACTTTTGATAAAAGACTCTTACACAAATTTGGGTGCGTTGCAGTCTTTCTGTAATTTATGTAAGTATCTCCAATATGACTATACATGTTTTCCCCTTAGCTGCAGTACTTTCGAACTTACCAAAGACAAAATTATTACAAAAAACTTTCTTTTTTAGTTGATTTTAAAACTAGCCTACTTAAATTAGAATTGGCAGCCCGAACTTATTTGCTTTGATGGCAATAATGTTATAAGCATTTTTTAGTAACAGTGATGAGACCGATATCTGGGTCCAGTAAACAATATTCGAGACTGGAAATGCCCTCACGAAACCAGAGACGAGGCACTTGGTTAGAAGTAGGGTGGTGAGGTTAACGGTGATTTAGATCCAGAGAGCCAGAGTAGAGCCAGAGTTTTTGCGTGAATGGCATGACTATTTGTATGTAATATAGATTTTGGAATCATATTATTCAATATTTATAAATAGGGCTATACTGTAGTTCAAATACAGTTTCATTATAGTTAATACATTTTTATTAGATCTGTTATGATTAAAAACATAATTGTATTGTTTGGCTATTATTATGATTTTATTGGTAATTTATTTGTTAATTTCCACAGGAAAGATGAACTATTGCAGTGACTCTTATGGCGAGACATAAGGTCGGGAGTGGTCAATGAGCACCAATCATGACCCCCGGAACACGTTTTGTGGTGTCATTAAAAATGTTATACAGTATATATATTATATGTCCCATAAAACAACCCTGTTGTAAAAATTTGCCCTCAAGAAAACCTGCACAGCCGAAAAATAATTGATATGAATGAAATCCCTCCAAAGTAGCATGTTCAGTGCTTCGCGCCTCGGTCTTGATGTGCACATAGAAACCTGTGTAAAATAATTAATTTCTTTCATCACTGGTTTGATTGACGGATAGTTTCAAAATTCTTTCAACGTTGTTTGGGGAGAGCTTGAAATTTGTTTCAACGCTGTTTGGCGTGGAGCTTGATATTTCTTTCAACGCTGTTTGGCGGGGAGCTATTATAACGGAAGTAGGGGTCAAGGTGACAAGATTGCTTGGCTTCAGAGATTATAATAACAAAGCTACAGGAATGAAATCTAAGATATATACAACTTAGTATATTTTGTAGATAACATATTAAACTTAGGTACATAAACAAGAAATAATCAAATAAAAACGGGGACATTGGTTACTTTAATCAGTTGTAATGTGTGTTTTTAGTAAATTATTATTTGAAAAAAATATCAAAAATAAAAATAAGTACCTAAATAAATACTAATGTTTTTTCACTTGTAATTTAATTAATTTAATCCTTGCTGAGGAAGCGTGTAAGCAGGTAATTTATTACAAATTAAAAATAATAATAAGTAACATCACTGTAGTCTCCAAAAAGAATTGAGATTGTTTTCAATGTCGTAATGAGAGGTATTCAGTCTATTAATTCATAAATGCCATAAAACCGTACAGGTGAGATAACATCGACCAATATCTGGAGGATCAGGATAGCTCAGTTGGTAGAGTGTTGCCACGGAAAGGCAAAGGTCCTGGGTTCAAGGTCTTGGTCCATGTTTTTTCACTTGTAATTTAATTAATTTAACCCTTGCTGAAGAAGCGTGTAAGCAGGTAATTTATTACAAATTAAAAATAATAAATAGTAAGTAAATAATACCTAAATATTTCTGTTTCAAATCGGTAAACCTAAAACGGACCTTAAATTGATGAAGCATCCTATGCCTGAAGTAATTCATTTTAGCTTTGTGTAATCGGTCTTTATTTATTAAAAAATTTAATTTTTTTATTGAATTAACTAATGTTTTGAGGTTAAAGAATCAAATCAATGTTATCTCAGCAAACGGTATATATTTGCTTAGTTATTTTACAAACATTTTACAAAATGACTATTCAATTCATTGTGGATCAGTGGGATCACAATTTGAAGCCAAGTAATCTTGTCACCTTGTCCCCTACTTCCGTTATAATAGCTCCCCGCCAAACAGCGTTGAAAGAAATATCAAGCTCCCCGCCAAACAACGTTGAAACAAATTTCAAGCTCTCCCCAAACAAGGTTGAAAGAATTTTGAAGCTCTCCTTCAATCAAATCAGCGATAAAAGAAATTAATTATTTTACACAGGTTTCTATGTGCACATCAAGACCGAGGCGCGAAGCACTGAACATGTTCCTTTGGCGGGATTTCATTCATATCAATTCTTTTTTAGGCTGTGGAGGTTTTCTTGCGGACAAATTTTTACAACAGGGTTGTTTTATGGGACATATTACATCTTTTTGCATGAAGGAGAATGAAGAAAACTCCATCAATACGAGATATTGCAATAAAATTGTTTTATCTCCATCCAGCAAGACTTCGTGGAGGTTGGAGTTGTATTTACTATTTTTCCAAGCGTTTGTTAATTCTTTAGATAAAATTAATCTTAGGTATTATTAACGAAATATTTTATTATTTAAAGAAATAATTTTTAATATTTTCTATTTGAAGTGAAATATCGCATATATTATTTCTCAAGGCCATTTTTTGTCGGTACGCCATAACTTCCTTAATACATCATCAAATTACATGAATGAGGCATCATTTTAAAGCTTTCCTTAACCGCTACACCGGAAAAATATACAAAGTACAATTAAAGGAAAAAAAAGGAAAAAAGAAATAAAGAATCCGAAAGTAACAGTGATGTATGATCAAGTAAGTTGTAGGGATATTTTCCTGGCGTTGGCAACAATACCCAGCTGGAGTGCTGCCGTTACGCCACTACATTCCTATTTTTAATTAATTGTATATTTAGTATTGTATAGTATACGCACTATACGATACTAAGTATACGGTGTGTACTTTAATTAAGTGGGATTTAAGTAAGTTAGAATGCGAAGGCTTCGCACGGGTCAGCTAGTAAATAATAAATCATGAAGTTTTCTTGATGAATTTTTTATTAAAATATTTTAATATTTTTTCAACATTTAATTTATAATTTGCTGTAAATAACTAAAAATACTTTTTATTGTTTATTATTTCTAATATCTGACCACTTAAAATTTGTGTTATATAGGCACAATTAAAGTATCATACGTCTTACCTCAGCCATTTACTACACTTATCGCATGGTAGAACGTTGATGTCAACCAGAATGTAAATAACTATTTGTAAGGCTAATTTTTGTAAGTTGGCAAACCACTTCATTTTAAGGAGGTAATTTTTTTAAAATTAGTAACCCTCGTAACATTGTTTATTTTTCTGCCAATCTAATATATTTATCTTTAAAACAACAGACTTCATCTAGGGTTACCTAACTATGCCGACATTGATTTTTAACTCGGTAAAACTGTACAACTACAAGGATTATAACTACTTTAGGCCTATTTGTTAAAATGTTTTATTTAACATTATTATATATTTAAAGAAAGATAAAAATATTATCTTTTAATTGCTTTTTATTTCTTATCGATAGATTAAATGATTTAGAAGTTATAATTAATATAATGAAAAAATTAATAATGAAATATGTTTATATGTTATACGAAGATGTACGAATTAAATTGTTGTACGAATGTCCGAAGTTAAACGAATAGGTATTTATTCTTAAAATGTGTATAAACGAATATATTGATGACAAAAGGTTGCATTTATACACAGTTTAGTTCTATACATACTATAGTTCTATAACTCATATTTTAAAAATATCAACTTCACAAGAAATTATAATGGTTGAATTTGTAAACATAACCCCAAAGTATAATCTACGCTAGATTTTGTTTAAGTATTACAGATGATGGGTGAAATCAGCTGTTTTATTAAAATTTAACAAATAGGCCTATAGAAATATAGTTCATTTCACCTCAGCGTGAGGCAAATATAAATGACCGTAATAAAACCCTTACCCTTAGGCCTATTGTGCGACATCGGGGATGGGCACTTGTCGTCTGCCTTTGTATTAGAGTTATTGCTGTTTGTCCCAGTGCCATTATGCAAACTTTTTTAATTGAAAGAAAAACTTAAAACAAAATATATCATTCGCTGTGTTTTGATCGCGTGATTATTTTTATACCAAATATGAAGTAAATCGGTTGATTTTGGGGAAGGAAAAGTAAATAATTAAATCCTATGTGTTTTCAAATATTTTTTATCATCATGAATACGGAAATAAATTTACATTGAATAATGATGTTGAGTTTTATATAAACCTCTTACTTACTACTGTACACAATAATCATCACCTTATAGTGGCCTGACATGCTTAACATTGTCGTTAATCAAACAATAACCAAGGCTTTATGTTTTGAATTGAAAACTCATAAAAAATACTTTACTCTTTATTTGGGCATTGGGCATTGAAAATTGACAACAAAATCAACCCAAGTATTATTAAATAAGCGTAAGTCCTTATAAGGGAATATATTAAATTTATATGGCACACCTACGTCATTGAAATAAATAAACTAACATTACTCTATTGACCACATTAGACTAATAACTTAATGAACCAATAAAGTAGCTATTTTTCACAAAACTAGATAGTTCAAAGAAATTTCAAGATTTCCGTTAAATATACTGTATTAGTCAAATTATATTAAATTTATAAATTAAATTAAAGATAAATAATAGACTATCATTAATGATGTACTTGTTTCGCCTGTCCCTAAATAGCCTATTAAAATTTTGTTTAGTGTGCAAGTAGCTAGAAGGAATAGCCTATGTTTAATTTTTATCCGTGCTATGTACTGCAATAAGATGTGTAATTTTATATTTTCGTGTAGCCCATGCTCTGTTTGTCTATAATATTAAGATGTATTTAATTTTAATTGTATTTTATGCTCAATGTATATAGAACAGTTATTTAATAGTTTTACTTAATGTCTATATTTTAATACTGCATTTAATTAACAAAAAAACTGTCAGGCCACTATAATGTGATGATTATTGTGTACAGTAGTAAGTAAGAGGTTTTTATAAAACTCAAAATCATTATTCAATTTAAATTTATTTCCGTATTCATGATGATAAAAAATATTTGAAAACACATAGGATTTAACTATTTACTTTGCCTTCCCCAAAATCAACCGATTTCCTTCATCTATACATATAAAAGGCAAAGCCCTCACTCACTCATCATCACTAATTCTCCCACTTCCCATGAAACTAGAGAGATGAAATTTGGCATGTGTATACTTTGTGATAGAAATAGGAAAATTAAAGAAATTTCATTTTGATATTCAAATTTTTAGGGGTAGTTTTGGGGGTTTATAGGTAGTTTTGACTGATCACAGTTTCTCAAAAACCTTACTACATAGGAACTTGAAATTTGGTACACATATTGCCCATTGGCACTAGAGGCACACTCAGAACGAATTTTAAAATATTTGGCCTGTAAGGGTTGAAACAACCCTTAAAACAATAAATACTGTTTGTTAAATATCTCAAAAACCTTACCTCCTAGGAATGTGAAATTTGGTACATGTATTTTCCACAGGGGCAAGAGGCGAACTAGGAAATGATTTTAAAATATTTGGCCTGCAAGGGTTGAAACAACCCCTAAAACAATAAATATTATTTGTTATATATCTCAAAAACCATACAACCTAGGGACTTGAAATTTGGTACACATACTGCTCATATGCACTAGAGGCACACTAAGAACGGATTTTAAAATATTTGGCCTGTAAGGGTTGAAACAACCCTTAAAACAATAAATATTGTTTGTTATATACAGTATCTCAAAAACCTTACGTTCTAGGAATGTGAAATTTGGTACATGTATTTGCTACAGGGGAAATGATTTTAAAATATTTGGCCTACAAGGGTTGAAACAACCCCTAAAACAATAAATATTGTTTGTTATATATTTCAAGAACCTTACCACCTAGAAACTCTGAATTTCTCTTCACTCTGAATGTTTGGGTCTTTTCTGTTATATCCCCGCATTTACAAACTATTTTCTATAGAATTAGGATTAATTGGGATAGAACTACAAAAAATGTGAAATATAATATTTACTCACCATTTAAACGTTGGGAAAAAAATAATAAAAATTTTTAACATGCGCAACTTTACTATTCGACTCTAGGCTAACCTATGGCAACATAAATGCAAAAATAATAATTTTAAAAATACCTAAAAGGTTCTAACCTAACCTATTTAGTTACAGTATGTTTACCTGTATTCAACATTTAAGAGTAAAATGTAAAACAACGTCGTTGTCTGCAAAAATATTAGGCTTAGAGTCTTAGAGTCGAATAGTAAAGTTACGCGTTTGCGATAACCGGATAACCCTTATCTAATATCAACAAAAACTGGAAACTTCCTTCCTTATATGTTATGGAGTAGTTATAAATAGTTATTTGGACATTCCCGATTAATCCTCATTCTATAGAAAATAGTTTGTAAATGCGGGGATATAACAGAAAAGACCCGAATTTTTTATTTATTTAATTTATTTAGCACACATACCATGACGAAGACAATTGACGGGCAACCAGTGAACAATAAATACCAAAGTAATTGAATATAAATGTTATAATTCATTTTAATAATAATAGATGAAAGAAAATGAGAGAATACTCTGACAATTAATTATAAATCATGGTGTTGCAACAAACAAATTCCCTGTAGCGAAGCACGGTTATCCAGCTAGTATTTGGTATAAAAATAATCACGCGATCAAAACACAGCGAATGATATATTTTGTTTTAAGTTTTTCTTTCAATTAAAAAAGTTTGCATAATGGCACTGGGACAAACAGCAATAACTCTAATACAAAGGCAGTCGACAAGTGCCCATCCCCGATGTCGCACAATAGGCCTAAGGGTAAGGGTTTTATTACGGTCATTTGGTTTTGCCTCACGCTGAGGTGAAATGAACTATAGTAGTGCTTTTGAATTTAGAATCAGTACAAAATAGTTCAACTGAACTGAAATAATGAAAATGAGGAAAAACGTGTCCCCATTTCCCAATTGAATTAACTGGAGTATCTTTGAATTATGAACAAAAAACATTTTTAAGAAATAATAAACCATTCTGTAATTAATAATAATCAATATTACCTTAGTTTGGGTCGTCAACTAATCCTCCCTTCTCACTTCTTATTTTACGACCGCGGTTTCGGGCATTCGCCCATCCTCAGGTAAACACTTTACAACACAAAAACATTAATAAAAACATATAATAGCTCCGAGTGGAGATCGTTAAAATTTATTAAAAGTTCAATTTACGCATCTGACGTGCACGTCATGGAGGTTAGTCACTAATCATTCTGTAATCATTTTCAACGTTTTGAAACAGTAAATAACTCGCCTTCTACTGAACATAGCCTATCGGGTGTAGATTTTGACCACTTTTTCAGGGGTCCCCCCATTGAACAACTCTGACAAAATCTTGACCCTTTCTAATCAACCCCTAAAAACTAACCCCAAATTTTAGAGCGGATGGAGTTTAAATTGCACAAAATGGAGTTCCTTGGAGCATATCGAATGTGTGCAAAATCTAACCTCGATCCGTTATTTCTGTGAGGCAGTAACCCCGCCGAAAACAAGAAGTTGAAACATTTTTAAAATAGCGATTTTCAAACGTTCATAACTTCGACATCTGATGGTCCCAAAAGAGTTAAAATTTGGTACACGTCCTCAGGATCGCTTTGAAAATGGGTATACGAAAAATCAATACCAGTGACCCCCCCAGAAAAATGGGGGAAACCCGTACCCCCTTTTTAGGGGGAGGGGGACAAATTGCACAAATGGCACTTCGCTGGAGTATAACGAATGTGTGTGTAAAATCTAAGCTCAATCCGTTAAGTTTGTGAGGCTGTAGCCCTGTCAAAGAACAAGAACAAGAAGTACAAAAACTTAAAAAATAACGATTTTAATACTTCCATAGCTCCATGATCTGATGGACCCTAAAATTAAAATTTGGTACACGTCCTCGTGGGCCTCTCGAGAATCGGTGTACGAAAAATCAACATCATTGAGCCACTGGGGGTCGAGGTAGGGGAGGGTGAAAACCCGTACCTGTTCTGTCGCGTAAACAGTGTTTTTGGTCGCCGTCTCGTTCTCGAGTTTCTTAGCGGTTGGGAAGCTCCCGCGTCCCTAGATGTGTGTAGGCCTATATTCATATTATGTATTCGCACTCTATCGGCCTCATTTTACGTCCGATTTGGTACACACGTTGTTTTTAAGTCGCTCGAATGAGTTTGTTACCCAAAAAAATCTAACAGCGTTTTAAAAATTTGGAAGCAAGTTTTTTGAGCGTAAGTTAAAATCTATTGAAATTGTTCGTACTAGAATTAAACCTTTTTTCTGTTTTATTATTCTGAACATTTTGTTTTTTACGTGACCTTATAGGCCGTCAGTGTATAATGAGTTTTGTCCGCTGCGAACGGAACGAAGCAACTCGCGAGCGGGAGCTGGAGGCTGAGGTGCAAACAAATTCTACTACAGTTAGCGCCAATTAGGATGGAGCGCGAAGAGGGGAGTATGCAAGTCTCCTACGCCGACTCCCACCACATTTCCTCTCTCACGGCGGAGTACAGTCAGAGCATTGACTGAGCTACAAAGCGTTCACAGCGACAGCAACCGTACCATGGCTAGACAGAAACTGTCTACTTTTTGGTGGTGACTGTACTGAAGACTCACAGTCGAGTAGGAGAGGGTAAGACGTTACAGCGCATGCTCAAGTGACGCTTTACGTTACCTGGCATTATCTGTAATATATTTCGTACACAGGAGCAGCTATTCAGCGCAAATTTCCTAAATAGTTGGTCGAAACTATAATACGTATAAACTTAATTTAAAAAACTCGCTCACCTCATGTCAGCGGTCCAGCTGCGTGATCGAATTATTATAACTTAAGTAAGGAAAACTGATATGGTTTGAAAATACAATACATTCTATTTAACGTATACCATGACTGAAGGTAACTTTATGTAAAATATGTAGAAAGAGTACTCACATGTTTATGTATATTTTGGATCGTTTTTAAATTTAATTTATAGCATTGAGCTTTTGTTTTCTGTTTGCATTATTTCAATAGTCATTGCTTAGTGATTTAAGTTGTTATTTTCTCTGTGGTGCTTACACTAATTCAATTCTTTTTAATTGAAGTAAGAAAGTATGGGCTAAAACTATACAGGGTGTTCCATAAGTAAAGTGCCAAACTAAGGGGAATGGTTCTATGGGTCAAAATATGAAAAAAGTTCATAAAAACACAGACTCGAAAAGGCTTCGTTTTCTAGATATCAGCCATTTTGTTTTTTGTACAAAACAATTATTATCTAGAGAACGGTTTGACCGATTGAGTTCAAACTTGGCATGAAGTTTAAACTAACAATGATCTACCTCAAGAAAAATAAGCGACTAAATCCAATCATGAGTTTCAAAATGGCGGCTGTTTGAATATTTAAAACCTAAATTACTAAAAAACCATTTGGTACATTTTAACAAAAAATATCAAGATACCTTTTTTGTAGCCCTTTTGATTCCCTTTAAGATGGTGCGACTTTGAAAACAATCGGATGAACGATAGTAGCTAAGTTAAAGATAATGAGAGCAAATGTACATACATTATTGCTGTGTTTTCTGTGTTGGTATAGGATGCCGGGTTGAATAAACCAATTATCCTATAATTCTTCTATACGTGAATTCAAAGGGATGAAATCGAATAACTACACCTAAAATTAAATAGTAATCCACTTACTTTTTCATTCTCAAAAACTACGCAATTGATTTTATTAAAATTTCACAATTAACACATATTAGTACCAGGATTTTCTTTAGAGAATATACTCACTAAAAACAAAAATGTTGCAGTTACCCCTATACAAAATAAATTCCTACAAATTACAAATCTAATATCCTTATATATAATTCTGTAAGCGAAATTTTAGATTCAAAATTGTGGGAATTTGGTAAATCGGAGGATGATGGGAGAGGTATCAAATTGAAGGTATCGATTCAAGGAACGAGGGAAAAATATAAGTTTTTTCAAAAATTAAAAACTAAGGGGTTTTTGGGGTCCCCGAAAAACGAAAAATCCCCATAAGAAATACATGAGAATTTAAAAACATCAGCTTTGTTTACATTAAAACATTTGGTATTAAATAAATAAATTAAAAACATAAAACAGCTGTTCTGTAGTTTACATTAAAACATTTTTTGATCTATACTAATATTATAAAGAGGTAAAGTTTGTTTTTTGTTTGTTTGTATGTAGGGGGTAATCTCTGACACTACAGAACCGATTGAAAAAATAGTTTTACTAATAAAAAGCTACACTATCCCTGAGTAACAATAATTAATTTCGATAAAAACCTTTTTTATTTCAATATTTGTAAATTAGTCGGAAAAAATTCTTAGGTTAGGCCTAGAATGATAAACCAACACATGTGTTTACATTTATTACCATAACAACCAATTGAATAAAATAACAGATACCGTAATATAGCTGGTTGCTCCAATATTTCCATTAACAGCTGATTTCAAAAATTGAAGCAATTATTTTTGTATTTCTAGCTTTTAGGTTAGGGTCTTAAAGTGTAGACCTGAACCTTGCTGGTTCTTTTAACCATTGTTATAACTGATGTTATGAAATATACGAAACAATTTGATTTGAACATTTAACATTATTTACCACCATCTTAGTTTTGAGATTATTATTAATCCTACACTTTTATTACAGATAAAACATAACATATGTTTTTGGAAGGTTCCATTGGGGGTTAGCGTGTGGAGCACGCAGGGGTCTCCCCTAGTTATTCTTAATTGATATAAAAAACATTTACAATTCGATTATTCGAGTCAAAGAGATGAAATGGGTCAAATAACCACCCTTAAAAATTAAATGAAGCAATAACGAAGTATAGACAGGTCCACTAGTTTACCTATAGATTTAGATCTTGTGGAATATAAGGTGTTTAAATTCTTCCTTTAAAAAAAAAAAAAATAATATTCGTCCAGTCTTCGACTTTGCTGACTACATACAGGCTACGTTTGCTACGCGGTTCCAATTATTTTAAGATTGCATTTGCCATTCAGGAAACCGTCTTTATTGCATGTAGATATAGTGTTGACTCGATAACAGTGAAAAATTGAAATAGCATGTCGGCAACTGGGTCGGGAATTGATAAAGCCAGACAGAATTTGCATGACAAATAGATGGAGCGGGTTTTGCATAGAAATGTGATAAGTGATTCGTGTGCAGGAAATGTGATCAAGTGTGGGCGACTGGTGACATATTCATTTCAAGGCATCGTGTCTTCTATTGTCAGAGCATAGAATCACATTAGACATTCGTTCTTGTGTCTTATTGAAACAAGTCGCGTTCAAGTTAAAAATTTTGTTATTTGAAAATAAGTGTTTAGATAGGCCTACTTAGTTAACCTAACGATAACACCGTACTTAGGCCTGTAATATACATTTGGTCTGTAATAATACTTAAATTAATTGTGCTCAAAGTGTAGGGTGTGGAATAACCCTGGTATCTGCAGTTTTACCAACATTTCTTCGGATTTTGAAGATAAACGTTTGATATTCGCGGAAAGTTTTTCATGAACATCACCTAATTCCAAGATGACAAAAATGGTAAATTATAAATTTGTATTAAATACTAGTGGCCCCGGCAACGCTTCGCTATTGATTGATTTAATTTTAAGGGTAGTTATTTCATTTCAGTACTTTGTCTTAATTAATTGAATTGCAAATGGTTTTTACTTCACCTAATAATACGATAGATTTTTTTGTGATAGTTTTGTGAATTTGTAATGAGCTGTTGGAAAGTTCTAAAAATGTGAATAACGAATTTTTGACGAATCATTGTATCTATTAACGATTTTAGAAATGGATATTGAAGATTCAGAAAAACGCCAATTGAACATTTTACATGCGACCTGATTTCTATCGGCAGTACACCGCTGAAATGCTCGAAATATGTGTTGTGTCTGGAATGCAATGGTTACAAAGTATAAAACCTAGATAGGCCATGGCACAGATAAAAGAATAACTATAGTTTCATTTATCTGTGGCCATGGACACTAATAAGCAATACAGCAGCTGAAGCCTACTCCGCCGTCTTGGTGGGGGCCAAAAGCGTAAAAAGGGGGATGCGGAATACTACCCCCCGGAAAACTACCCCCCCAGGTGAAACGTGACGTCACGAAATCTGCCAACTAACCAATATGGGAGCCGTGTCCGCGACTGGAATACTACCCTCCCCTAGCAAAAGCGGGTCGCCGGAATACTACCCCCCGGAAAACTACCCCCCCAAGCAGGTTCCTACAATTATACTGTTATCGGCAACATACTGAGACTAAACAGTTTAGGTTAGTCCTATAGTTTTTTTTTTATTCTAATTATATCGAAACTTGAGTGTGCGTGACTGGAAAACTGCCCCCCCCCCCGATCTCTGACGTCAAAATGACGTAGTAACCTGCTTGGGGGGGTAGTTTTCCGGGGGGGTAGTATTCCGGCGACCCGTAAAAAGCAGCATTTACACGGACAAAATTTTAATGCGCGCTTTTCAAATACTCTGTCGTTTGACCAACTTACGATAAAGTAAAAAGTTTCGAAATTTCGCACGCAGACAAAACATTAGTGTTGGACAGTAATGGTGCAATTTAAAGTTGTAAAATAATTTTATTACTAATTTACCTTACAAGTTAAAGTTAAAACTTATATGTGGTTTTTAAATCGTGACATGAAAAAGTTCTTCTGTGAGATTTTTTTTTATTTTTCGGGTAGAGAAGTTTTGTAAGCGATAAAGTTGTAAATAAGGACTTGAATTTAGCTTATTTTGTCATAAAATATTTTTACGAAGTGTACTCTGGTCAGAAAGGCAGGTTGAAGACAAGAGAAATTAAGCACGGCCGGGCCACTCGTCGCGTCAGACGGCATTACATTTTATCTGTGCGATACCCACTGCTCCTCAGGCCGCTTCCTATCATTGTAACCAAAACTATTATTATTGACTATTACTTAATTATTAAATACTTAATTACAACACCACTTCTGCTCAGATTAGTCTACCTATTACCTGTTCATAATTTGAACACTTTCAAAACATATAAGACGTAATTTTCATTCTGTACACTTAATTTTGTATAGTGCTTTTTATATTTAACACATTGACAACAGTTGTTACGTAGTCTAAAACCTTCATAATCCTCAGAAAACTTGGGTCAACTACGAATAATAAAAAAGACTCATTGCAAATTCAAAAACATTTAATGGGAAAATAACATTGTTAGAAAAATGACAAAAATGTAAAAAAAAAACAGCAACTTACATTTTACATTTACTGTCCTAAAAATGTTATAACTTTAGTTAAATTGTCGGAAACCTGAAAATAAATGAATGAATATTTTATTGATCCTTATATTATGTATATTACATTATTGCACAAACAAAATCATAATTATTATATATCTTATAAACTAAATTAAATAACAAAAGAAAAAATGATCTATTTACAAAACAATCATAATATAAGGAAACAATTTAAACTACCTCGATGTTTTAAAAACGTGTTTGAGGTAGTGAGTAAATAAAACAATTTAAAAAAGAAAAACACAAATACACACACACACACAAATATGTACAAAGACAAAAACGAAAAACAAACAAAAATACAGAAATTAGCTGACCGGCTTTCAGAAATATATTTAAAACTATATATTTTTAGTACATTTAAAAAAAAATTTTTCGCTGCAGCTTTACAATTACTTTCCAAAAACACAAATTAAGTACATACGATTTGGGGCGCGAAATCGTCAAAAGCGCTCGGCAGTATGATGACTCATGCTCGGCGCAGCCATCTTGGTGAAGATTCTCGCTAAAAAGTCGGCTTCAACGATCGTCTCCCATAGCCTATCTAGGTTTTATACTATATAATCATTGCTGGAATGTGATCGACTTGGAACCAAGTGGTTTGGTTCCAAAATTTAAGTTATAGGACTAATATGAATCAAGTCAGAATTTCAAGTAAACAGCAAAACAAAGAAATATTATAATTCGAGTGGTTTGCTGCAACATCACTATTTCCTTCATTGCAATGGTTTATTATACACAACATTTTTTGTTTTGTTGTCTAGTGCGTAAAGAAAGCTGATGGTTTTCCGTCACAGAAACAAGCGATATTTACATTAACTACATGTCGATATGATAAGACATTTGGATCTAGATGTTGACTTACAATACAGTACCTAATTGCTTTTACCTAATGTAAAAAAAAAAAAAAAAAAAAAAAACTGATAATTGTGAAGAATAGTAACCTTACTCTAAATTAGCCAAATTGGTTGGAAAATGAACGTCTTTGGGTTCATTGTAGGCCTAACATAAAATTATGTTAAGTTTTTGATCCAAATCAGCTGTTTGAATTGAATTATAATACAGTAAGCATTTTACTTTCTCACTATACTGTAGTATAGAGAAAGTACAGTGATCGCAAAAAAAAAAAAAATTAAATAGTGTGCTTAAGACCACACGTTGGAAGTGATAACTTCTATGACCAATTTATATTTTTTTGTCCGTACTAATATTAGAGGAGGAGGAATAAGGATAAAATAATTTAAAACATTAATGACTTTGCTGACTTTGGTATTTAATATACATATAACACAAATATCATATATATATATATATACATACATACTATATCTCGAGCGGTGACGGTCGCGAGTTTGATGCTTTTTCCTCTCCCAATAAGAAGTGCTATGTAGTATATTCGCGTTGCGTACATATATATATATATATATATATATATATATATATATATATAATACATACTATATCTCGAGTGGTAACGGTCGCGAATTCAATGCTTTTTCCCCAAGCAAAAAGTGCCCAACGCCGCTAAAGAAGTTTTCACTTCAAAAATATATGTTGAGATTTTTGTGGAAATATCCGTTTTGGGACCCCTGAGTCCAAAAAAGTGGTTTTTACAAAATGTCTGTCTGTATGTAAACAAAGCTAGAGTGAAAACTATTCGATTGATTTCAAATAAATTTGCACCAGACATGTCAAGTAGGCCTGTATAGATGCACGAAAAACGGTTTTGAAAAATGTTGAAAACAACCCCCTTTTTAAAAAAAAACCCAAAAAATCAGTTATTATTTTTTTTATAAAAAAACGGCTGTAACGATTTTGATAAAGTTTGGCTTATTTGTAGCCTTTAATGTACCCTACCGTATGCAAAAAACAGCATCTTTCTAAAAATTCTCGTTTAGTTAATAATAATAATAATAACTGATTTGTGGGGGTTTTTGGCCATAAAAAGGTTTGTTTTTCAAAAATGTTCAAAACCTTTTCTTCATGCATTTATACAGGCCTAATTGACGTGTTTGGTGCAAATTTGTTCGAAATAGATCGAATGGTTTTCTCTCTAGATAATAATAATAATATTTATTAGTTAATCTCCTACTTTAATAAATCACCTCTCCTATCCTACATACAATTATGAAGTCACAGTGAATCTGTTAAATTTAAACATGTTTGTGAGAAAGTATGTGCCAGTTCCTGGTACCGTTTAGTTCGTTCATTTTTTTGTGTGTTTGCTTTTAGTTTGTCCATACAACATTTTAAAACAAAACAAAAATAGCCAAATTGGTACAGCCGTTATCAAGTAATGCGATTACCAACGAACAGCATTTCATTTTTATTATATAGATTTGAAGATTTGGAAAACACAATTTTCAGTTGGATTATTTGAACGCAGGAAAACATCGTATCGACTCATGCCATCTACTGATTAATTTTTGAGTTTTTATTTTGCAAAATTAAATATTCTATGCATATGGGGGAAACTATAGCATTCGACCAGCTTCGAAAGGTCGTCTCCGTTCACCAAGTTTCATGCATTTATTCGAGTGGTATTGTGCACACCCTAACACTTAATGTTTTTATTATTACTAACATCTACAGTTTGATTTCAATTATTAACAATAGTAGAGATTTTTAGTTTCGTAAACACCTTTGCATTTTTGATAGACTGGGGAGTAGTCTTATTCTGTGATAGTTCCAAATTGTAGTCAACTTTTTTACATTAGTGCGTGTTAAATGAAAATGTTCTTGTTTTTCTTTTCGTTGCTATTTTAATTTTATCTACAGTAAAATAATTATCTTCGTAAAGTAGAATTCAACATTCATCAAATGCACATAAACCCTTCTCTGATGGACCTATAAACTTTTGAACAATAGGCCTACATATGAAGCAAATACGCTTAATGTTAGTTTTATGTTTTATAATATTATTTTATTGATTTATTAGTTATTGTACAGTAACATTGCAAAATAAAGTTGTAATTACTTTTATTTTACTCTTAGTATACGTTCAATGTTATATTTATTTTTTGTTTTTTCACTGATTTTTAGTTTCTTTGTTGTTTGCAAACGTTTGAAATCACTACTAGAATCACTGTAGTTATTGTGATCGTGCTAATTCAAATAAAATGTCAATAACGATTTTTAAGTAATCAAATTTATGATGTTATAACCTACTGCCAGTAAAACCGCTTAGAGTTGTCACAATTGTACCATGTTTGGGCTTATTTTGCGAGGAATAATATTTAGAGCTCAGTAATTAGAGTAAAAATTAAGTAAAGTTAGAAAAATTTGATTTTGTAGCAATTGGGCTAGTTGGTGATTCATAGGAGAACCATTAAACAGGTAGGCTGTGTGAGTGTGTTTGCGCGTGTGGGAGCGAGGGTAGATTTTATGGTCCAGAGCGCACGGCTGTTTGGACAAACTATAATAACACCATTTAGTAAATAAGTATGATAGTGCGGTTTTAGTACCACTATCTGTAGTATATTACAAACAATAAGTACTTAATACACAATTTGTATGATGAGATGTCCTAATTAACTCATACTATTATTAATAATATTAAGTAAGCTTATACTTTGTACATCCATTTAAACTTTAATGATAAATGATTTATGTTTACATTCGTTGCGATGCTGACTTTGGAAGAAATGCAAGGAACACATTTACCGACAAACAGGGGTGAGATTAGTTAGTTTCGTTTCTTCACAACAGATCGCAGTGGATGTACTATTCGGGTGGAGTTTGCGAATGCAATATTGTTGACCGAGTTATTTTAGTTGTTAGTTTATGTTAAAAGACTTTTCCACTTATTTTGTTATAATTCAACAGCAAATTTTAATACAGTTTGGCACAATTGGAAAATTTTTGATTTTTGACATATTAAAAATGTTGCATACAAACATTTTTACTACGTCTAAAATAGTGTCCTTTACTTACGCATACTTTTATATACTACGATACTCAATTAATAAATTAGAATACGACAATTTGTTATTGTTTAGTTAAAGCACTAAACAAATGTTTGTATACATCATCTTTACAAAAATTGCATTTTTTTAATTGTGCTGTTGTATAACTTATATACATTTAATTGAAAGATTAAAAACTTATATACATTTGTGGAAATTAATACATTTTAATGTATGTAATGTACGTGTATAAAGCACGTAAATAGTTTTCGAATATTTATACCAGATTGGATTCTCAAAAAGTATTTTTTTCTAAGAAATATAAGGATTTTGGAGAGAAATGTAATTATTTCGGTGAGAAATATGAACATTTTGGATAAAAATACTGTATAAGGATTTTGGAGAGAAATATAAGGATTTTGGAGAGTTATATAAAAATTTGGAAAGAAATATAAGCATTTTAGAGAGAAATATAAGGATTTTGGAGAGAAATTTAAGGTCTTTGGAGAGAAATGTAATCATTTTGGTCAGAAATTTAAGGATTATTTCCTTCATGAATTGGACAAATCTGGAAATTTGATTTATAATTTTATGTACAACTATTATGTTTACAAAGATAATTAAAGTTGCTTCTGAATGTAGTTTTGAAATAAGGTACCTTATTTAAATACTTATGGAGAAGATTTAGTATTAGAAAATAATAATTGAATTCAATCGTTGAAATGGATTGCAATATTGTAATTTAAACACTTTGCATGACAATAACAATAAAAAAAAAAAACAATAGCGTGTTTTATTCAGTAAAATAAATCACAATTCTTACCTCCTTACTAAATAAACACAAAACAGATTCACAACCATTACTAAAAAAATAAATATATTTAAATAATTTGAGGCAACTAAATTAATTGTGTAAATTAACATCCCTGTTGAATGAAAAGCGTGAAGGGTGGTTTATGCATCCTTTAGTTAGGGGTAGGGGAAGAGTCGACAAAGGACTAGCACAGCTTGTTCAGTGTGGTGCTTGGCACGAAGCAGATCAGACAGATCGAACATGGCTATTCCCTTCAACCTGCCTACGTCACAAGAGACAGATGAGAGCTATAGAAGGTTCGACCAATTCTTATCAGATTTGTTCGATATTGTCGGCACGATTCTGGGCCGTCGAGCTAGAAGACAAAATATTCAAGGTATGTGTAATTTGAGGTTAATTTAGAATAATATTTGTACAATGTTGGGTTTACCGCGGCAAAGATTATTTGCCAGGGACTAATCCAGGTATAATTTGTGTAGCTAAAGGTTGCACGGTTAATTAATCGATCATATTTTGTGTTAGTTAATTTTATGGCTTACTAGATATATAAACTATGTAATTTTAAATTATATAATATAGAATTATTTCTAATTTATTTGGACTAAACTGGTAAATGTATACATTTAATTCGCGTAAATAATTGCTTTAATTTACGCAGTTTACTAGTTAAAAATTAATACAAAATATAGAAATTGATAACATGCTTATATTTAACACTCAGATAAATAAATATGTACAAGTATAAAAACACGAATAATAAACGTGATATTTGAAAATTTGATAATTTAATTTTGAATTAAACATTTCTAGGATGTTCTAGAAAATTGGTTTCAAACGGTTTTGTCAGTAAATACAGAAATACTACAACATTTTGTGAATATTTTCACCATCTGTAAATACAGATGCTTTATTTAAAATGTGTACTCATAATGTTTTACGAGCAAGTATGTATACAGATATCACGTAATAATGTTCAGAGTTAATTATAACTGCGCTAAAAGGTTTTAGTTTTACCAGTAGTGGAATAGGTTTGAGATTATACCATGTTAAACATATAGAAATGTCAAACTATTTTGAAAAACAAAATACAACAATAATTAATCAATGTATGATAAAACAAATAAAGCAATATTTTTCATTAATTAAGGTTAACCATATAAAAAGTCAAACTATTTTGAAAAACAAAATACAGCAATAACTAATCAATGTATGATAAAACAAATAAAGTAATATTTTTCATTAATTAAGGTTAACACAAAAATGTAAAAACACACCACAAAGAAAGAGAAAAAAGTTTATTAGGCTTATAGATTTAAATGCAAATTATAAATACAATTTACTTAAATAACTAGATGAGTTATTATTTGGAAACACTTGTTTTGTAAATTATTTGAGAAATACCGAAAATTGCGTACAGAATAATTTGTATAGGTCTACTTGTGAAATTGTAAAAGCATGCAATTATAAACCATGAAAACACTTCAATTTCATATTCTGTTTGATTTACATTCTAATAAAATGTAATTATTATAAATAAAATAAAATCTATAAAACTTAAATTCTAACGTATTTAATGTTATTAGGTCTAGCTTTATATCTGACGTATATTTGATTATATTAATACCAGTGGACCTGGCAATGCTTCGCTATTGCTTGATTTAATTTTAAGTGTTGTTATACCATTTTATCCCTTTGACTAAAGTAATTGAATTGTAAGTGTTTTTTATACCAGTTAAGAATAATATTAAATAATTTTAGTTTTATAGTATGTTGGAGTTTAGTATAATTTATTTTTATTAAATAGGGGAAGCTACACCATTTAAATCTGTTTGTAGTGACTCTCTAAAAAGTCCTGGTACTAATATAATATGTGTAAATTGTGATTTTTAGTGAAATTAGTTTAGTAGTTTTTGAAAATGTAGAAAAAGTAAGTACATTACTATTAAATTTTAAGGGTTATTTCATCCCTTTGACTTAAGTTATCAAATTGCAAATGGTTTTGTATATCCCTAAAAAATAATATCACATAATTTTTAATTTATAGGTTGTAGGAAGTTAGTTTCATTTATATTTATTGTATATGGGTAGCAACCTTATTTCAACCCTTTAGACTGTAGTAATTGTAACGTCTAAACACTCCTGGCAATAATATGGATAAAGTGTGAAATTTTTTGAGAAATCGGTCGAATAGTTTTTGAGTCTATAGAGGACAAACATTAGCATTATTTTTATATATTTATAGCGATTATATTTAATGTGAAATCTACCTGGTAATTCAACTTTGATAATTTATGTCATAATTTTAATATTATGGTTAATTGATAGTGTTTATTTCATAAATATTGTGGTTGAGCTTGAAAATACTAAAACATAAATTTCAATTAGAGACAATAATTACTGAAACAAGTGATTTTGGGTAATATCAACTGAGATTTGGTTCTGATTATACAATAATGTTAAAATGTGTGTATTTCTCTTGGTTTGCTAAATTTGCTTTCATATTTTGCTCTATAATTCAAAACACAAATGTTTAAGGGAAATCAAAGAGGCATGTTTCTCCGCTGTTAGACTAGATTAACGGCAGAGGGGGGCGTGGAAAATGTCTTAATCTGGAAGTAGTAGATGCATAGTGGTATCGTGGTTAAGCAAATCTCCCTGCATAATCGAGGAATATTGTTCGGACTAGAGATTCTTGTGGGGAGTGGCGTAGTGCAGAGGGGACAGGACTCAATCGTAAAACCACCTTTTAGTTTCCAAAGTGAACACTAGGGTAGCTCTACAAGTTCTTCCATATCACTACTTGGAGCGCTGCCTGCACAAACTGAGTTATAAAACTACCTGCTCCCAACTAACAGGGAGGGGGAGATTCCGAGAGACAACCGAAAAAATAAAGTAAATAACACTGTTTCACAATCACAAGCTAGACCGGCTGGCCTTTAGCCGTAATAGAAAATCATGAGGGCGATAATGCTTACAAAATGTAGATCCACCCGTAAGTATAAGAATCGCGTTGACATTATTAGTAGCCTACCACTCATAAGTAAATATTGAAATCTTGAGTTCTCTAATGGTACATTACTTGTAAATATTATATTTATAAACAGAAATTCAATGTTTTTTCAATTCATTACTGATGATTTTAAAAAGTTGTCCATCTTGGTTTTTTTATATTGCAACATGGTTTGCTTGTGACTTAATAGATTATAATATTTATTGCCACAAAGTATTATTATTTTTACCGATGTTGCCTGTTTCAAACACGAATAGTGTAGCCTAATGATAACAAACATTTTGCCATACCAATAAGTCTTATTTACTTCAGTAAAGTATATTGTACTTGTACAAATATAAATTCAAATATTGTAATAGCAATGTTTTAGCAATATTTCTTCAATACCTACAGCTTTCAAAGTTTGTGTATACCAAAGTCATATTATTTGTCATTTTTCTGGTGACTAAAATTCCAAAAACCCTTAAGATATTACAGATCTAATATCAGAAGTAATATAATATATTACTTATAATATAAACAAATATAATATATTATATTTGTTTCCTAATCATGTTTCATATTATTATATTTAAGATGTATTATATTTATTTTGTGTTTCTTTGAAATTGTAAGGCGTGCTGACTTTGGATGGGGTATAATTTAAACACGTAAAATCCCTCCATTACTGTCAAAGGTTCCAAACAAACGGAACATGTAAAATTGGAAGGGATTTGGATAAAGCTGTCACACAAAACCACTTGACTTGTCACGCCTACTTGACACAAAAACTACTCACTGTAAACTATGAAAACTGGTCCCGCAATCAAAAAATATATCATTTGCATGAAGAAAAAAAACGAATTCAAAAGTTGTTCTTTTTCATACAACATACAATATTGGGTTTTTGTTTTTAATAACTTTCACGCACAACTTTCTAGTAATTAATTTGAATACAATAAAGTAATAATAAGACCTAAATCATCTTAAACATCGGTTTACATTAAACAATTCTTTATGTGTAAAATAATTATGTTTTATTGAACACACCAAAGTAGTGTTCTTCAATTATTTAAAAAATCCAAAAGTAAATAGGCACTCTTTATGGTTACATCATGCTTATTGCCAACATGAATAGCTTTTCCAAGCAATTGATTTGAATAAAATTATAAAATTGAAGTAATAATAAGACTACAATTAAAAAAATAATAAGACTACAATAATACAACAATTAGACTACAAGTAAATAATAACAAGACTACAATAATACTACATTTCAATAATAATAATACTACAATAAGACTAAAATCTTACTTATATAATAATTCAGTAAACCCTTTAAAAGTTTGGTAATACTATTGATAGCTATTTCTGAAGATCTACCGGACCGATTTTAGTGCTGTTTGTTTTAAATGACAGAAATTGTTGTCATTATTATCAAAAAATTATTAAATGTCAATTTTATTACATGGGCATATTGAAAAGGGCACTTTTTGAGTTTTTTGGCTTTTATGTTAAAATCCTATTGATAGCTATTTCTGAAGATCTACCGGGCTGATTTAAGTGCTGTTTGTTTTAAATAACAGAAAATGTTGTCATTATTATCAAAAAATTATGAAATGTAAATGTTATTTCATGGGCATATTTAAAAGGGCACTTTTTGAGTTTTTTTGCTTTTATGTTAACATCCTATTGATAGCTATTTCTAAAGATCTAACAGGACGATTTTCTTCTGGTTTGTTTTAAATGAAAGTAAATGTAATTATTATCAACAAAATAAGAATTGTCATTTTTATTTTATCGGTTTATTTATAAGGACTTTTTTAGTTTGCTTGGTGTTATTTTAAAACTCTATTGATACCTATTTCTGAATTTAGTGCGTTTTCTTTTAAATTAAAGAAAATGATGGAATTTTTTTTATATGAAACGATTGATACCTATTTCTGAAGATTCATTTTGCCCTAGGACATTTTTCAGCCGACCTTGGGAGGCTTTTTTCGCTGGTTTTAATAATAATAAGACAATTGAAGAAATAATAATTCAAATGTCAGCTTCGGACAGTTCTTCTACTTCTCTAATTTCTCCATTATCAACGATCTTGGATGTTTTATTAGCAACTTTATTCTCTTTGCATTGAGTATGTACGTCGGGTTTCTAATGGGCATCGACCTGCATACTCTGGGGTCAATAAGTTCAGACAGAATACAATTCTTGTAGAACTTTTCTAGTTTTAAAGACGTGCCGCGAGGCTGGCAAAAGAGTGCCTGGTGCTCCTAAGTCCTTGTTGTCCTATTTTGATTTCGAGCTGAGGGACAATGTGGGAGACGTTATTGTAGTTGGCTCTCATAATAGCAAGGCACTGAAGTGTCGGGGCGATTGGCGGACATAAAATTCTGAACATCCTCCACACAGTTTTCTTGTTGAAGCATACAATTAGTCAGATGTTCCGCTTCAAGCTGGCGATCTGCAGGATTTCTATCTTCTGCTTGACTTCTAAAACAAACACAAATTGCGTCAAAATTAAATTTTTGCTGCAACAAGGAACAAAAAATGTAGGTTTTCATGTAAATATCAATATTTCTCAACTAGGTGAAGCCACATACCAAGTTTATAAGCGATTCATAAACATTCATAAATTCACATTCATAAATAAGCGATAATATACAATTTCGATTATTCTGCATAATAATAACACGGGGGATGTACTTTTACAACTATTTTGTTTAGAAGTCCTAAAAATGTTATATGTATTATATAAATCCTGTTAAAGTATCGTCCTATATATAGGACATTGTGACTGATGTTCTGGTTTACTCTGTGTCTTTCTATGACACAAATAAACCGCTGATTACCTTTGATATTTATTTAGTAAGCACAGACAACTTACTGGTTTGAGAATATAGTGGAAAACCTTATTTATGAAGTTAGCTACTAAACATGGACACCACATTTACAATTAGAACAGATAAAAACCAAATTGAACAATACAGACATTCTTTTTTTACTTGATGATGGAGATATGTTAAAAAAATGTATAAGTATAAAGCATATGTATGGATAATTTCAGAACCGGTATAAGTACATGTAAGAATAATGTTAGTGTAAGCACCAATCAAATGTTGTAAGCACCACAAAATTAACAAAGGTTTACAAAATTTACAAGAACATAACAAATAATAATGTTAAAATTATGAAAACACGACAAAATTGTTTGTAAATAACCCTTATATTCCATATAAATTTAAAGCTGTTGCGTTTACTACATATTTTGTAATAATCGTTTAAATTTGAGATTTACTCTATCATTGTCAAAAACACCGATATTTTCCACTTTTTTCGTTATATAAATCATAAAAAGTAATGTAAAGAGTTGAAACTTCGTAACATAAAATTTGACAATAGAATTTTATGACGCGAGCGGTGAGGGTTATGTTGTTATGTAGCCTATGGGATTCCCAGAAATGGTCAGCGCCTGCCATGACAAAGACAACAGGACAGGATGGGTGGTATATAACAATATCGGTAACGTACGTAACGGTATAGCGTAAGGGGAGGGAAAGGGGAATGTTTGGCAATAGTTGTCATCTCAAGACAATGACTTCACTCTTCAGTTGATGTTTATTCTGACAAGTAGTGTATAGTCTGTTTGTACTTTGTAAAGCATTTAAAACAAAACATTGTATTATTTTTTTCAGCAAAAATATTATTTAATCTTAAATGTTTTTATATAAAAATTGGAAACGTCAAACAATAGTTTGCCCGCCGTAATAATTACGGTACCGGGACTGTCCGTGATAACTGATAATACAAACGCGCATTTGATTTTC
>JAGFPH010000615.1:324690-371405 GCA_018207615.1 Philaenus spumarius | reverse complement strand
GTACGATGAAAATAGTGCACTGCACACGGTCAAAGTTTATAAGCACTATAAGTTTATAGTAATTCTTCGTTTCTTCTTTTTTGATGGAAATGTTTTTAAATGACCCATGTCAAAATCGAACAACAGAAAATCTGCTAAATATGTATGTGTCACTAATCACTATGTAAGTATAAGGTCACTACTGAAACAGCAACGAAACTCCTTTATAGTCTCAACTAGGGAACGAACGTACTAGCACAGAACTGTCAGCTGTCTGTCACCAGTACCACATTCTAGGTAAAAATGATACAACAAAACTCGATTTCGGCTTCCGGTGCAGGTTTTGCGGATGAGTCATAATAGTGGCTCGCAGCTAGGGCAATCACCTTCAGTCTCACGAAGACTGAAAAATACGCTTTTTAAGTGGTTTCAATAATATCAAGTAAACGTACTTTCAATTTTCAGACATACCTGTTAGTTAGTAATTGCTACAAAAAACTATTATTAAATTTACAGTTTTAGTTTATTTGATTTTTATATCCAATTCATACGGGGTACGAATTCAATGATCTTATTCCTAAATATGTTATACTAGCTGTTACTCGCGACTTTTATTCAAGGGTCGTATTGAGTAACTAAACCACAAACTTTTGATATAAATAGAATGATACCGGAATTACCGGTATTGTAAGAAGTTTGCAATCTTCCTTGCCGGTGAGCGACGCTAGTGAAACCTGGCGGGACATCGATGAACTACTACGGCTGCCGATCCATGTACTTTGTAAACTCTAATTGCAGAGGTATTTTGAAACGACAAAATAAAATACTTCTAATGAATATAACTGAAATATTAGACGATAATTTTAACGTCACAATACTTAAGTTGGTGTAGGTTTAAATTTAAAACATACTTATTTTAAAATACAATTTTTACGACAGAATTAGTTTTGCTAGAAAAACGTTGAAGTCTTACGGAGAAATAGATATTGAATTTCTTAAAATAAAAATATAAAACAAAGCTTTTAGTAAAAAATTTTTGTATAGGCTGATACGTAAGATAGTAACAAATTATTTGTCTGTTACAATTTTTTACTGAACGTGCCGGTTCTCGGTGAGAAAAATATAAACTATACCCGCCCCATGTTAAACTGGAGATCAGAGCCGTGAGCGGTTTGGCTGACTCCGGTCCCCTCTTAACGCGGTTATCTAGTTTGCTATACTCCAACATAGTTACGCAGGTTCTAGCCTGGTTACTGGCGTTCGGTTTATGTTCATTATGTCGTCCCTAGACGTCATTACTATAACTGGCATTAAGTATGATGTGATGCAAACAATTTCAATTCAGATTGTTTTGAGAACATTAGAACAATTATGTATATAAGAAATATTTACAAATTTTGTGATCTAATACAATTATTTCATGGCAATTGAGGGAAGTTGTTTGTTATCTTAAGGGTCTGCTTTAGAGGCGGCCTTCTTGGATTTGTATCCCGTAAGAGCAATGTTAAATTTAAAACCATTTAGTTCGTTTTTTAGCATTAAAATTGTATGCATGGTTTCATGCATCCGTTTTGCGTTTCACATTTTTGAAATCGTGTCACGTACCTAATTGACATTTTTTAAGCACCAAGTTAGGAATTTGTCCTTTTCCCTTATAAAATAACAAAATTTATGATTAAACGTGAGTCCGGATCCACAATTTTGCAAAGAATATTAATTTTTTTTCAGCACTCAATTATAAAAGATGGATTTATAAAATGGTTTTAAAAGAGGCAATGTCAAAGCTGCAATAAATTACACTGTTTAGATACGGCTATAGGGAGTTGACGGTTGCTTTCTCTTTTACTGGAGCAGCCCCTTAAGTAAACATATAAACTTAAAAGTGTATCAAAACTTAAATCTTTAGTATGGAGAGAATACTTTTAATTTCAACTGACAAGGTTTTAGAAACGTTTAACTATAAGATATACAATTTTAAAAAGTTGAGCTACTTGCCCCAAGAATAGTGAAGTTTATATTGAAAAAGTTTTCCAACATTTTTAAGCCAAGAATTTTTATATTTAGTTAGAGAATTAAATTCGAATTATGGTCCGACCATGATAAAGTCTCTTACCCATTCAATTTAGCAATTGCCTCATATTACTTGCAGTGCTATATAGAATTTCTCAAATGGAAAACTGAACAACTTTAGACCCGTTTTATCGAAAGGAAATAATTTATCTAAAGGGAATTCAATTCTCTATTTATTTTCTTGTAAGTAGTTTAGAAAACAATTTGTAAATTGTTTAAAAAAATGTCTGAATCAAGTCCCTAGCCCCTACCTTGCCCGGAAATCAGATAAATTACCTTTTGCCCGGCTTGAACCTTCTGGACGGTTTGAAAACATTTTAGCCCTATACGAAAAACTGAATATATCTTTTAAAAATATTTAACACTTGTTAAATGATAACTTTTGTAAATATACCAAAAACGTGGTAATAATTCAATGTCTAACTTCTTGTTCTTCACTTTATTTAAAATTTCAGCTAAAAATTACTGTTTTAAATATCTTATTTCTCAACTCTACGGTGGATTTATTTAAAATGCGATGCTACTCAGTGCGTGGACCAAAAAGCCAAACATAATTTGCTTACACTAATTTATTGTTATTTGCTTTATTTGGGAAAAATAAACTTGTGAATCTTTGGCGGGAAAACATTGAACCGTGACATGTGGCGCTTCACTTCTCTCTGCGGCGAGTAGCTCAATTAAAAGTATAAGTTACTTCAGTTTGCTCTTATTTAAGTATTCAATATTCTTGGCACCTTCAAGGAACTGTTTTATATGTTAGAGGTTTTGCGTAACTCCCAGTTTTCATAAAAATAAATAAAGCACGTTTTATTACATTAAATAAGTCAACACATGCCACGTTCGAATCTGCAATTATTTGAGAGCAAAAGTAAATGCAATTGTTGCAAATATAGACATTAAGGCTCGGCAGGAGTGAAAAATACTTTTGAGTTGACCGCAGTTCTCCAAGTGGCAGAGCTACTAGCATTTAGTTTGCTAGTTTTTCATTCTTCCACTAGCAAATATAAGGCAGCTTCATAAAGGTGGAAAATAGAGGGTTACAGACGTAACCCAGACTGTAAACGTACTGAAATGTGCATGCGTGACTATGTATGGTAGTATGAGTTGTTATTTAACACAGCTTTCTCTCACATATTGAACATTAACGGATATATAGCCCAGTATATAGGGGGGTTTCAGCTTACATTAATTGCGGTAAAAGATTTTTTTTCTAGGATCGTTTGGTATGGTGTGGGTATGCCAAATCTAATTTTGCGACCTCGAAAGTGGGGGGGACAACTTATGGGGGGCAAAAAACCTCAAAATTTTCGGACTTTTTCCAGTTTTTCGCTTATAACTAAAAAACGGTACATATATTATGGTAAAAAATAGATCTGTAGTAAATTAAAGAGGACAAAATTTTGCGTCGATTAAAAAAATAAATTCAAAATTGGTCCAGTAGTTCGATTTTTATGGGGATCCAAAAAACAGCAAATGTTTCCAACTTTGCCAAAAACTGTGTTTTACCCATTTTCAATGTGCTGTAACTTTCCAACATCAAATTTTATCACTACCCCCCTCTCTAAAAGTTCTAGAGCATCAATCCCTGAGTTCAAAAAACACCGATTTTTCTAAATTGAGCTGATTTTGAAATTTTGTCAACTCATAAAGCAAAATTGGGGATAACCTTAAATTCACAAAATCGGGGTTTCGCTCTTTTTCGATGTCTATGAGTCCGGAAATCAATTCTGAGGCTTAGGTATGTCATCTGAATGCATCTGGAAATTATTTTTAAAGAATTTTGTGAAAATTTTAAAAGGTTAATAATTATTCATGACTTTTAATTGCAGTGCTGGTTTCTTGTTCACTAAATGAACCAGGTGTCTTAAAAGTCCCATGCCCCCCTTTAACTTTTGTGTTTGTTAAAACAAACAAATATCCTTTGGTTAACGATACTAACTTAGCCCAAAGTATCTTTTGAAACAATCGGAAATTTTGAGTGTCCCCTAAAAATGGGGGATTTTGGGGGCAACTCAACATTTTTAAATGGGAAGTATGGTCATGTGATACCTCATTTTAAAGGTCTATTTAAGATTAGGAAAATGACATAAAGAAAATAAAAATCGGACAACCCAAAACAAAATGGCGACCCTAAACGTGTTGAAATAAATCGACATAAAGTTGCTAATATCTCGAAAAGAAAGAGAAATTCTTACTTATTTGTTTATTTTTATTTCCAACGTTAAAATTGCTTATAACTAAAATACAACACATAAAAATACTTATACGACGCGAATTTTTGTCCTCTTTAATTTACTACAGATCTATTTTTTACATAATATGTACAGTTTTTTAGTTATAAGCGAAAAACTGGAAAAAGTCCGAAAATTTTGAGGTCTTTTGCCCCCTAAAAGTTGTCCCCCCCCACTTTCGAGGTCGCAAAATTAGATTTGGCATACCCACACCATACCAAACGATCCTAGAAAAAAAATCTTTTACCGCAATTAATGTAAGCTGAACCCCTTTTTTTATCCTCTGGGCTAATATTATTTGTCTAGTATTCCTCCGCGAGCAATAAGTTGGTGTGAAACCACCAGAGTGTAGGCTAAATACTCGAGTAGGGTCACAAATTAGGCGCGTACATGCTTTCACAATGAAGCAGATTTTTTCGTCATAAATATCCAAAATTATTGAAATTACTTTTATTTGAAAGGTAATTAAACCCCGAATTTGGTGATCTTTTTACACGTTTGATATTTGCATTATTGAATAAGAAAGAAAATAGCTAACTTTGATTTTGAGCTAAGTCAAAGAACAACTCTAGTTACAATTTTTTTTAAACTAAAAGATATCCACATTTGGACTGTAGTAACCTTTAAAATGACAAATTCAGAATAATTGTCAGATCATTATTACTCCAGCAATCTTACTACCCGTTTTAACATTGCTCTTATGGGAGTTGAAATTCAAAGTGGTGGGTCGGTCTGCCGAGCCAACGACGTAAATAAAATTTATTCTGAGAAAATCTAACTAATCATTGGTATTATTTCTAAATGAGAGATTTTTTATTAGAGTACAATAACATACAATTTGTATTCTACTTCAGCAATAAGTATTGCACTTTTTCCAGCAGGCTTTTATTGTTAAGTCCAAATCAGGTACTTTTTAACATATAATAAACGACATTTAAAATGGCAATAGTTCTCATTGAAATACAATAGAGCCAAATTTAATACTTTGAAGTTTTCGATCGTTATATGAATTTTGTTTAAAATACTGATCAGTTATGCACCTTTATACATTCCTCCTACTTCAATTACTTAATCATATATTACCCTATTATAAAATATTTATATTTATATGATGAATGTTAAACACATACTAATTTTTGGTTAATTTATGCCAGTTATAGTAATGCAGAAGAGGGGAGCAGTAGATAAATAATTGATAACCATTTCACTAGGTTCAAACGTACTCAAGCTGCGTTGGATGTTCCAACTGTAGCAGACTGGTTAACACCTATAGCATTTCTGTCATTCTACTTCCCCTAAAACACATATTATTTGTACATCTAAAATGTTTTTGAGACTTTAATAACAGGAAAAGACTGGATGTAATTATGTAAAACTTAATTTTCAATTATTTAATTATTTTACAGAAATCCTGGAGGAAGAGGATACCATCACAGCCAGACTTAACAACCAAAGAATTCAGCCGGATTTAATAGCTGACGTGAGTTTAGGAGCGATGTCTAGGGTTGGTGTTCGTGGTAAGTGTATATTTTTCTAATCACAGCACTTTATAAAACTGTTTTCATAGCAAATTCCTTATGAGACCTTTTATAAATTCAATGTTTTATTCTTATCCAATAAATTTCAACTTCCACTATCTAAAACTTATGTACATAGTTTTCTTGTACACTAGTAGATGTTAACATGATTTCCTGACAAGTAAGTGCTGGTAGACAAACTTTGTATTGTAATACATCGTGAAAACTAAATATAACTAAATTATTAATATAATACCAATATACTATAAAATAAAAAATCTATATTAATTTTAACTAATATAAACAAATAAAACAGAAATGAAGGTTATTTTCTTCTACAGATGTCTAAACTGTTTCTCTTCAACCCTTATTTTGTTTCGTTTGTTATTTCTAATCCTCGTTACTGCTTTCTTGGTTATAACAATTAAAACGAATGCTTTATTTTATCTGTGTGCTAATAAATAATTAACAGTCGAAGGAGTTCATAGTGTTGCGTTTGAAGACGCTAAAGTTTGGCTGTCGTTATTTCGAATCTCGCCGTTGCATGTGGGCTGTTATTCCACCCCCTTCTTATTGTTATGAGCACAAAATATGTATGTAAAAACGTAAGTGAAAAAGGTGAGAGTTTGTCTCCAGTAGTTTCAGTAAAATTATATTAATAATTTCAAGGCTTCAACAAGCCATTTAGGTCGTTCTGAATATAATGAACTAACCATCTGCCTAATGACAATAACCAACCTGGTAAGAAATGTCATTGTGCTACCTTTATCAGTTCTGGAGGAAGACAAATACAATCTTGTATAAAAGTTCCGCTTCAATATTAAAAGATACAGAATCGTAACTCAAATCGTTATTGTTTTCTATCTAGGGAAGCGAAAATTCACAAATGTAGGTTCACTAACAACTTTTAAATAAAGATTATAGTAGTCACAGTAATATTAAAAATAGAACAATGACATTTTGTAAATACTAAGATAATGTTGCTTCTTGTAACTTTTTGTTTATGTTTTACAGATCAGAGACCTACATTATCGGCTGCTCATGCTCGCCAACGTGACAGATAAAAACATCAGGCGATTGTCACAGCCTTCTGGAAATTGAATGTGTTCATTGCTGAGGTGTTCTTTTTATTCTAAATGTTTATCGTAAACATCGGTGCCATGACCGCGGCAGGAGTTTGTCTTGTGCCTTATTTTATAACTGTACTGGGCATTTTTAAGTAGAAGGTTAAATTTAAAATTAGTTATGCTTTATTCCAATTTTTATTTCCTAAAATTTTAAATAATTAAATACAAATTAATATTGAAATTGAAATTAATTTAAAAGAATTGTAAACTTCTAAAAACATTTTTGTTGGGTTTATTTAGGACAGTAACTAAAGTCTAAAAAATACTATGATGGAAATCTTTGATAGACATTAATTTTATTTAAATAGGCGATGTAGTTTGTTAAATCAAACGAAGCTCAAAACTTTTAATTACCCTAGTTGCAAAGCCTCTGGTGTGCAAGAAGAATTTTTATGTTTTGGCAACAGTTGGACCTAAATTTATAGTTTAAGAACGACCATTTTTTGTAAGAAACGTTTTGTTTGGTCAAAATATATTTGTATTGTTTGATAAGAAAAATTGTGGTTTTCTACTCTTTTTGAGAATAATTTGGCACCTATCTCCTTCCTTATAAAAAACTCTGTAAATTTCAAACACATTTAAATTTAAAAAAAGGCACAGTCTAAATTTAAGAAATAGAAATGAATATTTGATAAACATTTTAAAAGTATTATATTATTAAAACAATAAAAGCCTGACGAAGACATGGCACCTGACCCATCAAAGCTACAATGTGATTTAGCGTAGATAAATAGATCTAGAGTAGCTTAATTATAATATAAAATGTATGTTTAGTAGTACATAACGCATGGGAACAATAAATGCTTCATTTATTTAATTTCGTAGTTTTTGCAGATCTATCATTTCATCTTCGAAAGAACAAAACGTATAACAGCCTTAAAGATTTTTTGTTTATTATTTAAAAACCAGTATAAGTAACCTATAAAAAAAGTATTTTTGAATGTTTAATGTTTACTCACATTTGATCAACTAAAATTTTCTTTAGAACACGTCCTTTCGTTCCTTTACGTATTTTTACATAAACCAATCCGTTTTAGTGCTACAGCAGCAATGGTGTTAAATGGATATTAAAAAAGTGCCCCACATTAAAAATAAAACAAACGTATATTATTTATTAAGCCCTCAGCTTTCCAATTGAAATTTCTTGTATCCTTGAAGATGGCAATAACTGCTTTAAATAATCACCCTAATTTATAATTTCATTAAAGTAATAATAAAATGTATGTCTCTGTCATTCTGTCACGTAAGATCCACACCAAATATATTTTGTATGTTAGTTGGTAACAATTAATTCATGTTGTATTAGATAAATCAAAATGTAATTCTGTGTTCAATATTTGATTACTGTTGACTTACCTTGGAGGTAGCGTGTCCTACTAGTTAGCGTGGTTGACCGGTTTTTTAATTTCATCACTTTTATTATTTATAATGTAGGTCTAACAACATTATTTTAAGGCTGAAAAAATATAATTGCCAAATGTCTTTCATAATGAAATGTAAATTATAATAAGTGTTTTTAGTTGTAAGTAGGCCTAAATGTATTAAGCCTTTGTGAATAGTTAACATACAAATAACTTTTAAACTGTTTGTGTATTATTAATAATTATTTTCTGTGTGCGTTTTATAAATATAATTTGATGATTTGGATTGTAGAGTGTATTTATTGCTTCCTTGTCAAATTTTTTATTTCATTTATAACATTAAGTTAAAAGTTAAACTTCTCGGATGGCGGGAAACTGTTTCATGAAGAAATATTATTTTTAAATTAGCAATTTTTATGTTATTAAATTAAGTAGTTGTACTTGTCATCATAAAACAGTAACTATATATAGCCACTTAATAAACTAATTGTGAATACAAACTATTTCAGAAATGTTTAAAGAACGTGAAAATCATACATCACACCAAAAATTATGTGTCAAACGTTTACTTACAAATATTGTCAAAGACTGACGAAAACTCGAGAAACCATACAATTGAAAAGAGAACCGTAGGTTAAATAGACATTCTTTTTACAATTTCATCACTAACATAATAGACAAAATATATTTCTGCGATCTTAATTATCTATGATTGTTTATCAGTAGTAGGCTAAGGAACTTTCAAAATAATGTCCTTAATTGTAAATTAATGTAGTAATGTTACATTTTTTTAAAGTCAGTTAAACTAATGCAAACTGAGTCTAGCACGCCATAGAAGAAGAATATTACCTTTCCTTTTGAATGCTCGAATTTTAACTTAATTTTGATCAAATGAGTAAATTTGGTTTTTATCTATGTAGCCTTAGTGGATTGTTCAAGTTAAGATGTAGCCATAATCCCTGCATTGCTTTCATTCATATGGTGGGGGGGGGGGGGGGGGATTTAGTGTACAGTACTATATATTGTTCTTAGAATTACTGTACAAAATTAAAGACATATTACAATTATTGCATTTAAATTAATCTTTTTTTATTTTTCTAAAAAAGTTTTATTTGGCTGGCTAGATTGGACGTTTTGTTTACTAAAATATTTGATATATTTTGTGTGTATACATAATTTGTCTTTAGAATGTGTTAAATTTAGCTACCCTAAAGAAATAAAAAAGTATGTTACAACATAAGCATCTTTAGACCTTAAATTTAAGAAAACTAGAACTGGTAATAGAGCTATCCCAAACAATATGAGCCAGATTTCTGAAGAGTGAAAATAAGTCAGATTCGGCCTTCAATCTGGGCAAACACGAGTGAGGTACTCTGCAAAATATATAGGATTGGGAAAAAGATGTTTGATACTAGAATAATGTAAACAGTAAAATAAATACAAAGCGGATTTATTACACTTGCTTTTTGGCGATAAATTGTATACTTTTTATATATGACTCAATTTTGTATCAACAACACCCAATAGAGTGGGTTGTAATTACACTTTATCAATAATTTGTTTACGCTGACGTGAGTTGAGCGAATTTACAAAAATCTATGTGTTTTGGGGTTTCATCCAACTATTTGGGAAATTGGTATTCCCACAAAAACGCTGAATGGCTGCCTCCGTATACGTAATAAATTGGTAGGACCCCACGCTAAAATCCCTTACGTGGATTTGAACCGAGTACTTTAACGGTATTTTACGTTTTGATCGATTTTGGGGGAACCAGGCGGGCTATCAGTTAGTGAAAAAAACATTTGTTGTGTAGAATAATCTCCTATATTTGTTTTTAGTAAAACCCAAAAATACTTTCATTCTAGTACGAAAAATCTAAAAAAAAAAAAATACTTTACGTCAAAAAACGTGCTTCCGGTTGTTGGATTTATGCCTATCTACCTACGTGTGTGCGGCAGTTAGAGTGCGAATGCATATACATATATAATGTTTAATGACTCTGGCAGAATAAAACTATAGGCCTATTAGTTTATTAGCGAATTTCCATAGGAAATATGAGCTATTGCAGTGGCCCTTATGGTAAGACCCAAGGTCGGGAGTAGCAAATGAGCACCGATCATGGTCCCCAGAACACGTTTTGGGGTGATATTAAAAATGGAACATGGAAGTAGACCACATTTTTGACCGGAAGTACCATGTATATAGGTGTGCGCACTCTAACGGACGCATTTTATGTCCGATTTGGTCCAAATTTAGTACACAGGTTGGTTTTCTAAGTCGTTTGGACGAGTTCGTTAGCCAAAAAAATTGACTGGAAATAGACAAAATTCGTACTACAATTTTTTGAAAGTTTTCTTTTAAAAAATAGACAAACGAAATAATTCTGCACATTTGGTTTTTTTACGCGACCTTATAGCCCATCTGGTTCCCCCAAAAACAATCAAAACGTAAAATACCGTATAGTACCAGAATGAAATCCACGGCTTTTACTGTGGTGACCGATGGCAATATATTTGGTACATGCTGGCAGCACCTTCGTGAGTAGATCAATTTCCCAAATAGTTGTTTGAAACCCAAAAACATATATAAATTAATTTTGGAAATTCGCTCAACTCACGTCAGTGGTTCAGCTGCATGGTCGAATTATTATATAAATGCAATACACAGTGTTCATAAAGTTCTTTTAACCCCATTTATTATTTTTGTCACTGAAAATAAGTAAACAAAACTTTTTATATATGTTGCGTTGCATAACAGGACACATTTTTGGATATATCTGAACCTTTATGATTTGGGAAGTTTGGGGGGGTTAGGGGGGGGGGGGGGGTGATCAATTTCAAATATAATTTTAGGTCAAGAAAATTGATAAGCTTATTAATAGAGAAACCAGAATGGCGCAAACTAGAGTTTAGTATTTTGCTTTCTTTCAAAGTAATTGACAATCAAAAATCTATAAAGTGACACAGTATTTTGATTATAACATCAAAGCAGGTTATTAATTTGTTAATATTAGGAATACGTAAATTGTATATCATTTTCCAGAACTTTGATTGCCCACTACTTTGAAACGAAGCAAGGTATTAACCTCTAGTTTGCGCCCTTCTGTTTCTCTTTTAATAATCTTTTCAATGGTGTATTACATGACCTACCTTTATATTTAAAATTGTTAACCTTTAACCCCTTAAGCCCCCCGAAAATCATAAAGGGCCAGATATGTAAAACAATTTGTCCTGTTATGCAACACAAGATGTATACAAAGTTTTGTTAACTTATTTTCAGTAAAAAAAATAATGAGGGGGTTAAAGGAACTTTATGAACATTCTGTAAATATTTTCAATTGAAAATGTAGCAACATTGTAATTACCTATTTTAAAATATTCTTGGTTTATGTTGTGCATACAATCACAAGAAAGCAAGTTAAGTATAAAGAATTAACATTTACAAAACAAAAACCTAAATAACAATAAACACAAAACACAAAAACATTCCACTTAAAATAACTTAAGTTATACAAAAGCTACAATGGATTAATTCAACTTATTTTTTAAGTTATTCATAACTTATTATAACTTATTCAATAATACAAGGAACAGCACGTTAACAAATTATCAAAAAACTAAACACAACATTAAAAAAAAAAAAATAAAATAAAAAAAAAATGTTATTAGCCCAGTCAACAAAGGCCGAAAATAGCTATTTGTCGCAACAAATTAGGGGAAAGCTGAATTTTTAAACATATATATAACCAATAAATTATATAGGCCTATATAATTAATTGTAATAAAAAAATTTACCTAATATACTTACAATCTAAACCTAAACTTACAATGCATTATATACAAACAGTATTTGTGCTCACACATTTGCTAAAATTATATTGCAACATCCATTGTACATAATATATCCATGCGAAGCGGTTAAAAACTTGCGTCTGACCACTGGAGCTTCGTGCAAGCGCTCTCTTTGACGACGTCCCAAGAGCAAGCGATAAACTTAAACAAGTAATTATCCACATCATATTAAATCTAAAGATACATACTACAAGTTTTATTTGTAACATTTTTGTGTATTTTAAATAATTTAAAAAATATAGTTAATAAAGTAAATTTATATGCCTTGAGAAATCATTTTTTTGGTGTTTGTTGTTTAATAGGTCCTTTAATATTAACTTTATCGAACAATTTATATTAAATTTATCGAAAAATTTATAAGAACAAAATATGTTTAATATGGATCAAGGAACAAATGTACAAAAAATTAATTCGCTACGATCAGTATTAACGAACTTGTAAGCAATCTTGTGAAGCTCTGCATTCAACTTCAAGGGGGGGGGGGGGGGGGGGGGAGGCACACGGGGGAGAGGCGGGGACTTTTGAGAAAATACATGTCTCATAAGGGTCAATCACATAAAAAAATTCAGCTTTCCCCTAATTTGTTGCGACAAAAAACCTTTATTGACTGGGCTATAAAACTAAGAATAAGAGGAATTTTATTCCTAATATTACATGTATTTCAGATCTATGTTTTTAGAAAGTACAGTAGTTTCTGGAGCACATGTTCACTATACCAGTATTTCCACGCCAATTACATCACTTGTAACTTATCCCCAACTACAAGTTGGTATATCACAATAGGCAGCATAAAGTTAAGTTAACAGGTTTTTCGCCACTACTTGAAAACGGGCGTTTAAATGTTGATTATGTTGTTTATGTAATACATAAATGTTGAACAAAAAATATAGTAGGCCTACAGGTGGAGGGAAGCAGAATGGCACAATACGCGTTCGACCTGATAGCTATGGTGGGAATCTCCAACACACAGTTGCGTGCCCCCATCTTCATTAGTCGGCCTGACCTAAAGTAAAGCAAACATACAAAATCTTACATATTATGAAATTATTTTTTTACTAAACATAAAATGAAAATTGATAGAATAAACTTAGAACACAAAATCTCACAACTAATACGTTTATTAACTCAAACGCGTTTCAACGACAAAGTCGCCATCATCAGTGATTCACGAGGTACAATAGTCAAACTATAACTATTGTTATAGTTGTCAAATTAGTTATAGTTGAATTATTGAATTATGCGCAATTATTGAAACATTATTTGACAATGGGGAAGAATTGAGGGACAGCATTTGTAGAAAGAATTAACAATAAATATCCGAAAATAGAGCCCAGTGGAACATCACTTTTAACCAATTTAGCATGAAGCCTAATATTTATACATTTTGTTTGCTCATTTTAGAGAAAACGTTTTATTTATTGATACGTATAGATAAACCATTATTGAACAATAATTAAAAAAATAATAGTTAATATTATTGCTCAGTTACGCAAAAGATCTTGCTTACTTTATATATTATAAAATTGAGTAGCTTTCTCCCCCCTCCCCCCATTTACAAACCCAACGTGAACGGACGCACAAAGTGTAAGTAACTGAGGGTTCATCATATCCCCGTGAATCATTGCAGTACTGTCTAAAGCTGTGGAAAAATGTTATTCATGAAAAGTAACCCTGTTAACAAGATGACGCTATAATGATGACAGATCGCGGCCATAATGTCTAAGTTTAGGGGAACGCTGAATAGACTGACCGGACGCATTGACCAATGGGCTTTATGTCTCGCGATCCATTGACTTCACCCCTTCAACGTGTAGGAATCCGTGTCATTTCTGGACGGACTTCGCATATTTAATGGGGATGGAGTTTCTGACAGCGGGCTGGATTTATTACCTAATAAAATGAGAGTCCTGAAAGCGACTTCTGCTTGGATAAAAATTGACGAGAGTATGTTTTTTATTGTTGTTTGTCGTAAACATTTATTGGGGAATGGAAAAATAAAAAAATATCAATAACTTTCGGTAAAAATAATAATAAAGAAATATAGGAATGTTTGTTAAGCAAACATTAATTTCGCCTTTTTCTTTATTTAATACTAGAGGGCTCCGCCCCCTGCTCGCTTCGCTCGCCAACCCCCGCAGTGACTCGCGTCGTAGCAAATGCAAACAGGTTATTTTATATAAATAGGTCCTACTATTAAATTCTAATATGTCTTATTTATTTTAATTAAGATGTAACATAGTGGTTTCTTATTTTTAAATTCCTTAATTTATTAAGGGTTTATTCTCTAGCTTTAAGGAGAGTATAACAATCAACATTTTTACTACAATTTAACACGCGACAAAATGTCAATCTATGATACTTTTTTTATGTATGTTGTAAGAAATAAATGTACAAATTTTCAGGTCACTAACTTTAAGGAAAATATAACAATTAATTTTTATTGTTTTAGGGGTTGTTATCACATTTTCACCCCCTAGCAGCAAGCGACAAAATCTAGTTTACTTTTTCTATGTATCTTGTAAGAAATAAATGTACAACATTTCAGCTCTCCATGTTTAAGGAAAGTATAACAATTAATATTAAATGTTTTAGGGATTGTTTTAACCCTTAAATGAAAATTCATTCTAGCCTATGTTACTCAAGGATAGTCTAGCTTTTTATTAGTAAAACTACTATTTCAATCGGTTCAGTTGTTCCAGAGATTACCCCCTACATAGGCCTACAAACAAATAAACAAAATTTTTTTTTACATCTTTATAATATTACTAGGGGAGACCCCTGCGTGCTCCGCACGATAACCCCTAATGGAACCTTCTAGAAACATATGTCATGTTTTATTTATAAGAAATGCGTAGGATTAATAATAACCTCAAAACTAAGATGGTAAACAATGTTAAATGTTCAAATTAAATTATTTCTTTAATTTTATAACAGCAGTTATAATAATGGTTAAAAGAACCAGCAAGGCTTAGGTCTACACTTTAAAACCCTAACGTAAAAGCTAGAAATACAAAAATAATTGCTTCAAATTTTGAAATCAGCTGTTAATGGAAATATTGGAGCAACAGCTATATTATTTGTTATTTTATTCAATTGGTTGCTATGGTAATACATGTGTTGGTTTATCATTCTAGGCCTAACCTAAGAATTTTTTCCGACTAAATTTACAAATATTGAAATAAAAAAAGGTTTTTATCGAAATGAATCATAGCCTATGTTACTCAGGGATAGTGTAGCTTTTTATTAGTAAAACTATTTTTTCAATCGGTTCAGTAGTGCCAGAGATTACCCCTTACATACAAACAAACAAACAAATAAACAAACAAACAAACAAACTTTACCTCTTTATAATATTAGTATAGAGTAATAATAATCCCAAAGCTAAGATGGTCAATAATGTTAAATGTGCAAATCAAATTATTTCGTATATTTTATAACAGCAGTTATAGTAAAGGTTAAAAGAACCAGCAAGGCTCTACACTTTAATAAAAACCTAACCTAAAAGTTAGAAATTTAAATAATTGCTTCAAAGTTCAAAATCAGCTGTTAATGAAAATATTTTATTCAATTAGTTGCTATGGTAATAAATGTAAATACATGTGATGATTCATCGGTATAGGTCTAACCTAAGATTTTTTTCGGACCAATTTTACAAATATTGAAATAAAAAATGTTTTTATCCAAATTAATTATATCCTATGTTACTCAGGGATAGTGTAGCTTTTTATTAATAAAACTATTTTTTCAATCGGTTCAGTAGTTCCAGAGATTAACCCCTACATACAAACAAACGAACTTTATCTCTTTATAATATTAGTTTAGATACAGAGTTATGCACAAGTTCCGCAACTCCTTCGTAATTTTAAACCTGTTACACCTATTAACTCAAAACTTTCAGGAAGTTATATAGGGCAAAATCTGCACTTTTAAAAGAGTGTGAATGAATTTTACCCCTATTCGGTTAGAGGGGAGGGGTTGCAAATCAAAAATGTTTAATAGTAGCCTTATTGGTGATACCACGTTTTAAAGTCCTTTTTGAGACAAGAAAATTGGTGCAAAGTAAACACCTCTCCGATACCCCAATCCAAAATAGCAAAGCCAAGAAGTTTAGATTTTTCCATTTTTCTACGTATTGTATTCTATATACAGTTAGTTGTGTTTTCATTTTAAGATTTAGAAATATTGCACATTCTATTTATTAGAGTAAATGTTTTTTTATATAAAAAAAAAAAATGTAAATGATCGTTAGTTGGGTTTGTTGTTTTTGATTGGGGTATCAGAGAGGGAAAATTTACACCAAATTTCTCATCTCAACATGGGCTTTAAAATTGAGGTATCACACAATAAGGGTTACTATTAAAATAAGTTTTACTTGCAACCCCCTCCCCCATAACAAAATAAGGGTAAAATTCGTTCATACCCCTAAAAGGTGCAGAATTTGCCCAATATAACTCTTGAAAGTTTTGAGTGAATTCGTGTAACAGTTTAAAATTACGAAAGGGTTGCGGAACTTTTGCATAACGCTGTATATTAAATACTAATAAAAATTCCCTGATAATCTGTAGTATCGCTGATGTTTTACATTGCTTAAAGTTAAATCATTGTTATGGGGAACAACCAAGGCTAAAGTTTCTTTCCTGGACGTAATGACTATTAGTGGTAGCCCTCAGAGAAAATATGGAGGTAGGGTGGGTGGACTCCCACGCTCCCATAAAGTCAAAACATTGCCCTCATTTGCTTCCCACTGTCGGATAAAAAGTAATAGGTCAGCCTTTATAAATCAACGGTTTAAAAAAAATTACCAATCTGTGAGTGTAAATATATCATTAACACGTTCACTGCTACGCAAATTTCGTATTTCCTATGCTAGGAGCTGATCTTTTATTTTTTATATATTTTTATAGCCTCAATTTTTATTTTTGAACCTTTCTACGTAATAATCACTAATATTTTAAAGCGGACTCTCATGCGCGTCCATAGCACATAGGCTTAAAATTGGCGTGCAAAGCAATTGAAAATTCTCCCAATACGGGGGTTGCGAAGCACGCAATGCATTGCGTATTGAGAATACTCCCAATATAGTTGTTGGCGTGCGAAGCACGCACTGCACTGTTTATTGAAAACACTCAAAATACGGGTGTTGGCATGCAATAAACTGTGTATTGAAAATACTCCTAATACAGGGGTTGGCGTGCGAAGCACGTAATGCAATGTGTATTGAAAATACTCCTGAAATGGTGGTTGGCGTGCGAAGCACGCAATGCATTGTGTGTAAATACTCTCAATATTATGGTTGACTGCACTGTGCGTCGGCCGCTTCTCATAATGTTAGCAGTGAACGTGTTAAAGTGTTGCAGCAGAGCCTCAATCAATAGGTCTATTTCTAACCCCTAACACTATGGTTAGACGCCCTTACAGTATCCATCTATTCATTTCTTCGCCAAGACTCAGTCCGTCCCAGCTGCATCCAGTCTCTAATTATACCTTAATTACTTGCATAGTTAATTATCAGACCTGGTTTTCCGTTTATAGCTTTGTTTATTACTATCAAGCCGGTGTTACATCTGCGTCCCAGAGCCTGCAGTTTATATACTTTTATTAAAACACTCGTAGTGATGCGCCACCTGAGTCGGTGCGTAATTGGTTTTGTGTTTGTTACACCATTTTAATTCCTAATCGGAACTGATTTCGTAAGCCTTCATAGTAATGCCAAGAAGTATCAAATACGTAATAATAATTTTATCTAAAACATGTTGAAAATAATGTAGTAGGCCTATAATAAAGATTATCAGTTTAACTGCGTAGTTTATCTGTGCAAAAAAAAAAAAAACTTCAAAATTGTGTGAACTGTGTGGTGTATGGGTTACTTCAGTTTCTCCTCAGTTTTCTCAGTTTTTTCGTGGTCACAGTATAAGCGTCAATGAAATTTAGAAGTTGTTATTTTTTTCGCTATGTCGGTGACAACAAAAGAGTATATATAATACAGTAAAGAGGTGACGTGCGTGGAAAAGAAATGACTAGACAAGACTGTGCAAACTGTTCCATTAACTGAGCTAACTGCGCATTTTATCGGTGCAAAGTAGAGTCTCTCGCGCAGGCCAAAAGTCTCCGCAAAAAAAAGCCTGGTAAAAATGGGCCAGAACTACGCAGTTTACCGCTCAGACATGACGTCACAGAAACTAGTTTAGTTGTGCCACGTGGTAAACTGAGCAGTTAAACTAATTTCCGCAGTACCTGTTGAAATTTGATTTTTTTTTACTAAAGTTGTTACAAATTGAATTGGTTAAATGACTCGAGATCAACATCACCCAAGTGTACGGCTGACACTGTTTGTATATAGTTTCAGACATTTGTAATTTCACCTTCTTGTGTCAACCAATCAATTCAGTTTGGCTTCTCTCGTCTTGTGTTATTCGTTTATCACAGTTTTTATGTAATTTGTTTTTTAATGTAATTAGTTAAATTTAGTTTTACATTTCTGATTGTTGGCATTAAGGTAATATTTTTCACTTATAACATACACAATTGATATTTCTACATGCATGATTACAATCCATATAAAATATATACTGAAACTTAAGCTTAAAACAGGACAAAAAGTAATTTAATGTATAAAAAAATAAATGTACATAAAAACATGGAAATAAAAAAAATAAACACAAAATAAGAATAAAATTCTTTTAAAAAATTATTCAAATAACAACATTCTTGCTAATATTCATACATAAAAAAAAAAAAAAAATAAACAAATTCTCTTTCTTGCACACCTCGAGTAAAGACACCAGTCCAGGTCCTTTTAAATATTTGGCGAATTGAGCTATTATTAAGCCTAATAATTTTAAGGAGTAACGAATTCCAAAGCAACATACAGTTTCTGTAAACGATTTAAATCGTGCATCATAACCCTGTGCTTGGGAATGATTAGTATTGCTGATGATTCTAATTTTTGTACTTATATCTGAGGAAAAAAAACCTATTTTTCAAGTAAGTTGGCACTTTAGTTTGGCGGACAGTATGCAATAAGAGAGAGAGGGAGGATAGAGGGGGGGGGGGGGAGAGATAGGGAGAGGCCAAAATAAAACGAAATGTGTATGTAAACGATATGTTTATATCAAAATCTAAGGCAGAAATGTTTACAAATTTGTTTACTAGTTCTTGTGCTTCGCTCAATTAGTAGTAAGGCGACTTGTTTATTAAACTATGACTTATACAAATTGTTGAACTGACTTACATGTACTCAATCTGTTAAAAATGCCCTAAATAATTTTTTATCTAAACATATAAATAAAATTGAAGTCGGTCTGATTTCAAAGTATAAGCCTTTTTCTAATCTCTTAGGGTTATTCTCACATTTCCAAAGCCTAAACAAACATTTATACATTTTTTGTCTGTCTGTATGTTTGTCTGGGCTAAATCTCCGGAATGGCTGAACCGATTTTGACTAACATTAACATGTAGAGGACTTTTCAAAGAATATTTTAGGCAACTTTTTATTCAGAAAATATTTAAAATTCCTGTTAAAAAATAGATAAAAAAAAAAATTATGAACAAAGTTAGGAATTTTGTGGACAAATGTTGGGGATATTACGTGTCTATTTCGATCTATGTCTTACATAATTTACAGGTCACAGCTATCTCCACCACCATACTTAGATCGTAAAAATTTCTATTAAAACATAAAAAAAAAAATTAAATTATGAACGAAATTAGGGATTTTGTGGACACATTTTAGGGATAGTGCGTCTATATTTCAATCTCTGCCTTACAGTTTGTTCAGTTCACAACTACCCCCCCGCCCCCACCCAACTTAGATATAATTGCCTCTGCCCTAATCAATCATCATTTCCGTAAGAATAACACAATATACAATAATATGTTTACATTGGCATCACCAGAAAATGTACTGCAGTAGCAATGTAGCAAAATGTTTGTTTACTGCAGTAGCAAATAAACTTGCTCCCAATCCCGGTACATAACTGCATTTCGTAGTCTTATTGATCACAAGAGATACATTTAGCTAACAAGCTTTCATTACCACAGGATCACCATCAGCCCGACAAAGCCGTTGCATTCTATTATAAGATTGTCGGCTCGTGTAGGCGTAATGAATTCACCAGGTTATTACACTGATGCAGTGTCAAAGCGTCACAATCCACTTGGACAGATGCATTAATTGCATTGTGTATGCACTCGTGATGCACCGCCTTCACACTCAACAATGCAGTTTTATATGCACACACCAATTATTTGTTGCATATTTAAGTTGAACTTGATTCGCGACAGTGTCGGTGTAAATGCATTGTTAAGGGTGTAAAGTTAAGGGAAAGGGGTGAGACAAGATTGAGTCAAGTCTACATCCCTAGCGATAATGTTTTCCTGAATACATTTGTTAGTTTACTGTGTGATAATTGTTTATATTATAAATGTGTTTACCTTGTAGTTTTTATTTATTAGTTATATAAACAACTATTTGAGTGTATACCTGATGTTTTGTATTGTACATCAAATATAGCTTTTGTCTGGTGTGGAATGCCAATGGTAAGAGAAAAAAAGTTAGTTTTCCTTCAAATGGTAATATTTATTTAAAGATTGTAGCTTTATAAATTCACATTTTCAAAACACGTTCAGCCGTTGAACACGTTTATTTTGCCTAGGTTACCTTTTTCGGAGAAAGGTGATTTATGTTTTATAATGCTCGGGTTTCAACATGTTTTACCTTTGAAAAATCATTTTCCGTTTAAAACTAGTGGTAGGGTTTATTTTAAAATATGTAGAGAATATAAAGAAATTACTATTCTAAAATGTTTTGTCATATTTATGTTTACAAAATGCATTTAAATTGTCAAAATCAATGCAAGATGTTTAAAAAATAAATATGTGGGTGGAGTTTTAAACTACGTTTCAGAAAATATTCTAAATCATTGATATTGTCATGTTTAGAATTCCGTACCTTTAAAAAAAAATAAAGAAATGAACTGAACCCTTGAAAGAATATTCGAGTCTGTCCGTCACGTGAAATTTCTCAAGAATGGAAACAAATTTCAAACTATAATAATTATTTTACATAGTTATAAAGAAAGCTAATCATGATATATTTAAATAATCAGAGTTGAACAAAATACGTGTTAGCCTATTCCCCCAAAATACTTGATAGGGTAGTATACCTCTAAAATAACTTGATAACCTAACCCAGAAAAATACTTGATAGCATACTCCCCAAAATTACTTCATAGCCTACCCCCAAAATACTTGATAGTCTACCCCCCAAAAATACTTGATACCCTACCCCTTAAAAACAACTTGATAGCCTTCCCCCTAAAAATATGTACTTTATTATTCTGTCGTGTGTGTTATCGCTTTAAAACGATTTATTTAAGGATGTCAAAAATATTTGTTGAAAGAATTTTTTGTAAAATGTAGCTTTCAAGGCATTCCAGAAAATGTAGTTTAAACCCATATTTACCTTCTCCTCTATTTTCGTAGGTACTGCAGCTATTTTTTTTTAGAAAAGTGAGTGGGGTTAGAAGTACTCATATACTTTACAGGAAAATTATAGTCTATCCAATTTAGAATGAAAAAGTGATGCAAATATTTTGTATAGTGTTTACAGTAGTTCTGTGTTAGAGAAGAGTCAGCTAGTGTCATTGGTTTCCAGCAACCAATAAATAATTTATTCTCTACCTTGTTATTAGTTAGGTGGTTATTTTACCTGTTTATTTATTGCCAAAGGCCTGGCAAAAGTATTTTACATACAGGTGTCTTTTTTAAATGGGCTACTATTGGTATCTTTTAAACTATAAATCTGACAGCATACTTTAAATGGGGGACCTTCTCTTGTGTTTTGAAACATTAAAAAATATGTAATTTAAATGTTTGTAAACGCCCACCGACTATATATTTCTATGGCGAGCAACAATAGAATTTACTATGGAACACCCTATATTTTATGATTATTTTGGATTTTACTGGATTCTGGAGCTGATATTGAACATGTTACCAAATAAATTTTTCGTGTGTAACAGAATTTTAGTTTTGCCACTTAATTCCTCTGTGATATGCTTTTAAATAAATAACGAAAAACGTATTTGTTGATTTAAAAAAGTCGTTCTAATCAATATCTTAATACTTTTTTAATTTCTCCAAAAACAAGGAATGGTTCCCTATTTAAAGTTTTCTGTCAGATTTATAGTTTCAAGATACCAAGGGTGGACCATTTAAAAAATACAAACAATACTTTAAAAAATGTATTCCCTTACATCTTTCTGTAGCGCATAAAACACTAGTCAAATCTAGTTCTAAATTAATCTAGAAAATACACTTTTGGCTAGAAACACTTTTGGAGTTTACTTTTGTATTGTAAACACTTTTTAAAAATTTTAATGTTATAAATAACAAAATATTCCATTTTCTTATTTTATCATCGTTTGCGAATATTTAAACTTTCTGCCTGTAAAGATTTATGAACATTGAAAACGGGTTTAAACATTTAAACTGTTTTGACTGTTTATCCATTAGACAAATTATATAAAAATTAATAAATATCATACAGCATTTTTTATATAAAATAATAACTGGCTATACAATAAAATTATAAATAATCCATAGACTAAGTTTTCCGGGATAGGCCGTCCGTAAAAGTAGGCCTATGATAGAATTTATATGCATTGAATGTGCTTTCGCATAAAGTGATGGACAATTCGAGTAAGTCGACTCGATCGGACGCGGCAATAAAAGCGCATATCGAATGACCGCGTGCAACAGCCTGAATGATTTTATTCGCAACTAAATCAATATTAATCTAAATTTCATTGGCAATTCCAAAGGGTAATAAAACACTTAATGACTTTGGTGAGTAGGCGCCAAGGGCTGACCATAGGTCATCAAAACCAAAGTACCATGAAACTGGTCGACATCACTATACGACATACTTAAGCCTCTTTGCATGACCGTCATAAAATGTTCAATTCTTAAAGCCCTTCTTTGGCCCACTGCTCCCTTACCGAAACGCTAAAACTTTTATTCGCTGCCAGTTTTGTTAAAGCCAATTGTTCAGGTCTTGTCATTTAATGACCGTATTATTTCTGTTTTCAATCGTAAATGTTGTAAACATTTATTGTGTAAGAAAATGAATCATATTCTTATGACTTTAACACAATTTTTGTTAGAACATTTATAATGTTGAGCTAATTATACGAAACAATAAGCTAATTCGTTTGAACAAGGATGTGTATGAATATTGAAAGAGAGAAGTAGAGTTAGGATTAATTTTTATGAATACAGAAGCTATAGCATTTTTATCTATTAATATGTCTACAATTCATTTTCATTAATTTAAAACAAGATTTCCTCCAAAATATGATAATGATAGGAGAAATACTTACATGCCTTGTAGGCCAACTACCGTGCAATTGTGAGTAAGATATTTGAATGTCACTTATATTACACGGTTACACTATAAAGCTGCTTATGAGTTTGTAAGCCTACAGTATACATAGGTTAGGTTGAAATGGGGTTTCAAATTATTTAGCTCTGATCAATGCGTAACTTTAAAATAAATTGTAAGTTTCCATTTCTTAAAATTGAAATACCAAAACAATATTTATTTTAAAAATTGTTCAATATTAGCGGACACAACAAAACACTACATTTAGTGCTATATGGTTATTAAAGTTAAAAAAATATTTTGCAGGATGGAACTTACGGGGTTTAATCGAAAGATATGACTAAATTACAAGTGAAAAATACATGGACCAAGACAGGAATTTGAATCCAGGATCTTTACATAAGGATCTGCATTTAAAAAATAAATAACACTACTGAAAGCTGCAAATAGAATTAAGATTGTTTACAATGTCGTTTCATATTAGGTATTCAGTCTAATAGTTTCAAAGACTGCAGTAAACCTTACAAGTGAGATAACATCGACCAATATCTGGTGTGATTAGGGTGGCTCAGTTGGCAGAGCGTTATCACGGAATAGTAAAGATCCTGGGTTCGAATCCCGGTATTGGTACATATTTTTTCGCTTGTAATTTAGTTAAATTAGCCCTTGCTGAGGAAGTGTGTAAGCAGACAAATTATCAACTCATATAAAAGCGGGTATACGTAAATAAATACGTAAGTATGTGAGTAACATATAATATAACAGATATTGAGTAACATAAAATATAACAGATGTTTTCACCCATCATCTGTAATACTTAAATAAAACCCAGCTTACATTACACTTTGAGGTTATGTTTACAACTTCAAACATTATAATTTCTTGTTAAGTTGATTTTTACTTTCTGCACCTTATACGTAGTATATGGAGAAAGTATAGTTTTCGTCCAAAATTTCGAATTTGAATTTTTAGTGGAATTATCTGTTTTGATGCTCCCTGAACAAAAAAAAAGTTTTTTTTTTGGTGATGTCTGTCCGTGTGTTCATGTGTCTGTGTGTGTCTATAAGGATGTGTACAGAGCTGGAGACCATACCAACGGTCCGATTTTTGATGAAATTTAGTATGTAGGTGTAGTTCTGGAATATCCCCAGGCATTTTTTTCATTTTTCAAATTTTTGATTTTTAAGGGGTTTTACCTGCCAAAAATGGCAAAAAAACGAGAAAAATAAAAATTTATCAGAAACGGCTCTAACGATTATGATAAAATTTGGCTTATTTGTAGCCCTTAATGTACACTACCATATAAAAAACGGCATATTTCTAAAAATTCTCGTTTAGGTAATAATACTAGCTGATTTTGGGGGGTTTTTGGCCAAAAAGGGGTTTACAAAAATTTTCAAAACATTTTTTCGTGCATCTATACAGACCTAATTGACATATTTGGTGCAAAGTTGTTCGAAATCGATCGAATAGTTTAAATAATAATAATAATATAATACGGATGTGTGTTACATGCATCCAATATTTTTCATGGTAACATTTTCCTACTTTTTCAATTCTAAATAACCACCTCCTATGCTACTCTTAGGAAGGTATAAAGTTTCAACTGGGAGAAAGTATGTGGCAGTTATCTGGTACCGTTTATTTACATATAAGATATAGAACTAATGTATGCTATAATATGTTTTAAGATTTGTTTTGAGGTTATAAACCGTATATAATTACAACATTTTATCACCAATATAATATTCATTTATACAAATTTAAAGAAGAGATACCTATTCGTTTAACTTCGGAAACTTTCGTACAACTTCGTATAACATATAAACATTATTCGATTATTAATTTCTTCACTATAATAGTAATAACATCTAAATAATTATTTATCTATCAATATGAAATAAAAAGCAATAATTAAATTATAATATTTGTATTATTCTATAAATAATAACGTATAGAATTACAAAATTTTAACAAATAGACCTACGTTTTATAATCCGTAGGCCTTTTTTATATTGTAGGCCTATATAGACACATTTACCGAGTTGGGCTTACTAATTACAAAATACAAAATAATGAGAGATATGGTTTTATAATGCCTATTTCGCGAGTCCGTTGAACTGATTTTAATAAATTTGTTATTGCAATGTGCTTTTTGCGTAACTTACATTTACAAAATTAACAAGGAATTTACTTTTAGAAAAACCACGAAGGCAAACCGGCGAGCCAACCTTTAGCTAAACAAAATTTATATGCTTTGTGAGTTTAAGTGAAAACATTATTTTGTATTCTACTCAGCTTGTATTAAAACAGATTCAGTTGAGATTATGTTAAATTAACGCTAAACCTGGAAAGTAAAGCTACTATAAATTTAATAAATAACACTGAAACCAAATGGAAATATGGTTTCTCATTACTTTATTTGCATGAAATATGAAAATTAGGGGTGTGCGGGTAGTGATTTTTTGGTTTGGATCGAGTTCGGGTCGGGTAGTAAACTCGAAGCCAGTGTATATTTAGAAAATAAAATCTTTTCCCTGTGAATTTAGCACTTGTCTCAAAATTCCGAAATATGATATTGTTACTTAAGTTATTAGGTTTCTAAAAACCTAATTAGACTAACCAAAGTAAATTATTAATTATTATGTAAATTGAAATATTTGTTCTAATCCTGTTTTTTAGGCGAAAAATCTGAGCGGATATTATCGTCTATTGTTCTATTTTCTTTAAATACTCTCATGATCGCTATCTGTTACAAAAATCTTAGGCCTAGTAGTACTAGGACCGGCTACATTGATATTTATAGTGATACAATTGTCTATTTTAGGAAATATAAAATACACAGTACACAAAACAATGAAAAATAAAACTACTAACAAAAAACTACAAAACTAATATAATAACAAATCCGTTTCAAAAAAGTGAAACATTTATTTATTTTAATACAAATTGTAAAGAACAAAAACGTTAACCGTGATGTGAAACGAACGAAGCTGATGTTCTTTTATAACCTCAAAGAACACTGAATTACAAAATACAGATTAATAAACACAATAAAACAAAAGTGAACTGTTATGTCATTATGACTAAGGACCTTTGCGCCGAAAACGTTTACGCCGACCGGGTATCTACATTAATGTTGACATTTCGGCTTTGATTTTCATTTTTGGTAACATGCAACTAGAAATGTTGGCCTTAGTCTAGAAAGCCAAAAGAATATCATATCGCAGTTAACAGTTGTCGGAGAAAATGTTCTCTCGTAAAAATTCAGGGAAAATTATCGGGTGTCAACTCTCAAGTAACGAATAATACAACATAGATAATAATTATACTGGACTGGTAGGCAGCTAGGCACACGCACGGGTTATGCAAGACAATATTGTTATAGTCATGTCGCACATAAAACACAAGACGTGTCTCTTCTCTTTAGGTTTTGAATTTGTTTCATCAGAATAATTGTTTTCTATGTGACTCGAAGTAAACGACAGATATCTAGCTGTTTTAACCAACGTGATGTTTTGATTCCATATTTTTGTTCCATTTGTCGAGCCCAGATCGTTTGTTGTGATTATAATATAAATAAAGAAGGTTGGATAGTTATAAGGTTCAATTGTACACATTGTTTTTATTTTTTATATTGAAACAAATTTTTTCGAATTTTTTCCTGAAAGGAAATTTCATTATTTATTTTAATTTTTCACTACCCGAATTTATTGGGTACTAAATTCCTCACTACCCGAATTTATCGGTTACTGAATTCCTCACTACCAGAATTTATCGGGCACAGCCAAAATACTCGACCGCATTTTAACGTATATTTCGGACCCGTCCGACCCTCTGGTAGCGAAAAAAACCCACCCGAAACCCACAAATTCGGGTACCCGTAGACCCCTAATGGGTCATGTATAATAGTGCAGAGACAAAACTCGAATACAACTCCGCTTTTGAAATCTTTTCAATTTAAATCTTTGTATTTGTAAAACGAAGAAACGATTAAAAATAAACTCAATTTCAGCTTTTCATTCATTTCTATTTCTTCAACAATGTTCTTCATTAGGACAAACATCTGCGTCGTTTGTTTGAAACAATTTAAAGAAGTCTCGCACAATTATAGTCTGTAAATGAAATCTGTCCCCTGATTGATGAAGACTGTCTTTTCTTCGCGACAAGGTAAAACAATTTGTCTGAATCACCCAAGTTTATCGCCCGCCTTCTTCTTTTTCTTCTTCCCAAGTGGGAACTTTTCCGTCGTAGGATTACCGGACTATGATTGATGACAGAGACAACGCAATGCGGTGGTGTTATCCCAAGAAATTATTTCCATTGTGTTCCACAGAAAGCTGTATTTCAGGGTAAGGGTAGTTTTTGCAAATCATACACCCCTCTAGATCAACTTCATCAAACCTCTTCAAACTGACACTCAACAATATAATTAGGGACCGTTATGATTCACACTGAAAGATTTAGGAAAATAAGCAAGAAAACGTTCTCGTGCCTACAATATTAGGGTCATGCCGTCATGTTATCAGGCCTTTGGTAGTCGATTAGAATTCCCTATGCCTCATTCCACATAAATATAGCTGATAAGTAAAATTTAGTGAAAATTATTTCTCATTCTAAATGACATTACCTCAAATTAATGAAAAACGTCAAATAATTTCAAAGAAAATGTAGGTCCAAAAATAGTAATAAATGATATTTTTGGTCAATTATATTATCTGTTAGCTCAACTGATAAGAATATTTTTAGTGTTAATAGAAGCTGTTTACTCTACACATCTAAATTGTCCTGTAGACTATTTATCAGTAGAATTTCTATTAACAGCTCATTTAATACTTAAAAATAATAAGTTTATCCAATTTTTATGTTCGGGTTTTGTCTAACAGTAGGCTGGTTCTTTTTCCACGGTTAAATCGTATTCCTTATAACTTGATTTATACATTTAATATTACTTAGGCCTAACTTTTTGACTTAACTATACATCTTTAATAAAAATAAATAATTATTAAGTATTTTAAATAAATAAATACAAATAGTTATTTGTGAATCTAGGGTGAAAAGTTGAGTTTGTCGTGATACATCTGTGATACACACAACGTTTTTCCTACAGCTACATTTTAAATTAGTGTTTTAATTGTTTAAAAGATCTGCTTACAGAGGTTAGTTCCATAACAATCAAAATTTTCAAAACAGACTACATCAGCTGTTTACTTTGAGTACAGTGCGCAAAGTAAACAGCTGGAGTGGTAAAGTAAATACCCTTTGACGGCCATGAGCCGATATATCGGCTTACAAAAATAGTTCTGAAAACGGCCGCGAGCCGAAATATCGGCTCATCGAATTCAACGCTTTAACGTCCACGAGCCGAAATATCGGCTTGTTATTCTTTTAGTGATTACACACTTTTTTTCTACTATTTTAATTTAATTTTGTAGTAAAATAGAAACAATCAAATTGCTTGTTACTAGTGATAAAATCGAGATTACGTTTTTGTCATTTTCCTCTAAATTTTTTGTTTATTCGTGAAATTAAGTTGGTCTTGATTTTACAGCTGGGAGTTGTAGAACCAATACCTGCAGTTGGTTGTGCATTGTTTACGTCTAAGTAAGTATTTATATGGTTATATTTTTGTGTTTATCGTGTCTTAATATTTGTTTTTGTATAGGTTTTTATAGTTTAGTGCTTGTGTTATTCATTATGAGGAATAAACGGCGTTGTGTTTCACCAGTTAGTTCAATAGTATAGAGTTTACCTAACTTATACGACAAATTACGCCCACAAACACTTTTTGTTTATTTAGATCAGACAAAAAATGTTTAAGATATTCTCTTGAAATTTGCAGTATTTGTACAGAATACACAAGTGTATTAGAAAATAACTATATAAACTCTATAATATATTTTTCAGTCAGGCCTATTTGACTCCAAAATAAAAAAAAAAATGAATAAAAAATAAGAAAACCTATTAGTCCTTAAAAATAAAATAATTTTGTTTTTAAAGGTTTTCTTTTTACTTAGATGTATAGTACATATTGCTACAAGTAAAACAATGTAACAACTCCAATATATTTTTAGATTAGTTACACTTTTACTGCCACAAAAAATTACATCTTGACAAAACTGCCATTTTTGTCCTGGCCTTTTTGGCATACTTGCTGTTTAATCACTTTTAGGATCGAACGTTATTTTTTTGCCTGGCCTTAAAAGGGTTTTTACAGCTGTACTAAAAATTGGGTGCATTAGGAAATTCTAAATAAATCAGACGTATGTTAGTTATTTTAGATAAATACATATTATCAATAAAGAAGAAGAAATCATCGACGAATTCTAAAGAGTCTTACTTTAAGACGCGTATCGCGAGTTCGTATATTTCAACTCATCAAAAAAGTGTTTGTATATTCAAAACTAAAGAAGTTTTCACTTTAAAAACCCGTGTATACCAAATCTCGAGAAAATCTTTAGTGCAGTTTACAAATAAATATTTATTTAATACTTACAAATATATAATTTTTAATAATTTAAAAATGTAATAAATAAATCTATAAGTTATGTTCGGCTTTGAGGTTAAACATCCTTGATATTGTATTTATTTTTTACAATTATTTTTATTTACTTCGATCTTTTTATTTATTTACTGTTACATTACATTTTAAAATATAGCTGTAGCTATAAAAACAGATTACATTGTCAACAAAACAAAACATAGAGACAGCTATAAAATACAGGTAATATTTAGAGCGCTTAAAGCTAATTTATACCAACCTAATTACAAATTTAAAATTTCACATTATCATTTAAAAATTCATTAACATTATAGTAAGCTCGCCCTATCAAAAACTCTTTTACACATTTCTTAAAAAACAAACATTTTTTAATATCCTTAATGTGCAGAGGAAGCTTACGGTATTGAACATTTTTTTGTCTCATATATTCACTTGTTCTTTCATATATAATAAGGCGATGTTTAGATATTTGGAAGTTTATTTTGTTCCTAGTCCCATATTGATGAACATTTTGTTCATTCAACAAAACATCATGGTTGATTTTAATAAATAATGGGCATTTCAAAATATACAAAGATGGAGTCAACAGTCTCCTATCCATAAAAATTGTTTTGCATGAACTAGTTTTATTCAAACCATACATGCAACGGACATATTTTTTGTGAATTTTAAGAATTGTTATTAATCCTGTTGTACCTCCCGAAAGCAAAATTATATATTGCACGACAGAGCAAAAACTGCCAAGGTAAACCATTAATCTGGTCCTTTCAATTCTTGAAAGACTAAATAAAACATAACTTGTGTTTCAAACTATCACTAACTAGCTTGGGCTATTGGTCCAAATTATTTCTGTTGTAATAGAATTGTAGAAGTTTAAACTTGTGTTAATTTACGAATATAGGCCTAGGCCTACTGATACTGAACTGACACGGCAATGACACACCACGGACCTGTGAAAATGGACCTTAAGGGCTTCTTTTTTTCTTTTAAGGTACGGAACCCTAAAAAAAATGTATTTTTATCTCGGGAGACAAAACACAAATTAAAAGTTATAAAACTAGCGAAACTTTTAAAATTCATTAAACATCTGTATCTTGTTGTGTTTGTTCTGACATTTGGTTTACATAAACCTCACTTTAAAAAATGCATTAATAGTAACAGTAATATTAAAATTATAACAAACGAAATTTTTTAAATAGTAACATAATAACATATAAATACAATACCTCTACAAAAGAGCATCAGATTTTAAAAGTTTGTTGATGTTTTAAAGATAAGAGGCATATATTTTCGTCCTGAAACCCCAAATAAGAACTAAAGGAGTGGCAATACGTTAGTGTAATAAAGTTTTTTCATAATACAAAACACAATATTCCCAGAACTTGAATTAAATAATGTCTATTTAAATTGATCTGTTGTAAAGACACATACTAGATTATTGAGGATTAAGGTAATTTTTAATGAAGGGCAAGTACTTGAATATTGACGCTAAATTATATTATTTAGTACGTTGTTAGCGGTTTTTCCAAGTACGCCATAATGTCTCTCGTAGAAACCATCGATGAGGAATTACCCCAATGCGGGCTCAGCGGTGTTAGTGACAGTTGCCGAAGGCACTGTGACACGTGCTTCACGCCCGGGTGACGCTGTGAACTGGCCTCAGGTATTGACACAACTTTTAATTACGCACGGAATCAAACAGAACAATAGCTTTCATTATGTTTACAAGTCTGTGTGGAAAATACGAATTTGGTTGATTAGGTCCAAGTAGGATGATACGCGGAAATAAATTCTGATGAAGCGATTCAGTGAGGTTCGCCGAATGTGTGCTGGGGTTTATGTAATTCACTTTTAGAACCGGTATTGGTTTGATTAAAAATAAAATTGCTGTTAAAACCAGAATTGCTTTTGTTTAGTTCAACACGGTTTGGTGAAAATTTTTATTGTTTCTGATTTTGTCTAGTGGAAAAATAATCTTCATTACGCCTTGAGTGATAATTTGCATAAACATACATATTATTATTTATAATTATGATTTCTTAATGACTGGATGTGTGTATTGGTAAAAAATGTGTATAAAAGTAAGATAACAAGTGATCCATATAGTGTGACTCAACCACGGAACATTGAACAGAACCAGTGGCGGATCCAGGGCATCATTTTGGGAGGGGACTTTCTGCAGGAGGGGGGGGGGGTTAGAGGATATGTAATTTGAAATTATCAAACAAAAATAACCAATTTGGGAGCATTTTCAAGTTAAAATTTTTTAAAGTATTTTATGTTTTTTACAAAATTTTTTAAATCTAACTATTCAGATTTTGTATAATAGTTGAATAGTAAAAATTTTAATTATTTGAACAGAACTACACATGTTTAAAGAGTAGACTACTAATACAAAAATTTTACAACTGACTTGAAAGAAACAAGCTTGATACTAATTATAAATGAACAGGTAACTTTTTAACTTATAATAACAACTTTTGAAGTTAAATTTATATTGAATGTAATTAAGCCTAACGCTGAAAGTATTTGGTTTCCTCCTGATTTTTCGAATCTCTCAATCACTTGGTTCATGGTTGGGTTCAATAGGTAGGCTATGTAGTGGTGTATAATATAAGAGAGCCAATCTAACCAACCTTTTCTGAACCATTGCAAAGAATTATACACTGTAAGTTACAATACTGTATAACATACAGTACTTTGTCGGAAGCGTGAGTAAAAACGAATATATCAAAGACCTGTATTAAAAAAAAAGTGATTACATTGTAATTCTCAAAGCAACACTGCATTACTGTATTGTACTGCAATAAATTCTCTTTATCTCTACATCTATGAAAATATGTTTTAGATAACATAATTAACTATGCGTATATTCTCAATTTTGTAAAAAGAATAATACAGATTATTAAATTCAAAAAATAATGCCTACTACACGGATTGTGATGCATAATTCTGAGAACCATAGTCTAAGACCCAATAGTCTAAGGGCCAGTAGACCCTTTTTTCTTTTTTTTTCATGGGTCGACCATGGCGTCGACCAAATAGATCTTTTGCCTCCTTAAATTTCCTAGTTATTCCCACCCAGTAATACCCGTCTTCCTCATAAAGGCACAGATACTACCTATTGGGTTTCCTAGGATGGTTTCTCTTTCCTGCCCTGGGGGGCCTAGGGTAAAAGTTCAGTAGGATGTGTTCCGCCGATTCTTCAGCCATTCCGCATTTCCTACTCTAGCAATCCCAATTCTATGTAGGTGTTTCCTAAGGTGATAGTGACTCGTTAATAGGCCAATTACCCATCTCATGTTATCCTTTCCAAGTGAGATAAGTTCTTCAGCATGTTTCCTGCCTGGCTTGAACAACTTCCTGGCAAGTCCACTCGTTCCTGAAACCCTCCAGGCTTTGTCTTTGCCCTCCTGCATCCACATCTCAACCGATGCTCTGGCATGCCCATAGGAAATCTCAAACACCGGCTCAGGGCCCGCAAGAAGAGATTCAGACCCTTTCTTGGCTAGCTCATCTGCTTTCTAATTACCATCAATACCTGAATTCCCAGGGATCCAGCACACAGAAACCTCATTCCCCTGGCTAAGCTCCACCAATGCCGAGAGGCAGTACCACACCACTTTAGTTTTTACTCTATATGAATTTAGCGCTTTGATAGCTGCTTGGCTATCACAGAAAATCAGGATGTTCTTAGTCACTCTATGCACTCTAAGATTCTCTTCTATGCAAGTAGACTCACTCGCCGTCGTCTGACCGTTTTACCGCAGCGCTTCAGCATAATATAATATTAGCACAGATTGATGAAACAAGGACTTGAGTTCAAATATCGGGTTGGTTACAATTCAATATTTGTGACTTTTAGATGTAATCTGATTGAACAACTTAAGATGTACTTGACAATGTACTTAAGATATTTGCCATCAAATGTATACCTGGCTTCCAAATTTTCTTCTTTTTTTTAGGTTTGGGGGGGGGAACGTTCCCCCAGTATCCTCCCCCCCCGTGGATCCGCCACTGAACAGAACTGTATTACATGTTGTGTGGACTCAACGCAACTGTTTGTTTGTTAGTAGGGTGAACTTACGTTGTAGGCTCAATGCAAAAAAGGAATGTTGCTATAAACAATCTTATTTATTTAAACTCACCTTACTAAGTTTAGAATATGATAGACCTAGTGATACTGAAGTCACACTGAAGTAACATTTTTATCAAGTTGTGTTTATGTTATTATAATACACGAATCAAAATTTAAATATTTATTTTAAAATCACCATCAAATAGGCCTATTAAATACCTAAAAACAGAATAGCTATAATTTCCTATAAAACAACTTCTAAAACCATAACAATTAAAAACCATTAGAGAGTTGAGTGTATGTTAAAATGGATTGAAAAATTTAAAGTATTCAAACTAAATGTTTATGTTAAGCAATATAGGGTGTCCATAAGTAAAGCGCCAAACTTCGGGGACTGGTTCTGTGGGTCAAAATAAGAAAAAAAGTTCATATAAACACAGACCCGAAAACGCTTAGTTTTCTAGATATCCGCCATTTTGTTGTTTGTACAAAATAATTCGTATCTAAAGGACGGTTTGACTGATTGAGTTCAAACTTGGATTGAAGTTTAACCTAATAATAATAAATCTGAAGAAAAATAAACAATTAAATCCAGTTATGAGTTTCAAAATGGTGGCACAATTTCAAACCTAAATTACTCAAAACCCGTACATTTTAACAAAAAATGTCAAGATACCTTTCTTGTAGCCCTTTTGATTGTTTTTTGGATGGTGATTTTTAAAAACAATCGGATGAAGTATAATAGTTGTTATGTGTAATAATTGGTTTATTCAACCCGGCATCCTATACCAACACAGTAAACACAGCAATATTGTATGTACATTATATTTGCTGTTATTACCTTCATCTTGGATTTAATCGCTTACTTTTCTTGAGATATATTATTTTTAGGTTAAACTTCATGCCAAGTTTGAACTCAATCAGTCAAACCCTTCTCTAGATAAGAATTATTTTGTACAAAAAACAAAATGGCGGGTGTCCATTTTAACTGGGCCACCATTGGGATCTCCAAAAGTGTAAGATTTACATCAAAATTTAAATGGGGGACTTCACCTACTTTTTAGTGGCCATTAAAATATGAATTTGAAATTTCGAAAATATGCCGCCATTTTCCAATATGGCAGCCAACTTTCGTATTTCTTATGGAACACGCTATATTTTATGGTTGTTTTAGATAACATGACAGTGGTAAATGCAACTCTCGCATGGATCGAATACAGATAAAAACAAAGCACTATATTGTTTTTAGGCCTATTCAAATCGTATTTAATTCAAACATTATAGTATAAGAGAATATTGTGTCAATGTGTCTCGAATACTACGTTACGTTCCTGTAGACCGTTACTGCGACGGTGTGTAGGGTACCGTCAGCAATTTTTGTTATCTTATCTTCTAAAGCGAGAGATAATTGTCTGTCTGCTAAATGGATCTGGAATCTCCGTCTAAGGATTTTTGATTTTTTGATTTTATATGGGGCTTTTGGCCACGAGAAATCGATTGGAAATGGTCACCAGTCTGGGAAAATTCGTTTTCTACGTCTTTTTATTAAATTAAAAAGTGAAATTTGTCCATTTTAAACAATACAAAGCACAGCTGATGCAAATGTTTTCAATGTCATTACAATAATCATCTGTTTTCTTTTAAACGAAGCACAGCTGATGCAAATGTTTTCAATGCCATTACAATAATCATCTGTTTTCTTTTAAACTGTGTTTTATTAGAGGTAAGCCTAATGTTGTATCTATTTATAGTTACCATGGCAACGAATACTTCTGCTAAATAAACATGCCCTTTATTTAGTTGTTTAATGTTATAGGCCTAACCTAAACGATGTTCACGGAAATTTGCAATAATAGTTATTGAAATCATAGCCCTGCTTATAATCGAGCTTTAGCTCGGTCTCCTGGTACTGCTTTTGAAGTGTAAACTTCCATAGACGCACCTCGTCTAAAAATTGCGGGCCGTGAATCGGATTTTACCGTCACGCTTTTTCCGTCACACGTGACCCTCTACTATATAATACAGTTATATAGTACACATGTGTATTTAGCAGAGTACATAGTGTACTTGGTAATATCTCCGAAATGGTGCTTCCTTATTTCGTAAGTTGTGTTAAAATAGTGTACTTGGTAATACCTCCGTGCTTCCTCATTTCATAAAATGTGTTTTTATTCAATATTTTCTATACTTTTGAAGTGTAAATCAGAATATCAGAATATCGCCATAGTCTTAAGCTCACCTGGATTTTTTATTAATTTTTATTTCCTACAAAAACCGTGATGGGCTGTGTCGCTTCACACGCGCTGTACTCGTCTTAATGTTCACCTTGTCTTATACAATAGTGTTGATGTTAATCAGCTGTTATACAAGTGCATTATTATCTCTACCTTTCTGTTTAACAATTAACAGTTTATACAATAAAAACTGCTTACCTACATTCTAACCTAAAAAGTTATTTACGTTGTTGCAACTACTACAAGCATGAGACCTGTTATTGGCATGCCAGGAGCTTTTTTAATTTATTTTATAAAATTGTACATAATTAAAACACTGCATACAATAAATGTATGATTAGTTTAAAATATGTTAGGCAAACTTCAGTTTAAAGTACAGTAATTTACAAAAGTTTTTTATACGTTTTTGAGGTAATGTTTAAAGCTGATATGCATTTGAATCGGGACTCGTTCTTAAAAACTCTTTGGAATACTTAGTAAAAAAACATGATATTTTTAAAAGATAAATATTTTATAATCCTTTTTATTCAACGGGAAAATATCGCTTTAATCGTTCTTTTATAAAATACTGAGCAAATTCAAACAATAGTATATTTCACCACTAGGTCAAACGTGAAGCTTTTCGGTACGAGATCAAGTTAACTGAACATGAACGAGAATCGAAAAGCCACGTTTGGTCCTAGTGATGAACTATATTGTTTGTCATATTGCAAACAATATAAAAAGAACTATTACAAAATTTAAAAAAATGTTATAACCTGTTTACCTTCAAAAGTTAGCTTTCATTTTGTTCCTACTTTTATATAAAAAAAGCTGTTCACAAGTTTTTAGGTATTACATCTGTTTATGTTAGCAGTACTCTAACTAACTCTAACCTCTAATGATTGCCAGATCGAATACTTCGGACTATCGATTGCCATATCGAATAGGCCTACTTCCATCTATCGATTACCTTATCGAATACTTCCATCTATCGATTCCCAGAACGACTTCCGACTATCGATTGCCAGATCGAATACTTCTGACTATCGATTGCTAGATCGTTATTTCTAACTTTTTGACTATAAGATAGATTACTTACATTCAAAGTATTCACGCTTTGTTTGAAGCACCAGTAACTGAATTTCTTATATTTTCCTCGTACACTTTTCGAGACTTATTCTTCTTGTATTTATTGCACTTTTTGAAATACTGTACATCTTTACTTTCCATGTCACTTGTATTTTCCGACATTTTCTGAAATCAAATAAAATGTGCAAAAAATGAACTAAAATCGATTATAACAGCTGTATATCGGTTATTTACAATCGAATGTATCGGTTGTTTTTATCGATTGTTTACTGTCGCCAAATAGTTCGTTCAATCAATAGTTATAGAAACGAAAAGTAACAGCTAATGTCCTCGACTCCAGCTGACGTTTTTTGGTCCTAGGACAAAAAAGAGCTACTTTTGCAATTCAATGTAGGCCTATGTATTGAAAACAGTTGTTTTTGAAGCAGCACGACGAAAAAATATATTCGAGTACCTTTATTCTTCCAGTTTGCCTAAGTGATATAGTTGTTTAGATATAAATAAGTGTACAGGGACAGAAACTGATAACTAAATTATTATGTACGTCCCGCAACATTATAATTTTTTTACATAGAAATTATATTTAAAATAATTCTCATTATTTTTTTACTGAAATAATAACAGAACCACCTATTTTCACATCGACAATTAAACTGTTGAAAAAATATTTCCTTACCACACTGTTGTTCTATAATTTCCTCTGTTGAAAGTACAAACTGCATTATTCCAGTTTCGCAATGGTTTGGTTTAACCCTCCCAGCCATTTCCTATGCAAGTACTTTGAATGCACTATCTTGCTCCTAAGCAAATGTGACACGCATTATTCCGCACTATTCAACGTCCTTCACTCCACTATTCATTAACACTACTATTCACTACTGCTCTATTATTACACTCCCCTTTACCCACTATCTCCAGTGGTAAACCAAGTTTTCCATATTGATGCATGTTTCCTGAGAACCTCAAGATATGTTTCCATCCACGCATCATTCGCTTTACCCTTCCGAACTGTTTTCCATTTCTGTACGTAATATTCATTGTTCTCGAGAATATTCTCACAAGAAAATGAGATGCTGCGTTTCGTCGGGGCTTTCCTTTATTCATCAACAATCTTTCTTTTAACAACAAACTTTTGTAAGTTTATTTCTTTTATTCTATTTCAATTTATTTATTTTCATTTTTAAATACAATACAAACAAAATAAATAATGACTAAAAACAATGCATAAAATTAAATAAGAGATATACAAACAAATATATTGTTGGTAAAGTTGCAAACAATAACAAATATTTTAAAAACACATTAACACATAAAATGCACCAAACTTCTACAAACAGTAACTTTTATATAAAACTAGTAATTCCTCGTGAAAAATCCCAGGCAGATTAACTAGATTCACATCAGAAATACATTATTTGAAAAAATACTATTTAAAAACAATAGACTTTATCTAGGTCTATCTAACTATGCTGACCTGTAAATTTTTAACTCGGTAAATGTGTACAAGGCATTTATAACAATTAAAAGAGTACTAGTAAACCCCGTGAAAAATCACATTCACATTAATTGGATACACATTAGAAATACACAATTTAAAAAAACAAACTATTTACAAACAACATTAAGGCCTACTTATACAGGCCTACTTAAACTTAGCCCCAAGCTATAATCTACACTGGGTTTGTTTAAGTATTACAGATGATGGGTGAAATCAGTTGTTAAACGAATAGGTAGGCCTTTCTCTTCTTTAAATTGGTATAAAAAAATATATTGATGATAAAAGGTTGTATTTATATATAGTTTATAACCTCAAAGCAAATATTATAACGTATATTATAGAATTAATTAGTTCTATATAACTCATATTTAAAAAAATCAACTTCACAAGAAATTATAACGATTGAAGTTGTAAACATAACCCCAAACTATAATCTACACTGGGTTTACAGATAATGGGTGGAATCAGCTGTTATATTATATGTTATTCACGTACGTACGTACGCGTTACTCGTACACTAGCTGTTATATGAGTTTATTAAAAAGACAAAAACAGATGTTCAAGGTTTACTGGGATCATTTCAATCGACTTAAACTAAAAGTTAATTAAATTATAAATTTATGGTAGAACAACTTTACAAATGAATAGGATAAATGAGAGTAATGATGGTTATAGCATACACTTATACGTAGTTTTATACATCCAAACAGTATTCACAGACACATACAACAGTTTGCAATAAAATGCATTTTCATATAAAGTGATAATTTTACAGTTCTAACACTAACTTTCATACATTTTGAAATTTGAATAATTAATTGGTACATTTAGTTTTACATATTAAAAAAAAAAAAAAACTCAAGACTGTTCAGTATTGCAAAGAACAGTTTTTTAAACAGTGAACTATTTTTATGCAGGTTCTACTATTTTTCGAAAGTTTAGTGTCTTTTGGGATTCTTTATATTTTTTGCTGGCCAATCAATTAAATATGTATCGAAACTAATTTAAAGAACTTGAGGCGGCATAAAGTTACTGAGATACCATGTTAAGGAATACCAATTACTGTGGGTATGTTTATGTTACGGTTTGCAGTAAAAGATGTGTAATCTGTTAAGGACGAACAGTCCATTACCAGGACGAAACAGTAACAGTCCAATCCTCTTCAATATAACTTACCTTTCATCGAATTTTGTAATCTTTTGTAATTTAACAGGAAATCGTTTACGAACATCTAAATTATAATTCATAGGTAACAAAAATTGTAAATTAAATATTATTGTTAAAGAATTTGCTTATAAACAAGACGAAAATCATGATTTTCAGCAAGCCACCTGATAGCAGTAAAACATCGGGATGAATTTAGTTACCTGTTAACTGTACATGGGAGCTTTCTGAAAATTTACAAGTCGTACTGACATGGTTGAAACTAAAAATAAGACTGGTATTAGTGAAAACGAAAGTGTATACAAGCGATATTCTAGTAGAGCTCGAGCGTTTTGCCAATGTAATATCATAGTCTTCTCAAGCTTGGTTCCGCTCGCTGGATTCGATGGTTTTACTCGAGTGGTACCTTTAAGAATCAAGAAATCGGAATTACAATAAATAAGATACAAATTGAGTACAAAAATACAATCATTTTTGTTTTGTTTTATCCTAATGTGTTTTTAAATAACTTTTTCAACAATTAGTCTCTAATCTATACCTATAGTTAAAAGTTTTAATTGTTCCTATTTATATCATTCTAATGTTTATATTATCTTTTATAATTGACAAAACTAATCACGGTTGTCAAAACAAAACAAAAACTTGTTGAATGGTGTCAATAGTGCTTGCTACTCGTAGAGGTCATCCAGAGGTCACATCATTAGGCCCAACCCTTGCTTCACTCTGAGGGGTTATCGGCGACGACCCCAAACGTTCATCAACAGATTCCATTTCTTCCAGATACGCATCGTTTACTTTAACTTCTTTACAAGTACTTCACTACGACAAAGGACATAAAACATGAGCCGAACCCGAGTAATAAACTGTAAATCATATCTGACGTATCACTGATAAGGGAGCTGATAACACTGGTTTGTTTAGATCAAGTCAATGACATAAGTATATCTTAAAAATAGTGTCCGACATAAACAAAGTAGACCATGTTGATATCATTAATATATTTTTCTTTTGAAAGATTAATTAATTAAGTTGGTCCTATATATTTCAAACTTATCATAGATAAACAAGTAATGACATATTATCTGTTAGTTTTATATTGAACAGATTCTTTACGTATTTTGCCATCCTGAATTCTATAAATGTTATTCCAATATTTTGTTCAAAGAGAAACAAATAACCTAAAAAATCGTAAGCTACATATTTGATTACTTATTTGTCGAATACGTTAAAAAATTAGGTATCTCACGTGAATTTCTGATAGTATAAAGTAAAGTAGTTAGCCTATTATGTCTTATGAGCTTCCGTGTACTTTATGTTCGAATAGGGTTACTTTTTCTATATATCTTAAGAAATGAATGTACCAATTTCCAGCTCTTTAGATTTAATGGAAGTAAATAATAAATATTTATTGTTTTATGGGTTGTTTCAACCCTTAAATCTAAATCAATTCTAGCCTATGCCACTTTCCATAAATATCCACCCACTACTTTTTACGTTTTACGAGATTGACAGTCAAACATCCAAATATCCAAAAATACAAACTTTCATATTTATAATATTGGTACGATATAAATAAAAAAGGATTTCTTTATGGATGATTATATTATATTAATTCAGTAAACATATAGGTTAAAGTTTAGACTTATAGGATTTTATTAGACAGGAACAACAATATTTTATAAGATTGATAATGTTTTATTGGTAGCAATTTTCAGAAGGAACGGATAATTCCTCAGGAGATGATAGGGAACATAAAAAAGCAAAACTGTTCTTATGAAAATAGGTTCGGAACAGCTTCGTTTTCAAGATTAAAAATGGCTTTCCGATTCTCGTTCATTTTCCGTTAAACTTGATCTCGTACCGAAAAGAAGATTCACTTTTGGTAATAGTGATGAAATATACTATTACTATTATTTATATTTTGTCTGGCATAGTTATAATGACAATCATGAGAAAATATTTCAACTGGCACCTAGAAATTTACACATTGGTGGTTCAAGTATTGTTATTATTTTAAAATATGTAAAATTCATAATATTTTAATTCTTTTACATTAAAGATACGTGACGATTGTAACAGCAATTTGCATAAGAGACTACAAAACTAATGAAGCTATCGTTTCAAAGTTTGAAAATTAAGGGTCTGCATTGTTAGTGCGGCCATTTCATTCAATGAAAGAGCAATATGGCGGATGAGACATTACTAAAAAAACTTCAAGCCGATGACATTCCCTTCTTTCAACGTGATATTGGATTGCTGGTCTACCTTTGTGGCTAAAAAGTTGAAATAATACGGGTTTTTATGCCGAGAGTTTTCCTTTTTGCTCGTCTTTTTTACTGACAGAATTCCATGATCCAAAGAGATTGAAATATACCATTGTAATAGAGTATAGGACATGGGAGTGGATAAAGAAATATTTCATTGTTCGTTTCCTACTAGGGGTTGAAGATGAGAGAAAAGGGGGTGGGGTGATGTCTTGAGAGTGGTGCTCGCTATTACACCCAATCCACCCCCGCCTTTAAAAAGGTTTCTGTCTTTCCAGCTTCTTTAGTATTGTCCTCTGATTGCCGTCGCGGGCCAAGCCTATTATGCTAGGACTCTTGAATTGGGCAGTAATCAAGACTGTATACTTTTTGTCGTTAAATAGCCCCCTTCCTCAGCGTCCCCTACTGGTGGGATTTAAAAACTTAACCACTTGAAAAAGGTAAGTACTGATTTTCAATGCATATTAACAAACAAACTGCTTTGGTCGTTTGCATACCAAATCGTATCGAGTTAAGCTTATGTAACAGTCAATGAGGGGGAGAGGTATTTAAAATCTTTTGAGAACGTTCTTCTGAAGTTGTTTCATTTTAAGCGCACATACCTAGTTACATTGTCAGAGTCATATAAATTTCAATCTTGGTTATCTATTGGAGGTTGGCTAACAATGTAAGAATATACTAGCTGACCCGTGCGAATATTTCGCAAGTTCGGAGTAGGCCTACATTTACCTGATTTAACACGTTGATTTAATTCAGTTAATTAAGTTTATTTATTTACATTGGTTTATAAATAACAGTTTCCCTATACAATCTTACAGTGTAAATAATCTAACTAACAGCTGTCATGCTAGTTAAACAGATGGTTAGTAGATGGCGCCTTTCATTAGGAACATACAGAGTATAATATAAAAGTTTTTTAAATCAATTTTTGTTATTAAAACATGAATGTTAAGCTGTTTGTCTATTTTTCCCGTGTAGTGGTTAAGGAAAGCTTTAAAATGATGCCTCATTCATGTAATTTGATGATGTATTAAGGAAGTTATGGCGTACTACCGACAAAAAAATAGTCTTGAGAAATAATATATGCGATTGAATGAATGTGTTGTAAGAAATACGTATTTGTATCAAATTCCGTTCAGATATAAAATTCGTTAAAGCAAACACAAAAATTAAAAATGCAATAATAATTCAAATGTGTCTTCTTTAATTTTCCCAAATTAATAAGTTTAGATTTTGTCCATTAAAGTAAACAATTAATGTATTGATATGGCTTTGTTAGAAAAAAGTAGAACATATTTTAGTATTGATTGTTTATTTTATTAGCATTGAGATTTATTTACAAATTTTAAGCTAACCGAATGTAAACTAAATATTATATTATTAAGAAATAAATACCATAATTTTTACATAAACTATCAACTCCTATAAAAGCGAGTGTACGTACGAGCGAACGTACGTGGAGTAACATATAACAACTGATTTCACCCATCATCTGTAAACCCAGTGTATATTGTAGTTTGAGGTTTACAACTTCAATCATTATAAAGGCGTGTCCACACTCATGCGCTTTCGTCTTCAATTTTCTATTCAACTTGCTTTTCAACTTTCATTTCATCTATCGTTAAAGGCATGCGTTTATTGAATGCGTTTGTTGAATGCTTCTTTACGTCCACACTAGATGTTCAATTTCCAGTCAATTTTCACGGAGGGAAGGCACAACATGGAAAAAGACGCTAGTATAATTTTAGGTATAAGTGCTGCTTATGTTTTTATAAGTGGTAGAAAGAGAAAACGTCGTTCAAATTGGAAAAAAAATTATATAAAATGTTGTAATTTTACGTGAATTGCAAGAAGATGAAGAACCATTTTTCAAAAGCTTTACGCAAATGTCTTGGGAAATTTTTACAATCTTCTACAAATTATAGAACCAGATATAACCATATTAAAAGAAAAAATATTTAACATAGTAAAATCAGTTTCATAAAATATTAGCTCGTTTGCTACATTATGAATCGCCAGACAACTTTTTTAAATTCTACAGTGATTATTTTTTATTTTTATTTTTATTTTTTTGCTTCCCAAAAATTTAAAGCGTCATCTCTTTTTACTTTATTTGTATAATCTCTGTTTTATTGTCCCACAACACTGGTAGTAAATTGTAGTAAATTGGTAGTAAATTCATTTATACAATTTAAAGTAAGTTCTTCAAAAGACATTTTTAGGTTAAATTGAAAGAGGAATTGAACGGAAATCCAACAGCAGCGGGAGAGCTTGCGTTATGGCTTGCGTCAACAAAACTGACTTCGTTCAACTCCTAAAACGCATGCGTCACGCATGCATCTCGAATGCCTCACACGCGCTACTCCTTGCGCTATGACGCATGCCCTTGACGCGAGTAAAAGCGCATGAGTGTGGACACGCCTTAATGTCTTGTGAAGTTGATTTTTTTAGATATGAGCTAAATAACTAATGTATGCTATAATATACGCTATAAAATTTTTCTTTGAAGTTATAAACTATATATAAATACAACCTTTTATAATAAATATTTTTTTTATACAAATTTAAAGAAAAAATACATATTCCTTTAGCTTAGGAAACATTCCTACATCTAAACAGCTGATTTCACCCATCATCTGTATTACACAAACCTAGCATAGATTTATACCTTTGGGATTATGTTTGCAACTTTAATAAATATAAGTCTTGTAATATTAATAACTTCTAAATCATTTAATCTATCAATTTGAAATAAAACGCAATCATAAGATAATATTTGTATCTTTAAGATAAATAGGCTATATAATAACATACATTAATACAAAATTTTAACAAATATTCATACAGTTTTATAATCCTTATAATAAAATTGTACACATTTACCAAGTTAAAAATCCCTGTCAGCATAGTTAGGTAGGCCTAGATAAAGTGTGTTGTTTTAAGTAGTATTTTGTTGAGTGATGTATTTCTGATGTGTATCTAATTAATCCGCCTGTGATTTTTCACGGGGTTTAATAGTCATAATTATAATCTATGGCTAAATGAGGTGATTAGTTTGGTAAAGACCAAGTCGTTACTGGATGCAAGGTTTTATAACGTGTAAGTTATGAACTTACATAATTTTTCTAATTTTTAAAGATAATAATGTTTTTTTTTAAATATTTATTACTTCTGTTATTATAATATTTTAAATGTATAAAAATGATATATTTCAAAGAAAAATGTATCTCTTAAACATTATTACATTATTTATTTGTCCCAAAATATATTAAAATTTAAACTAGTAGTGACTCCTATGTGTTTCGTACGACCACAAACGCACGCTGTTCGCTACGCTTTAAGAGTTGTGATCAGAAATAATTTAACGTAACTTATATTTTAAGAAGAAAGTTTATTCATACAGGGCACATAGACAACCAAACCATGCAGTAAGTATAACAACTGACCAAATGAGTAAGATTAGAAAATTGGTTTTAAATAGAAACTCACTAGTTGACGTCTAAAAAATCTAATAATTAGAGAAATACATTTTTTTATTCCAGTGGTAGGGGTGAGGTTTAAAGAAATTTCAAATGTTAACAACGGTCAAGTGTTACATAATTTTTAAGCTTTGGAAAAGGTAGACATTTTAAATATAGTGTTTACTTACTTGGTCCCGTTTTTGAGAAGGGGCTCTAAATATACCCAGTTTTGGTTTTGTGTGTTTGTAACTGATATTTTTGTTATTCATTATGTTTTATGGAACGAGCCTAAACACTTCATTTAGCTATCTAGCTAAAGATTTCAGCTAGACTCGATGTGCCAGTGCCCCGGCATGTCTAGTCTAAGGTTTCTTTTGACCTCTAAGACATTTGAAATCAGCAGCGCATGCTTTTTAAGAGATAACAAATACATTCAAAATATTAACACATTTAACTGAAATGTTTGAGCAGCCATTTTGAATCATAAAAAACATCTTGATTTGCTACGAGTATTTAAACTGCATTACGTTACGTTTCGCTAAGACTGATAATAATTGTATTGTTTTTAGTAAAGTGTACTGAAATATCTGAAAATTGTTCCCTTCAATTACACTTTGTTACATCATTAAAGTCGATAAATCTCTTCCTCAGATAACAATTAATTGCTTAAATCGACCTGTCAACCGCTGAACATGTGGTTTCACTTTAAAGTGTGGTCTACAACAGTTTGTTAATTTAATAAGTTGAAAGATAAAATCACACAGGGAATTGAGTTTCACGTGTCAGTGGTCGCACAACCCTTTACACAATACATTTCCACCCTTAGCAATTTGGGGGTGAGATTATTTTACAACTCAACGATTCAGTAGCGTAAATTCGTTATAAAATCTTTTTAAGTAAAATTCAAATACATGTAATGTGACT